>CM060574.1:7016821-7410248 GCA_030625065.1 Alectoris magna
TGGCTCTCCTGAAGTCCAGGGTTGTAATCCTACTTAGAGAGATGCAAAAGTATCCCCCCATAGCTATACAAACCCTTGTGGTGCCTGGCCTTCTGGCTCATGTCATTTGAGGCAGCTAAGGAACATTTGTCAGTGTTCTGGTTAGTTGTAAGAGGCCATTTGTTGTACTTTTGTCTCAAAAATTTGCTGAAAATGGACTATTCCATGCCAGTCCTGTCCAGGGATTGAGCAATCCCTTTCTCTAAAGATATGCTAACTGAAGGCAGCAAAAGAAGGATAAGCACCTTGATGGCCAGGAGAAAACCTTTTGTCTGGACTTATCACCAAGAAAGATGAACCACACCTTGATGGTCAGGGCTTATCAAGAGGAGGATAAGCACCTTGATGGCCAGGAGGAAACCTTTTGTCTGGACTCATCATCTCGAGGAAGAGAGCCATCTCGAGAGGTGGGGGGGGGGGGGTACTCATATGACCCTTACCCAAGTCCCCAGGAATGTCATGTAGGCAGGAAAAAAACAGGATAAAAGGGCGCAGGAAAAATCATGAAGAAAGTGCGAGGGAGAAAGCTCGAGGGAGAAGGCGAGAGAGAGAGACAGAGAGAGGGTTTACTGCCTTCAGATCCCTCGTTGCTGCTTTGCTGCCCTACTGTCTACGGACTCTCCCGGCCTTGCTGCACGAGACGCTGCTGCTTCCACCGCCACCACCCGTACTGCTTGGCACCAGCCCGCTGCTCTTCGTTGCCTGCTTGGACCCCGGACCAACGGATAACGGGACACTGCTGCATCGAGTTGGTGACTATCCCCGCTTACCGCAACTCTTGCTTTTCTTCTTACCTTTTCTATCGCCCGTTTCCCCTTCCCCGTCTCCCTAAAAGGCTAGGATTTGTAATAAACTGGTTGGACCAACATTTGAACCGTTGTTTCTTAATCTCACGCTGGGTATATTAAAAGAATCTCCTCTCACTCCTATAAATTGGAGTGAGACATTAGTCTGGCTCATTCCTCAGTCAATTGACATGGTATGAGCATTGCCATTTTGAACGCCCCTCCCGCTCAGCTCCTTCAGTTTAAAGCCTGCCTCACTAGGCTAGCCAACCTGCTGCCAAAGATTGCCCTGCCACTTCTCAACAGGTGGATCCCATCCCTCCTTACCAGGTTATAGTCTTCATAGAAAGTCCCATCATCATGAAAACCAAAACCCCTGTGCTGGCAACAGGCACATAGCCACGAGTTGATATTCATGTCTATTTCTGGCTTCCCTCTTTCCTCCAACTGACAAAATTGTGGAGAAGATAACTTGGACACCAGTGTTCTTCATTTGTGTTCCCAGGGTTTTATTGCCTACTTTGATTCTGCCCATGTTCTGGTTTCCAGCATCATTCACTGGAACAGGCTGCCCAGGGGGGTTGTGGAGTCTCCTTCTCTGGAGATATTCAAGACCCGCCTGGACGCCTACCTGTGCGACCTGGTGTAGGGAACCTGCTTTGGCAGGGGGGTTGGACTCGATGATCTCTAGAGGTCCCTTCCAACCCCTACAATTCTGTGATTCTGTGATCATTCATGTCCACATGAAAGAGCAACAGAGGACAGTAGTCCATGCTCTTGACAAACTGTGGCACCCTCACGGCAGTGTCATGGGTCTTGTCACCCAGGAGACAGTAGACCTCTAGAGACTTTCTGTCAGGTTGGCAGTGGGGAGCCTCAGTGCCGTTTAACAGGGAGTCACCCACTAAAAGTACACAGTGTATTTTTTTATGATATCCACTACAGGCTGCCAGTATGGTTTCTTCTTGCAGATCTTGGTCATAGGTGACTATAGATGTAAAAGCTTCATATCTTTGTAGTGAAGCTGGAGGGTGGGGGACTGAAGTGGAGCCCTGCATTGTGGGTCACCAGAGAGCAAGGTGTCTCCTCAGCATTTTCTCCTCCTGGAATGTGATTATTAAACAACTTTTCTCTCATTTCCTCTAGCACTTCTAACTCCTTGCAGCTCAGACACCTGTCATACAAGATCATCCACCTGTGTGCATCTTGTGCAGGTACTTGTGCGGGGCTGGGGCTCCCTCTCTCTCACTGCATTTCTGACATAGCAATTTTTGCTGCGGTTCGTCCTGTCTTGGAAAGGCCCCCAACAACAAGCATCTACTTGTCATGATTTTATGATTTTTGTTATCAGTATTCCACATCATAATATCATGTCGTGCAATGGGAGTTAAAGAGTTAATGCTCCAGTTTCAAGGATTGTCAATATTTCCGGGTACCTGGTTCTCAGAAGAGAAGAACTACAAGTCCCAGAAGACTTCACTGTTCCGTTTCTGTCTTCTGTTTAGAGGCAAAGATAAAAATGCTCGTGAGTCATGAGACGATCCCTTCTTTTACTACTCGTCTCCGCGCTGTGTGCTCCCTAGCCATCTTGCCTTTAGCATTAGAGTAAGGCCTTCAGTTTTGGACACTCTCTCTCTCATTTTATTTGATTTATTGGCCTCAGTTCCAGCTATACTGCATTATTGTCTGAACCCTTCTTTTTTCTTGTCTCAAAGTTCACTTTCTGAGGCATTTTTTGCAATAAGACTGACTTATCTAGAAGGCGAGTAGTGGGTGTTACCATGTGGCAATCAATCAATCAATCAGCGCGGACAATTTTACATTTGAAAACATTTCTTTGAAGATGTTTGCCTTCAAAAGGGAGTGACCAGGAGTGTTTACTGGTGGAAGACCTGGCCTGTGACCAAATAACTCCAGCTTGGTATGGGAGATTGGGAGATGATACCATTGTACCTTGCAAAGACTGATACAAACTGGCACCTCTCTGCTCCCTCTTATCTGCTATCTTAAAATTTCGAGGCCTGGAAAATGGGAACAAAGGAGTTCCTGCTGAGATCCCAAAGCCAGAAGCTGTCACCCTAAAAGGAGCTAACTTGATCACTTTGGACTTATAAATGTTTTGGACTTATAAATGTTTATACTGTCATTGTTAGCAGTCATCAACTGAACAACACAACCTCTGATGACCCATAACTACTGAAGACTGACGTCTGAAAAACGAGCAATGCTGGAATCCCAATGGTGACTATCTCTCTCTTGCTTTCTACAAAGACTCCTTGTGTTTATTTCCTATCTTTTTCCTATCTTTTCTATCGCCAGTATTCCCTTCCCCATCTCCCTTGGTGCGTACAATTTGTAATAAACTGGTCGGGCAAACATTTGACCCGTTGTGTCTTGTCAGCAGTTTACGGGCTGGTTTGGCCCAGTTCCATGACTAGCAGAGTGGAGGGACCTGCGGATCCATGCCCCGGAAAGGGATAAGGGAAAAGGATAGAGAGATGGACCTAAGAACAAAACAGCGGCAACGATCTGGGGAGAAACAAACTAATTTACTAAATAAGATATCAGAATGCAAAATAACACACTATAATACAATATAATTAGAATTGGAGCTAATAAATCAAATAAAATGAGTGTCCGAAAACTGAAGGCTGTACTCTAATGCTGAGGCGAGACGTGCGGTCGGGATGAGCAGCAGGGAGGAGAGCAAGGTCCCGTGACTTTGCCAGGGATTTTATCTCTGAACGCAAAGTCCTCTGGGGTATGTAGTTCTTCTCTTCTGGGACAGGTACCCGGAACTGGAGCATTAACTCTTTAACTCCCAGTGCACTACATGATGTTATGATGGAATACCAATAACCAAAAATCATAAAGCCATGACATGTCTTAATCTCACCATCGGGTACACATATATTAAAAAAAAACTTCTCTCCCTCCTATAATTGGAGTTTGTAAACGCTCCAAGTGCTGTGCTGTAAAGAAAAAAAAATGTATTTGCTTTCTCTTGTAAACCTGTGCTTCAAGATTGCATTCCATCATTTTTCCTCTTTTAATACTTAGAACATACTGGGCCTTTATTAAGTCTGCCACTCTGCTCTATGTAGCTATATGTATATACAATAAATTAAAAACACTGATGGAAATGCCTATCTGTGGTGTCTACATAAAATGTGGCATGAATTGGACATTGAATGTTATGTCCCAGAGGGAGTTGCTAATTTTACAGAACATGTGAATTTTAAACAGGCTTCCAATCTCTACCTTGAATCCCTTATACATTTTTTGAATGCTCATCCGATGATCATGTTGTCAATCTCCCTGAATGTACTCCTCATCATTTCACTCAGTATCTGTATTTATAATACTCTGAGGAAGCCTTCCCAAAGCCAGAGAATACTGAGTGGCAGGGATTGTGGAGGGACTTGGGAGAAACTTCAGAGAAATGGACACCGCTGGTGTCACGGGACTTTACTCCTGAACACCTGCAAGATCGTGAGAACCTAAGCAGATCTTTGAGACGGGAATGTTATGGCTCAGGTAGATCTGATGCACAAATTATTTGGGGCCTGGCTTAAGCCTACCAGGCCTTATTCAGTACTATACCAGAAAGGGAGAGAGACTCCAAGACAAAAGGAAGCGTCACCAAGAGAAAGCCTAAACTGAGAGGGAGAATCTCCAAGTCGAGAAAGAGAGTCTTCTAGTCGAGAAAGAGAATCTCCAAACCAAGCAAAAGAGTCTACGAGCTGGGAAAGAAAATCTCCAAGACAAAATGGAAAATCTCCAAGTTGAGGGAAAGAAAGTCCAAACTGAGAAAGAATCTCCAATACAAATGAGACGCCTTCCAAAACAAACGAGACAGTCTCTGAGTTGAGCTAAAGAGCATGGAAACTGCGCAACCTGATCAATCACAGGAGGCACCAGTATGGATGTCAGTTGCCCCTTTAAGAGGATGGAAATTGAAATGGATGTCACCTCATTTAGAATGGAAGGAAGAGGAGGAAAAGAAAGGAGTGGAAGAAGATCCAGGGGAGGGGCCTTCAACAAGACTACTGCCATTGACACAGAGGAAGGGAACAGCAAAAACTAAAAGAGAAGAGAGCAAGGAAGATATTGTCACCATTACCACTCAACCTCTGAAAATTACTGAAATTCAAGGTTTGAGAAAAGATTTTTCGTGGCACCCAAGTTAACCTATTGATACCTGGTTACTTCGATGTTGGGAAAAATGGAGCCAACAGTGTGTCACTAGATAGTAGATAAGCTCACCAACTGGGAAGCATTGCTAGGGACTCAGCCATTGACAGAGGTATTAGTAGATGTCAGGATGAGGCCTTCACCCTCTGGAAGAGGATGCTATTAGTAATAAAGGAAAAGTATCCCTTCAAAGATGATCTGATGCCTGAGACAAAGGAATGGACTACTATGGAGAAATGCATCTATTATTTGAGAGAATGCAGAAATGTTACACGACCCTGCATTTGTTCCTGATGATCCAAACCAATAGCATGACCCTGAGAGAGTCAGGCGTACACCAAATTTGTGGCATTGTAGTGGAATTCCAGGGTCACAATGAACCAATGGGTGAGCTGGGAGAGTACATGAGTGCCTGGAGCGGCAGGGGGTGGTCTGGAGCCACCCTACTTCTGTGCAATCTGAGTCTGCATGGGTTCCCCCATTCCGCCCGCCCCCTTTCTCTCCTGCAGCGCGACTGTACGAACGGGGGAGGGACACATTCCTCAGCTTGTCCCTTTCTCCAAGTTGTTACCGGGACTTGTCCCTTTCTCCAAGCTGTTACCGGGAGGGGTGAGTTAATTCCTTTTGATATTTTTTCCTATAGCGCCTATTTCTCAAATAAAGTCTCTGTCATTGCCCTCATTTGCCCTACAGGCGTATATTCACAAAAACTGCACCAGAAAAGTAAGCTGGTACACTAGCAGGAATGTATGACAGAGGGCAAAGAAGACCCCTTTTAATTGAACTGATTATAAGACATATTAGATTTTGTGCAACATTTAACCCCTCCAGAAGCTTATATTTCAGCCATTTCAAAAATAACTGAAAGACTGCATAGAATGGATAATACACATGAAGATATGATGGAGAAAGTGCCTACCATGCTTCAACTTGATGAGTCCGATGAACCCATGGTGTCATCAGAAACACCTGATGAGAATCAGGATGAACAAAACAGTCTACCGAAGGGGCTGATCAAACTGCCTTGCTCCCTACCTGTATCACTCAATATCTCAGCTATTAAAAGATGTCTTCCTGCTTGAGTAAGTGACAATAAGTCGTCTATGAGCAAAGGTAAAAGAACTACAAGACAGATCAACCACCAAGGAAACTCCTGCATAAAAGGTGATTGCTCCAGTTGCTGTGGGACATGACAAAAGATGTAAGGACTCTAAGCATTACTCACAGAAGAAGAACCATAGAGGTAACAAATAGAGGGGCCCTGCCCCCAGCCAGAGGGGGGAAAGGGAAAATAGCATGTAATGGACTGTGTGGGTTAGATGGCCTGGCACATCAGAAATACAGAAACATGAGGCACTGGTAGACATTAGTGTGCAGTGCACTCTAATGCCCTTGAATCGAGAAGGGACGGAATCCATTTATATTTCTGGGGTGACCGGGGGTTCCCAAGAACTGACTGCATTTGAGACGGAAATAAGCCTCAATGGTACAGACTCGCAAAAGCACCCTATTGTTACTGGCCCAGGCGCTCCGTGTATACTTGGTACCTCAGAAGGGGACATTTAAAGGACCCCAAGGGATGGGCCTCTGGAATAGCTGCTTTAGACACAGATGTTAAGCTACTATCTGTTTTGCCTGGCATGTCAGAAGATCCATCTGTTGTGGGGTTGCTACAAGTAAAAGAGCAACAGGTAACACTGGCCACAAAACCAGCACAAAGACATCAGTACCACACCAGCAGGGATTCCTTGCTCCCCATTCATAAGTTAATTATGAATATTATATAGTTAATAATTTTTCAACTAGAGAGTTGGGGAGTGATCAGCAAAACCCAACTCACCATTTAACAGCCCCATATGGCCAGTGGAGAATCGTGTCGCATTGTGAGAAAGCATCGCAGATGGAAAGCTGCTGTGTGAAGCCCCACACAAGTTCCAGAGGCCACTGAAGGAAAAGGAGAATCAAGCCAATTTGCAGAGGTAAAGGCTGTCCAGCTGGCCTTAGATGTTGCTGAACGGGAGAGGTGGCCAATGCTTTACACTGACGCATGCATGGTGGCAAATGCCTTATGGGAGTGGTTACAGCAGTGGGAGCAAAATAACTGGCAGTGGAGAGGTAAAACTATTTGGGCTGCTGAACTGTGGAAAGACATTGCTGCCCGAATAAAGAATATGGTTGTAAAGGTGTGTCATGTAGATGCTCATGTGCCCAAGAGTCATACAACAACAAAACAACCATCAGGTAGACCGAGCTCCCAGAATTGAGGTTGCTCAGATAGACTTGGACTGGCAACACAAGAGTGAATTTTTTCTAGCTCGGTAGGTCCATGAGATCTCGGGCCATCAAGGAAGGGATGCAACATATAAGTGGGCTAGAGACCGAGGGGTGGACTTAACTATGGATGCTATTGCACAGGTTATGCACGACTGTGAGACATGTGCCATAATTAAACAAGCCAGGAGGATGAAACCTCTCTGGGGGGAAGGGTGATGGCAAAAGTATAAATATGGGGAGGCGTGGCAGGTTGATTATATCACCTTGCCACGATCTCGCAATGGTAAGCGTTATGTGTTTACCATGGTGGAGGCAACCACTGGGTGGCTTGAAACTAATTCTGTACCCCATGCTACCGTCCAAAACACCATACTAGGTCTCGAGAAACAAGTCCTGTGGTGACACGGCACTCCGGAAAGAACTGAGTCAGATAATGGGACTCATTTCCAAAATTCGCCTTATGAGGAGCAGCTGAAGGAGCTGGGATTGTTCAGTCTGGAGAAGAGGAGGCTCAGGGGAGACCTTATTGCTCTCTATAAAGGAAGTAGTTGTGAGCTGGGGGTCAGCCTCTTCTCTCGTGTAACTGGTGATAGGACTAGAGAGAATGGCTTCAAGCTGTGCCAGGGGAGATTTAGGCTGGACTTTAGGAAATACTACTTCTATGAAAGAGTGGTCAGGCAGTGGAATGGGCTGCCCAGGGAGGTGGTGGAGTCAACAACCCTGGATGTGTTCAAGGAACGTTTGGACATTGTGTTGAGGGACATGGTTTAGTGAGAACTATTGGTGATAAGGCTATGGTTGGACTAGATGATCTTGTAGGTATTTTCCAACCTTGGTGATTCTATGAAATACTTGGGCTAAAGATCATGACATTGAGTGGATTTATCATATCCCCTATCACGCATCAACTTCTGAAAAAATCTAACAACACAATGGGTTTTTAAAAACTATGTTGAAAGCAATGGGTGGTGGAACATCTAAGCACTGGGAAAAGCATTTGGCAGATGCCACCTGGTTGGTCAACACTCAAGGATTTGTCAGTCGTGATGGTCCTGCCCAGTCCAATTCCCTACATACCGTAGAGGGAGATAAGGTCCCTGTAGTATATGTAAAGAACATGTTGGGGAAAGCAGTTTGGGTCCTTCCTGCCTCTGGGAAGGGCAAACCTCTCCGTGGAACTGTTTTTGCCCAGGGACCTGGGTCCACTAGGTGGGTGATGCAGAAATATGGGGATGCTCAGTGTGCACCACGAGGGAATTTGATGTTGGGGGAATGCAGACATTAATTCCATGTACATATATATATGTGTATGTGCGCGAATTATTTTTTTGTATATATAGTAATGTCATGGTTTTGTAATTTTTGCTATTGGTATTCCACATCATAACATCATGTGGAGCACAAAGAACAAGTACTACACATCCCAGGGGACCTCGCGGTCAGAGAGGAAAATACGTCACGGAAGCGACGCTCGCTCCCTCACTGCCTGGCAACGCGTGTGGGTGTGCTTCCAAGCCGCGGTGCTTTCAATTTCAAAGTAGGCTTCTCGGTCTTCGGAAACCTCTCTCTCTCTCTTATTTCACTTGATTTATTAGCCTCAATTTCTATTAGATTGTATTATAGTAAAATAAGTTTTACTCCTTAGATCATTGCCGCTTCTCTGTTTGTTTCCTTGAGCCCAGCTCCCATCTCCCTACCCCTTTCCCTTTTTCCCTTCCCCTTTGTCAGGGGCCGGGGGCCCACGGGCCTACTGCCCCCCCTGTCACGGACACAGATTGATCTAGATAACACCGTGACAGATTTTGGTGGAGGATGCGGGCAAAATTTTAAAGCTTTTAACATTAGTTAAAAGTTAGTTAGTAGGGAAGAAGCAAAAAACACCAGGATTTCTTTAAGCCAGAGACTGCAGAAGCATTGCTACCTGACCTTCATAGATTAGATTGTAGTCTGGGCAGTCTGCCAAACTCTGGACACTGTACAGAGTGTCTTCTGTTTTGGTTCTTTGGTTGTTGGTTGTTGTTTTTTTTGTTGTTTTGTTTTTTTTTTGTTTGTTTGTTTTTCTTTTTTTTCCCTTTTCTTAGCAGCTACCAGCTATGAATCCACTCTTCATTATAGCTGCTCTGTTTAAGGGATTGAAAACAATTATGATCCTCTCAACGTATTGGCCGATTATTAATGTCATGATTTACTGTTGTGGAATTGTGTTCGTATATAACCAAATAAGGGCACTGATGGAGACACCTGCCTGGTACTTATATTCAATGTGGTATAATTTGGATTTTGACACTTACATCCCAGATGGAATAGCTAATTTTACAAACAACTACATCCCAGACGGAATAGCCAATTTTACAAACAACACGATGTTCAATCCGGTTTCTGGGCTGTCTTTTCGGTTTGCCACACGCTTTTCGAAAGCCGAGTTAGTACTCATATTCGTGCTCATATCCATGTGCATGTTATCAATCTCCCTGAATGTACTCCAATACATTCGACCTATGCAGAAGTCTCCTCCAAAACCAGAGAATGCTGACTGGCAGGGAATATGGAGAGGTTTAGGAAAAATCTTAGAAGCGTGGGGGCCGGCAATGTCATGGGATTTCACTCTTGAACACCTGTGGGATCCCGAGAAACTAAGCCAGTATTTGAGTCAGGGATGGTGCTGCTTAGATAGATCTAAGGAGGTACGACTTATTTGGGGCTTGGCTTGTGCTTACCGTGCTCTATATAATACTATTCTGGAAAGAGAGAGTTTCCGAGCTGAGGTTCAAGCCAAAGGGGGAAATCCTCAAGTCAAATCTGATCAGTCACAGGAGGCACCAGTAAAAATGTCAGTTGCCCCTGTGGAAGGCAAGAAATGCAAACGGGTGTCCTCACATCTAGAACGGAAAAAAGAAGTGGAGGAGGAGGCAGAGGAAGGTCCAAGCGAGGTGCCTCCCTCAGTACCGAGAACGGCAAAAGGAAAAACTAAGAGGCGTGAGGAGGAGAGTGATGAGGAAGAAGTCTCTATTACTGTTCGTCGACCTCTGAAGATGTCTGAAATCCAAGGCTCAAGAAAGGAGTTTACAAGGCGCCAGAATGAATCTCTTGTTACCTGGTTGCTTCACTGTTGGGACAGCGGGGCCAGCAGCTTGTCTCTAGATGAGAATGAAGCTCGCCAATTAGGAGGCATTGCCAGAGACCCAACTATTGATAGAGGGATCAGTAGATGCTTGGATGGGGCTGCCACCCTCTGGGAGCGAATGTTAGTAGCTGTGAGGGAAAAGCTTCCCTTCAAGGACGGTATAAAGCCTGTGATGAAAAAGTGGGATACAATTGAAAAAGGTATCCAGTATTTGAGGGAAATAGCTGTGGTGGAAATGTTGTATAACCCGAATTTTGATCCTGTCGATCCTCGCCAAGACCATGATCCCGAGAGAGTGAGGACAACGCCTGATATATGGCAGAAACTCACCAAGACAGCACCAGAGAGGTACGCCGTTACACTAGCAGCAACATTTCAAAGGTACGAGGAACAACAGAGAAGACCCCTAGTTTTTGAATTGGTTCTTACTCTTCAAAACTTTGAACAACAGTTACCTCCAACTCACGTCTCCATTTCAGCCATCTCAGAAGTAACGGACAGACTGAATGAAATGGAAGAGCAAATGTCTCTATTGGTTAATCGTGATGATCCTGTAATAGTATCAGAAACGACTGATGAAGATCAGGATCATCAAGGGAGTCTAATGAAGGAGCTGATCAAACTAATGAAAACTCAGATCCAGTTAATTAAAGGTGATGAACCCTCCTCCTCACCTGTATCATCAAAAATTTCAGCTATTAAATGCAAACGCTTTCCAGCTCAAGCAAGGAACAACAGTAAGACTACATGGCGTATTGCCTTGTGGCGTTACCTACGTGACCATGGAGAAGATATGAGGAAGTGGCACGACCAAGCCACTCCAGTACTACGAGCACGGGTGAGAGAACTACAAAACAGATCCATTGCCAGTACAGCTGCTCCAGTTACCACAGGTAATGAATAGAGGGGCCCTGCCCTCAGTCAGGGGAGGGAGAGGGATAATAGAGTTTATTGGACTGTGTGGATTCGGTGGCCTGGCACATCAGAACCACAGAAATATAAGGCACTGGTGGATACCCGTACACAGTGCACTCTAATGTCATTGAGTCATGAAGGGACAGAATCAATCCATATTTCTGGAGTGACTGGGGGCTCTCAAGAATTGACTGTATTGGAGGCTGAAATAAGCCTCACTGGTAAAGACTGGCAAAAACATCCTATTGTGACTGGCCCAGGGGCTCCATGCATACTTGGTATTGATTACTTAAGAAGGGGGCATTTCAAAGATCCTAAGGGGTATCGATGGGCCTTTGGAATAGCTGCTGTAGATACAGACAACATTAAGCAGTTGTCTGTTTTGCCTGGCCTATCGGAAGACCCATCTGTTGTGGGGCTGCTACGAGTGAAAGAGCAGCAGGTACCGATTGCTACAAAGACTGTGCACAGACGGCAGTACCGCACCAACAGGGATTCCTTGCTCCCCATTCATGAGTTGATTCGCCAGCTGGAGAATCAGGGGGTGATAAGCAAAAATTCGCTCACCTTTTAACAGCCCCATATGGCCAGTGCGCAAAGCCAGTGGAGAATGGAGGCGGACAGTAGACTACCGTGGCCTGAATGAGGTCACACCCCCACTGAGCGCTGCTGTGCCGGACATGTTAGAACTCCAGTACGAGCTGGAGTCAAAAGCAGCCAAATGGTATGCCACCATTGACATTGCTAACGCCTTCTTCTCCATTCCTTTGGTCACAGACTGTAGGCCACAGTTTGCCTTCACCTGGAGGGGCGTTCAGTATGCTTGGAACCGTTTGCCCCAGGGGTGGAAACACAGCCCAACCATTTGCCATGCGTTGGTCCAAACTGTACTGGAACAGGGTGGTGCGCCTGAGCACCTGCAGTACATTGATGATATCATTGTTTGGGGCGATACAGCAGAAGTTTTCACGAAAGGAGAGCAAATAATCCAAATTCTTCAGCAAGCAGGTTTTGGTATTAAGCAAAGCAAAGTAAAAGGACCTGCCCAAGAGATTCAGTTCCTAGGTATAAAGTGGCAAGATGGGCGTCGTCACATCCCAGCAGATGTGATCGACAAAATCGCTGCTATGTCTCCACCCACTAGCACGAAAGAGACAGTCTTTTCTGGGCGTAGTGGGCTTTTGGAGAATGCATGTTCCAAACCACAGCCTCATTGTAAGCCCCCTTTATCAGGTGACGCGGAAGAAGAATGATTTTACATGGGGCCCTGAGCAGCAGCAGGCTTTTGAACAGATTAAACAGGAGATAGCCCGTGCCGTGGCCCTGGGGCCAGTACGGACGGGACAGGATGTAAAGAACATCCTCTACACTGCTGCTGGTGAGAAAGGTCCCACTCGGAGTTTGTGGCAAAGAGCCTCAGGAGAGACTCGAGGCCGACCCCTGGGATTTTGGAGTCGAGCGTACAAGGGGTCTGAAGAGGGCTACACTCCCACTGAGAAGGAGATCTTAGCCGCATATGAGGGGGTTCGGGCTGCTTCTGAAGTAGTCGGTACTGAAACGCAGCTCCTTCTGGCACCTCAACTGCCAGTGCTGAACTGGATGTTTAAAGGAAAGGTTCCCTCCACCCATCATGCTACTGATGCCACTTGGAGCAAGTGGATTGCGCTGATTACACAACGAGCGCGGATGGGGAACCTCAGTCATCCGGGAATTTTAGAGGTGATCATGGACTGGCCTGAAGGTAAAAAATTTGGAACATCACCAGCAGAAGAGGTATCACATGCTAAAGAGGCCCCACCATACAACGAACTACCAGAAAATGAGAAGAAATATGCCCTGTTCACTGATAGATCATGTCGTATCGTGGGGAAGCATCGCAGATGGAAAGCTGCTGTGTGGAGCCCCACACGACAGGTTGCAGAGGCCACTGAAGGAAAAGGAGAATCTAGTCAGTTCGCAGAGGTAAAGGCTGTCCAGCTGGCCTTAGATGTTGCTGAACGGTAGAGGTGGCCAATGCTTTATCTTTATACTGACTCATGGATGGTGGCAAATGCCTTGTGGGGATGGTTGCAGCAGTGGGAGCAAAATAACTGGCAGCGGAGGGGTAAACCTATTTGGGCTGCTGAACTTTGGAAAGACATTGCTGCCCGAACAAAAGATATGGTTATAAAGGTGCGTCATGTAGATGCTCATGTGCCCAAGAGTCGGGCTACTGAAGAACAACAAAACAACCATCAGGTAGATCGAGCTGTCAGAATTGAGGTGGCTCCAATAGACTTGGACTGGCAGAACAAGGGTGAATTATTTCTAGCTCGATGGGCCCATGAGACCTCGGGCCATCAGGGAAGGGGCACAACATATAAGTGGGCTAGAGACCGAGGGGTGGACTTAACTATGGACGCTATTGCACAGGTTATTCAAGACTGTGAGACGTGTGCCATAATTAAACAAGCCAGGAGGATGAAACCTCTCCGGGGGGAAGGGCGATGGCAAAAGTATAAATATGGGGAGGCGTGGCAGGTTGATTATATCACCTTGCCACGATCTCGCAGTGGTAAGCGTTATGTGCTTACCATGGTGGAGGCAACCACTGGGTGGCTTGAAACATATGCAGTACCCCATGCTACCGCCCGAAACACCATATTGGGTCTTGAGAAACAAGTCCTGTGGCGACATGGCACCCCAGAAAGAATTGAGTCTGATAATGGGACACATTTCAAAAATTCCCTTATAAATACTTGGGCCAAAGATCATGGCATTGAGTGGATTTATCATATCCCCTATCATGCACCAGCTTCTGGTAAAATTGAACGATACAATGGGTTGTTGAAAACTATGTTGAAGGCAATGGGTGGTGGAACATTTAAGCACTGGGAGAAGCATTTGGCAGAAGCCACCTGGTTGGTCAATACCAGAGGATCTGTCAATCGTGATGGTCCTACCCAATCCAGCCCCCTACATACTGTAGAGGGAGATAAGGTCCCTGTTGTACACGTAAAGAACATGTTGGGGAAAGCAGTGTGGGTCCTTCCAGCCTCTGGAAAGGGCAAACCTCTCCGTGGAACTGTTTTTGCCCAGGGACCTGGGTGCACGTGGTGGGTGATGCAGAAAGATGGGGATGTTCAATGTGTACCACAAGGGAATTTGATGTTGGGGGAGTGCAGTCAATAATTTCATGTGTATATATGTATATAGACCTATACGTGTAATGCATTTTTAAGTATTGTTTATTTGTATTTATATATATATATGTATCTTAAGCATGATGTAGTGATGTAGAATAAGGGGTGGAATGTCATGGTTTTGTAATTTTTGCTATTGGTATTCCACATCATAACATCATGTGGAGCACAAAGAACAAGTACTACACATCCCAGGGGACCTCGCGGTCAGAGAGGAAAATACGTCACGGAAGCGACGCTCGCTCTCTCACTGCCTGGCAGCGGGTGTGGGTGTGCTTTCAAGCCGCGGCGCCTTCAATTTCAAAGTAGGCTTCTTGGTCTTCGGAAACCTCTCTCTCTCTCTTATTTCACTTGATTTATTAGCCTCAATTTCAATTAGATTGTATTATAGTAAAATAAGTTTTACTCCTTAGATCATTGCCGCTGCTCTGTTTGTTTCCTTGAGCCCAGCTCCAATCTCCCTACCCCTTTCCCTTTTTCCCTTCCCCTTTGTCAGAGGCCGGGGGCCCACGGGCCTACTGCCCCCCCTGTCACGGACACAGATTGATCTAGATAACTCCGTGACAAGTAAGCATGATGTGGTGATGTGGAATGTCATGGTTTTATGGTTTTCCATCGGTATTCCACATCATAACATCTTGCAGTGCACTGGGAATTAAAGCTTTCTCCTCATTGAGAGTGTATGCTATTAGAACAGGCTGCCCAGTGAGGTGCTGGAGTCACCATCCCTGGAGGTTTTCAAGAAGAGGATAGATGTGGCATTGAGAGTCTTGCTTTAGTGAGCACAGTGATGATGTGTTAACAGTTGGACTAGATGAGCTTAACGGTCTTTTCAAACCTTAATGATTCTATGATTACTTACACTGGCAAAGCTGTAGTCTTGTTAGTATAGCCCTCTCTTTTGCCTCTCCTCACCCTGATCAAAACAAGTTTAACCAGTCAAAGAGCTCTGTTTAACTCAAGTTAAACTAAGTTAACTCTGTTTAACTAAGTTAAACCAGTCAAGAGTCTGTTTAACTGCCTAGCACTTGAGGCAATATTAGAAAGATCCTATCTGTGGTGGGTTGACCCCCAGCCAGCAGCTAGGCACCAACAACACAACTGCTCATTCACTCTCCTCAACCTCCAGCTGGATAGGAGAGAGAATAGGAAGAGCAAATGCAGAACTCACAACTTGAGTTAAAGACAGTTTAATATGTTAAGAAAAGAATGAGGAGGAGAGGGAAAGAAATAAAAGAAACACACCAAGAGAAGTGATTCTAAGGTAATCACTCACTACCTCTCACAAGCAGATTCAACACCCAACCAGTCTCTGAGCAACAGCCATCTTGGAAGCCTCATTAGGCCCAACTAGCACACTTTCTACTGTGAGCAGTAATGTTACTACACTGCAAACCTTTAGAAGACTCATGGGACAAATCACAAGCCCCTATCAATGAAGTACTACAATGTTTGTGAGAGATGTTAACAAGGCATCAGATGGATTTACTATCAGCAATGAGACAGTTGCTACCATTTATAGAAACACGCACATGGATCAACCAAATCCTTTTATTTGCATGTTTCCTTACTACACATGGGAAAAGCAAATATTCTAAAGTTTGGCTGTTCCACTAAAGCATTTCGGTTTTACAGTATGTTACAATTTTAACTTGGGAACAAAATAGGCCAAAGAGGATGGAATGGAACAGGAAACCACTGTAGGGAAACAATGCTTTTCCTCAACTTAAAAATGAAGATGTTGATAATTGCTGAAAATCTATTTCAATCTATTTCAAACAAATTACAGTACGTAGAAAAATCCATCAAATGCTACTCATCTCCTTAGCTGTACATGGCTGCTTCAACAAAATCCAAAAGAATAATGGAGAACTAGAAGACAGTCAAAGCACCCTAACCATCCCCACCTTCATACCTTTCACACATTACAGAATTTATTTAGTGAAGCTACCCAAGCCTTGTGGAATTATCTATGTACAATCCATGTATGCACCAAATCCAATATTGTGATGCAAAAGAACCATGTGAAGATGTGGTGGGTTAACCTAGGCTTGCTGCCAGCTACCCACCAAGCCACACACTAACACTCCTCCTCAGCAAGACAAGGGGAAAATTAGAATGAAAAATGTTTGGAGGTTGAGATAAGGACAGGGAGATCACGCACCAATTACTGTCATGGACAAAATAGACTCTGCTTGGGGAAATCAATTTAATTTATTGTCAGTTGATAACAATAAGGCAGTGAGAACTGAAAATAAAACTAAAAACACCTTCCTTACATTCCCATCCCTCCTACCCAAGTTCAACTTCATTCCTTGCTTCCCAGCTCTTCCATCTCCTCCCCCAAATCTGAGAATGGCAGTTGGGGTCAGTTCATAACACTTCATCTCTGCTGTTGCTTCCTCCTCACACTCTTATCACAGAGTTATATAGATGAATCTATGTGAAATCAGCAATCACGTAAATAGGGGCCTTTTACATGAAGATTAAGTATCCTAGGCTTTATGAAAATAAAAAGAACAGTGGAACATATTGACATTTGGAGAGACATTTAGTGGAGGTGATCGCTGAGCCGCTTTCCGTTATCTTTCAGCGCTCCTTGTTAACGGGTGAGGTCCCAGAAGACTGGAGGCTTGCCAGTGTGACTCCCATTTACAAGAAAGGTTGTAAGGAGGATCCGGGGAACTACAGGCCTGTTAGCTTGACCTCGGTGCCAGGGA
The DNA here is from genome assembly GCA_030625065.1 of Alectoris magna. Classification (NCBI taxonomy): domain Eukaryota; kingdom Metazoa; phylum Chordata; class Aves; order Galliformes; family Phasianidae; genus Alectoris; species Alectoris magna. The sequence continues at coordinate 7,034,055 of CM060574.1, forward strand.
AGGTAATGGAACGGATTGTCTTGAGGGAGATCATGCGGCAGGTGTGGGATGACCAGGAGATTGGACCTAGCCAGCATGGGTTCGTGAAGGGCAGGTCCTGCTTGACCAATCTGATCTCCTTCTACGATCCTGTGACCTGTCTGATGGATGAAGGAAAGACGGTTGATGTGATCTACTTAGACTTCAGCAAAGCCTTTGACACTGTCTCCCATGCTATTCTCCTGCAAAAGCTGGCAGCCCGTGGCTTAGATGGGTACACTCTCGGCTGGGTAAGGAGCTGGCTGGAAGGCCAGGCCCAGAGAGTGGTGGTAAATGGAGTCAAATCCAGTTGGAGACCAGTCATGAGTGGTGTTCCCCAGGGGTCGGTGCTGGGGCCTGTCCTCTTCAACATCTTTATTGATGACTTGGATGAGGGCATTGAGTGTGCCCTCAGTAAGTTCGCGGATGACACCAAATTGGCTGGGAGTGTGGATCTGCCTGAGGGTAGCGAGGCCCTACAGAAGGATCTGGATAGGCTGGTGAGCTGGGCCGAAGCCAACGGGATGAGGTTCAACAAGACCAAATGCCGGGTCCTGCACTTTGGCCACAACAACCCCAGGCAGCGCTATAGGCTTGGGGCAGAGTGGCTGGAGGACTGTGTTGAGGAAACAGACCTGGGGGTACTGATTGATGCTCAGCTGAACATGAGCCGACAGTGTGCCCGGGTGGCCAAGAAGGCCAACGGCATCCTGGCTTGCATCAAAAACAGTGTTACTAGCAGGAACAGGGAGGTAATTGTCCCCCTGTACTCGGCATTGGTGCGGCCGCACCTCGAGTACTGTGTCCAGTTTTGGGCCCCTCACTGCAAGAAAGACATTGAGGCCCTGGAACGTGTCCAGAGGAGGGCTACAAAGCTGGTGAGGGGTCTGGAGCACAGGCCTTATGAGGAGCGGTTGAGGGAGCTGGGATTGTTCAGCCTGGAGAAGAGGAGGCTCAGGGGAGACCTTATAGCTCTCTATAACTTCCTGAAGGGAGGTTGTGGTGAGCTGGGGGTTGGCCTCTTCTCTCGTGTAATTAGTGATAGAACTAGAGGGAATGGTTTCAAGCTGCGCCAGGGGAGGTTCGGGCTGGACATTAGGAAGTATTACTACTCGGAAAGGGTAGTCAGGCATTGACTGCCCAGGGAGGTGGTGGAGTCACCGACCATGGGAGTGTTCAAGAAACGTTTGGATGTTGCATTGAGGGGTATGATTTAGCTGGGAAGTATTGGTAATGGTTGGACTAGATGATCTTCTAGGTCTTTTCCAACCTTGATAATTCTGTGATTCTGTGATTTCTGCAGTCAAGACGATGGAGCTGGGCAAACATAAGGGAAAGGTAGCCAAAGAAACTGGTTTTGACTGGTCTGAGTGAAGGAGCTGGGTCAAAGAAGGAAGGTCAACCTGAGGAAGACTTCTGACTTCATCCCAATGACCACCAGAGCGAGACCCCCGCTACGAACTGTGCACGCGTCAGTAGGAGGGACAGCATGTAAATGAGTTCCCAGAAAAACAATGAATATGGTAATGATTTATTGGAGATCTGTTGAATATATATATGCTTGCTCTATAACTTTCCAATGCTTCTGTCTATCGGTGCACATGATAGGAGGAATGATCCCCCATGTGCCCAGCGCTGAATAAACACATACCTGCTTTATAACCTAGCTTTGGTTACAGAGTCTGATTCCGCATGTCAATTTTGGCACCCCAGATGGGACAATCTCTGCTTGGCTGTGGGAACGGTTGAGAGAGGGGACACCTTTGGCACACCCCAAGATTTCTCAGAAGGACTCCCCTTCCTCACCTGATCGCCGCGGGAGCAGACAAGGACCATTCATCAGCGAAAAGGTATGTGTATGGGATAAGGGGAGCCTGTAAGCCGTAAGGAGACGTCCTGTGCTGGGTATAAGCGGTTATTGCTGCCCCTGGATGGGTGAGCTCACAGGTTTGGTTGGTTGCCAGCTGGGGTAGGAAAACTCCTTGGGGAGTTCCTATAAAGGGGACCCATAAGTTGTACGTGGGGAAAAGGCATCTTGTCAAATGATTTGTGGATTTCTGTGACCATAGCAGCGGGATTTATAGGTTGCGTTATTGCTGCTATCACCAGTGGAAATTAAAAAGTTGTGTTATTGCTGCTATTACCATCTATTGTTTATGGCCAGGTACCATGTATTTGAGTAAGTGCTATCAAAGTGCTTGAAAAGGAGTCCAGAGCTCTGACTTAGTGAAGTGTGAAGCCGGCAGTGTGTGTGATTGTGAGCATGAAGTATATCAATGTCTGATTGTTTGTTTACTTACAGTATATAAAATTGCTGCTAATACTTATAGTAGCTTGTGTACAAGTATGAGTGAGTGGGACTTCTTGCCCTGTAAGTCAGTTCTCCCATAAGGGAAACAGTTGGCGGGTTCCAGGGAGTCAGCCTCCAAGAATTAAACAGTATTCCCTAAGGACGGAAGATAGAGAGGGAATACAGTCAATAATTGATCAATTCATAAAACAGGGCCTGTTGGTAGAATGCGAATCAAAATACAACACACCGATATTACCAGTAAGAAAGCCTGATGGAAGTTATAGAGTGGTACAAGACCTAAGAACGATTAACAAGATAGCAGAGGACTTATATCCTCTGGTAGCTAATCCATATACTTTGCTCACCAAATTATCCACTGAATGAACATGGTTTACCATCCTGGATTTGAAGGATGCCTTTTTCTGCTTGCCACTAGCCGTGAAAAGCCAGTTGTTATTTGCTTTCAAATGGGAGAATCCTAGTACAGGATGAAAATCACAGCTTACATGGACTGTACTTCCACAAGGATTTAAGAATAATCCTACAATATTTGGGAATCAGTTGGCTAAGGACTTGGAGCAGTGGGAGCACCCATCTGATGCAGGGGTACTATTACAATGTGTTGATGATCTTCTGATAGCTACAGAAACAAAGGAGTCATGTCTGAAGTGGACAGTCAGTTTGCTGAATTTCCTTGGACTTAATGGGTATCAAGTTTCTCCACAGAAGGCACAAGTGGTTCAACAGCGAGTGACATACCTGGGATACAAGATCGCTGCGGGGATGGTGGATGTTGGGACCTGCCCGGAAGGAGGCTATTTGTCAAACCCTTGAACCACACACCTCTAAAGAACTGCGAACATTCCTTGGAATGACAGGATGGTGATAAACCCAGCTGCTTTTCTTAGTGGAGTCACAGGGGAACCCGTGTCTCACAACTGTTTAGAGACTATTGAAGCTGTATATTCCAGTCGCATAGACCTGAAAGAAGAACCATTGGAGGATGTGGAAGATACCTGGTATACAGACGGGAGCAGTTTTGTTCGACAAGGGATTCGTAAGGCAGGATATGCGGTGTTGCAGAATGGCTAAAAGACCAAGGGGGCCATGGGTCTCTGGGGGCACTGTACGAGCAAGACAGAACAGGCAGCAGTGACTACGTGGCCATGGGATAATACGGCCTGGTGAAAAACACCAGCCGGCTGAGAAAAACAAGGTCAGTCTGGTCCTGTTCTGGTGTGAAACAACTAAGGAGGAAACTGAGACACGGATAGAATGAGGGGGAAGAGCAGACCCCTGAGAACGGTATCCTGATCGTAGCTATGGTGTGTTGCCATGGGAAGTAAACAAAGGCGGTGGGTTTTACAACCAATCAATTAAAGCCAAGAGTAATTAAACCAAACAGCCTGAACCAGGTGTGCCTAGTAGACTATAAAAGTAATGTGACCACAAGCAATAAATGGAGTTTGATGCACTCATATTGGGTCCTTGTCATCTCCCCCCACGCCAATCCACGAACAGCTCAGATTCCAGGAACCCAGCCTCAGTCCACAGCAATGCGGTAACAACTGTTGACAAGGTAATAGAGGCTAAAGCTTTGCCTCCAAACACTTCAGCACAGAAAGCTGAAATAACAGCCCTCACAAGGGCTCTAGAATTGGCAAAAGAGAAAATGATTCAAAATATGCCTTTAGTGTTGTTCATGCTCATGGAGCAATATAGAAAGAAAGGGGACTGTTGTCAGCCCAAGGGAAAGTTATTAAACATGCCGAAGAAATACTTAGACTCCTGGAGGCAGTATAACAGCCAGAGAAAGTTGCTATTATGCATTGTCAATCCCACCAAAAAGGAGACAGTGCTGAAGAAATGGGAAACGCACTGGCTGACAGAGAAGCGAAGCAAGCAGCAGAGGGTGAGGTGGTGGAGGGTTCCCTGATTCCAGATGATAAAATTCAGGTGGATGGTGAGCCAAAGTACTCAAAAGAGGATTGGAATTTGATAAATGATTTAGAAGGGCAGGTAAAAAAGGAAGGATGGGCCGTTACACCACAAGGGAAAATAGTTATTCCAGCAGCCATATTACGGGCTGTGGTGATGACTGAGCATAGGAAAACCCACTGGGGAGCAGAAGCATTATATAAATATCTTGTTCAACAAGTAGTAGCCCGAAATTTATACACTACTATTAGACAAGTGACCCAGCAATGTGAAGTTTGTTTATAAAATAATCCTAAAATAGGTCACAAGGTTCAGTTAGGGCAAATAGGGAGAGGGAATTATCTAGGACAACAACGGCAGGTGGATTTCTCAGAACTCCCAAGAAAAGGGGAGGGTACAGACACATGTTAATTTTAACAGATACCTTTTCAGGATGGCCTGAGGCATACCCTTGCCGAACTAACAAGGCTAGGGAAGTGACAAAGGTTTTGTTACAAGAAATAATTCCAAGGTTCGGGGTGCTGGGAACAATCTCCTCAGATTGAGGCCCACATTTTATTGCTAAAGTGGTTCAGCAGATCAGTACGTTATTGGGAATTAATTGGCAATTGCATACACCTTATAGGCCAGTCAAGTGGCCAGGTGGAAAAGATGAATCACTTGATTAAGTCGCAAATAATAAAACTTGGCCAAGAGGCCAGAATTCCAAGGCCACGAGCACTACCTCTGGCACTTTTGAGAATTCAAACTAAACCCCAAACCAAGGAAGGATTAAGCCCATATGAAATTCTCTATGGGCAACCTTATGCTGTACAACAGAGAATCTCCACACAGGCAGGGGATGAGATGTTGAACAAATATGCGATCAGCCTAACAAGACAATTAAAGAGAATTGAAAGAATAGTATTTGATACCAGAGCACGGGGCCTGGATGGACCAGTGCATGATAATATTGCCTGGCAATTATGTCTATGTTAAATCCCTTGCAGATTCACCTTTGGAACCGAAATGGGAAGGGCCCTACCAAGTGCTTCTGACCACTCATACAGCGGCTAAGGTGGAAGGACTGATCTTGTGGATACCCCACACCCATCTGAAAAAGACCGCCCAACTACGGTGGACTGTTGAAGAGAAGGAACCTCTTAAACTTAAGAAGATAACACAAACATATTATTTCTTATTGTTTATATAGGATTTGCTCTAGCTTGGCAGGATAATGCTTTTATACAAATGACAGAAAGCCTCACTCGGGTTCATTTAGCAAAAGATTTTGCTAGGTTCAAGAAAAGGGTGGAGTTGAAATCAGGAATCTGATTTCTGATATGTATTACTGAAATGTATACTGACATTTCTGATATGTCCGTGACAGGGGGCAGCAGGCCCGTGGGCCCCCCAGCCCCAAAAATGGGAAGGGAAACTGGAAAGGGGTAGGGAGATGGGAGCTGGGACCAAGGAAACAAACAGAGCAGCAGCAACGATCTAAGGAGGAAAACTCATTTTACTAACTATGATATCGGAATGCAAGATAACACAATATAATACAATCTAATTGAAAATTGAGGCTAATAAGTAAAATAAGAGAGAGAGAGAGAGGTTTCCAAAGACCAAGAAGCCTACTTTGAAATTGAAGGCACATGGCTTGGAAGCACACCCACACCCGCTGCCAGGCAGTGAGAGAGAGAGAGCGAGCATCGCTTCCGTGACAAATTTTCCTCTTTGACCGTGAGGTCCCCTGGGACGTGTAGTTCTTCTTCTATGTGCTCCACATGATGTCATGATGTGGAATACCAATAGCAAAAATCACAAAACCATGACAATTCTTTCCCTGCTCAAATGTGGGTCCTTCCTACAGGATGCAGTTCTTCAAGAACTGCTCCAGCACAGGCTTTTCTCCATAGGCTGCAGTTCCTGCCAGGAGCCTGCTCCTTCATGGGCAGGTCCCTTTTTGGAGCCAACTGGAACTGGCTCTTATCTAATATGGAGCAGCTCCTGGTCTCTTCTTTATATCAGATATGGGAAAGAACATACATATGCTTCCATTACGCACTGCAAGTTTATTTCAGTAGCTGATGCTTGGATAACTGCCAACAATCCTTGAATAGGAACATTGCATGTCAGCAGAAGTGTCTAGTCCAGGATATATCTCCTCCTCGTCTTTGGTCTTGAAACTGAGAAACCATAAATACAAAACAGGAATAACAACATCTCTAGATGAGTCATGACCAAATAAGGGAAAAAAGGGAAGCATTCCCCAAACCACTGTTTCAGATAAACTTTTTTTCATAATATCCAAGCTGAAACTCCCCTGGCACAACTTGAAGCGCCCTGAGTTGGAGGACTGTGATGGCAGCACTGAACTCCCAGCCAATACCAAACTACCAGTGGCTCTAGCTGGATACATGTAAGTCTAAGCAGGATTACAGTATTTATTCCAGGGTTCAAAAGGGCTGACTGGTGTAATAATGAGATCTCTCAAGTATTTTTCAAAGACCGTGGTAATCTTCCATTGACTAGAAGCTGGCAAATGATGTCCCCGCTTTCAAGAAGGGCAAAAAGAAGGCCCTGGTATTTACAGCCTATAAGGCTCACTTAGGTCCCTAGAAAAATTATGGAGAAATCATCCTGAGAGTTATTGAAAAGCACTTGAAAGATAGTACTGTCATTGGTCAGAGCCAACACCAATTCTTGAAGAGAGACAGCTTTGGTTTTGTCATACAATGGAACACTGTATTATTTTTCTCTAAATATCCAATAGTGAAGAGGAGAGGGCACGTGCAATTGATACTGCAATAGATCAGTCTTTGAACAGCCTTAATAAAATTATTCATATGGTCTTGAGTATGTGAAAGAGAAGTCTTTGCAATGGACATAGAATCTCCCTGGAATTTAAAACTCAAAATCCAATTTATCAATCAGATTTATTCTTTTAAATAACTATGAGTTACTTTTGAAAATCACCTTTTTTTTCCTTTCTATATTTAGCACCAGCTTAGAATATTATTTGTTTAAGATTGTTGGCAGAAGATATGCATTACATATTTGCACTCCATGTATTTCCCTTCAAGGAGGCTTTTGGATAAGTTTTTCTTTCAGTTCTGATCTGGAAAAAAAACATTAAGAATGCATTTTATTTATAAAAATGCCTTCATAATCATAGCCACTTATATTTTGACAGTAATGGTACTCTAACACAATGGGACACTTAACCTTATCATACATACTGAAAAATTCTTTTCACAGTAACTTAAATAATGAATAACAAATGTGACCCTCTTCCCACTCATATCTATTGTTTATTTCTTCTCCTGTGTTATTTGAAGTCCAACTGTTTTTCAAAGAGCAAGTCTATTTTGTACATTATGCTGACACTAGATGACAATGGCTGAAAAACTAAAACAAAGGAGACTGAAATAAGCACATCCATCTTTATGTCTATTTCAATTAAAGCAAAGACAAACATAGCACTATTTTGTTGTTGTTGTTTAGTGAGTACAAATACAGGTACAAAAGAAACTCAAACATTCAGAGTATTGCTGTGAAGCAGGGGATAAGAGAAATATGCACAAGATGGAGATGTCTTTTCTCAATTTGTCAGCCAAGAAGACATAAGGAAAAAACTGTGGTCATTCACACTTTAATATTTGGGGGGGAAAAAAAAAGAGAATTCAAATGTTAAGGACTTATAAGAAAAAAAATACATAAATGGGGTTCTATTTTCCTTACGTCTAGATTTTGTGATGCTTCTGAGAGGCGTGAATGTTATTATAGGAATAGGTTCAACTAGTCCTCACTTTTTCATTGAGAAGAAAAGGCTCCCTCAGTAGTTCAACTAAATTCAATGCAGCTATTTGGGTGATCAAATAATTCTCAGCATGAGTCAATGTGAGAGATAGTGGATTAAGAAGAAAACAAGACTTAAAACAAGGAGGATGATCTCATATATCAAACAGCTCTTTAACAGAAACATTACAAAAGTGGTACAGAATAAAGAGGGAGGAGAAAGAAAAATATGCCAATGTACAATTGTTAATAAACAAGTAAACTAACACAGGTGATTCAGAGTTTATGGTACAATTGTATGTACTTTTCACTATTCTTTTAAGTTTCTATTTATTTGGAAAAAGTACATACTGACCACATTAACTACAGTTATTTCCACATCCTGGTCACCAAGACAAGCACGGGCGCTGAAGTTTTTCAGGTCAGGTCTAGTCACTGGAAAATTAGATATTTTGCCCAGAACACAACTCCCCCTGTACTCAGCACTGGTGAGGCCACACCTCGAGTACTGTGTTCAGTTTTGGGCCCCTCACTACTAAAAAAGACATCAAGGCCCTGGAACGTGTCCAGAGAAGGGCAACAAAACTGGCGAGGGGTCTGGAGCACAAGTGGCTTGTGGTAGTAATGGTAATGGGAGGATGGTTGGACTAGATGATCTTGTAGGTCCTTTCCAACCTTGTGATCCTATGATTCCTATGATTCAAACGACCACCAGGGGCCATGCAAGACCCCCATACAACTCCCCGCAAGCGCAGATGGTTGGGGAAAGTAGCCAAAAAGGGATGGAGTATCATGCTTGCTTAACTTTGTGAATATATAGTAGGCATTTCTTCTGTATTAACAAGGTGGAATAATGTAACAGTGTACATATAAAACAACTTGTATGACAGAATGTGCGCTTGATTTGTGGAAATATTCCACCTGACAATGTCTTCTCTAAACATATGTTGTAAGCATGTTTCAGGAGTACATGCTCATTAAGTTTTTGGCAACATTCTCACAGAAGCCATCCCTGAAGCCACCCCTTTTCAAAGCCTCATCACATAAACCCAATACTGTACAACTAAGAAAAGAAATACATGCGTAAAAACAAATGCAATGTAAACTAGTCAACTCATAATGCTTATTTTGAATGACTTGTCACCTAACAATTCTACTGTTTGTGTATTGGTATAAAAAGACAGTTACTGGACTTGAACACAGAATGAGATGATTACTACAGAGGTTATTTGTTGCATTCTCCTTTTAGAAAGAATGACATTTCTCTAACATCCATTTGATTGCCGAGGAATAAAAAAAGAACAAAAAACAAGAAAAACTCCCCACAGATACTCAGAAAGTTCAGAAATCTGTGTAAGAAAAAAAGTAAGGAAAGGGTGTCGAAAATTGGCTGTAGTTTTCACAAAACAACATAAGTCACTCTTTAATCTTCTGGACTAAGCAAATATTGCAAGATTCAAGCTTGAATATATTCCTAACTCTCCAATGTTATTTATTCTACTAACAGACAGAAAAGTTTATGCAATTTCAGAAGAATCATAAATGAATTGATTTCTTTTCCGTATCTCTGTAAGTCTTACATATAAATTAATCAAATAAAACCCAATGAGTAAGCCACAGAATATCCTTTTGGGGGTATAATACATATGGGTGAACATGTATATACATATACATAATTTTACAGGAAAAAAAAAAACAGGTAGATGTAAATAAATATATATTTTTAACAAAAAAAAAAAAAAAAAACTACACAAATTACACACAAACACCATAGATACCTGAGCCAATTATCAAGTGTTGGCTAAGCCTAAACATATCCTTAACCTCAGTACCTGAAAACTATTCCAAAAAACAAAGCAGAAAGAAACTACACATATATAAACCAGAAACCCATTGAAAAGTGAACTATTAAAACTTCAGTTTTAACAAAATGAAACAACTAATCTTTAATGAAAAACAATTCTATGTGAAACCGGTCACAAGAAGCTGCTTGAAAATATTGAAAACTGAAGATTAAATTAGAATCCAAACCATTGTAAGAACTGGACTAACATACCAAAACACTGACTGGGTACGAGTGCTCTAACAAGCATTGGTTTCTATACAATAATTAATAAAACTCTATAAAAAGTACACATTAAAAAGTTACTGTTGTCATGGTTTTATGATTTTTGATTGTCATTATTCCACACCATAACATCATGCAGTGCACTGGGAGTTAAAGAGTTAATGCTCCAGGTCTGGGTATAGCTTCTGGTAAAGTTGAATGATACAATGGGTTGTTAAAAACCATGTTGAAAGCAATGGATGGTGGAACATTTAAGCATTGGGAGAAGCATTTGGCAGAAACCACCTGGTTGGTCAACACTTGAGGACCTATCAATTGTGATGGTCCTGCCCAACACAGCTCCCTACATACCGTAGAGGGGGATAATGTCCCTGTAGTACATGTAAAGAACATGTTGGGAAAAGCAGTTTGGGTCTTTCCACCTTCTGGGAAGGGCAAACCTCACCGTGGAACTGTTTTTGCCCAGGGACCTGGGTGCACTTGGTGGGTGATGCAGAAAGATGGGGATGCTCAATGTGCACAAGGGAATTTGATGTTGGGAGAGTGCAGTCAGTAATTTCATGTGCACACACACATACATATATATATGTGTGTGTGTGTGTGTGTGCGCGTGTGCGCACACACACATATATATATGTGTGTGCGCACACGTGTTTAATACTTGTTAATTATTGGATTTTTTGTTTGTATATATTAAGCATGATGTAGTGATGCGGAATAAGGGATGGAATGTCATGATATTATGATTTTTGGTTATCTGTATTCCACATATCATGTAGTGCACTGGGAGTTAAAGAGTTAATGCTCCAGTTCCAGGCACCTGTCCCAGAAGAGAATAACTACTGCATTCCCCAGAAGACTGTTTGCTGTGCTGTTATCATTTCCGCTCAGGGGGATAAGATATAAGGCTCTGGTAGGTTGTCAGGCTCTCTTCCCTGCTGCTCAACCCAACTGAGCATCTCACTTCAGCATTATGGTGAGGCCTTCAGTTCTCAGACACTCTTTCTCTCATTATATTTGTTTTATTAGCTTCAATTCTAATTATGTTGTGTTACGGTGTGTTATCTTGCATTCCGATACAGTACTTAGTAAATTAGTTTGTTTCTCCTCAGATCATTGCTGTTGTTTTTTGATTATTTGGGGTCCCCTGTTTCCCCTTTCTGGAGGCACGGATTGTGAATCCCTCTGCTAGTCACAGAACCAGGCCAAACCAGCCCGTAAACCGTTGACAATTATTTTAACACTATTAGCTACCTTAGAATTAAATACAAAACAAATTCTTGAGCTTTTACAACAGAAGAGGAAAATTATCTACATAGAAAATAAAATACTTTTTACCTACCTTAGGTTTTCTTGTACTTTTCTTTAAAGTCTTCGCTAATAGATATTGCCCAGAATACTTCAAGTAACATTTCCGTAAATAGGCCATTCAGTAACAAAATACCCTAGAAGTCAATACTGGGTCCAGTTCTGTTCAACATCTTTGCTAACGATCTAGATGAGGGTAGATCATACCCTTGGCAAGTTTGCTGAAAACACAATACTAGGAGCAACTGATATGTCAGAGGTGCACGCTACCATCCATGGAAATACAAACAGGCTGAAGAAATGGGCTGACAGAACCCTCATGCAGTTCAACAACAGTAGTGCCAAGTCCTGCATCTGGGGGAGAAATAATCCCAAGGCATCAGTACACGCTGGGAGGCACCCAGCTGGAAAGCAGCCTGGCAGAAAAGGACCTAGGGGTCCTGATGGACCCCTTGTTGAGCATGAGCCAGCAACATCCCCTTGCAGCAAAGGCAGCAAGAAATATCCTAGGCTGCATTATTAAGTGTTGCCAGCAGGTCAAGGGAGATGACCCTCTTTCCCCACTACTCAGGTCTGGTAAGACTACACCTGGAGTCCTGTCCCCAATTTTGGGCTGCTCATTACAAATGACATGGGCATATGGAAAGAGAGTCCAGCACAGGGCCAAAAAGATGATCAAGGGACTGGAGCATTTTTCCTATAAGAAAAGGCTGAGAGAGCTATCACATGAGTTATAAGACAATATTCTGACAACAAAATCTACTCACATTTGTGGAAGCAGTAACAATTATTTTGTACAGAATAGGTGATCATTCATAAATAATTATTCCACTTACAGTTTATGTCCTCCTTACAACTGCAATGGTTTCTGAAATTGTGGAAATACCTGAAATAATGTGTAAGTTAACTCGACACTGAAGTTATAGGAATTTAAAATGAAACCTGAAGTTTATCTTGAAACCCTAAATTATCCACTATAGTTACTATATCTTCAACAATAATGTATTTCTAAATATCAATGTTTTATTTAGGGAAATAAGGTTCTTGCTTGAGGGTTATTTTCTGCTCCAATACAAGCCTTGCAATATTTTAATGTAAATGTGTAGACTTCCTACATTTAGCTAAGGGTATGTTTACAGTATTCACTAATTACATCAACTCTCTATAATAATTTCTTATCTTTTATTTCGCAAAACATAGACACAGAACTGCCATGCCTCTAGTGCAAGTTTATGATAACAGCACATGAGGAATGCTAATTAACCTAATGAAAGGATAAGTATAAGAAAAACTTTGATTAAATTTTAGTTTATTTTTTTCCCCAACTGCTTCTTCTATCCAAACATTGCCTACTTAAAAACAAATTTTAAGAAGTTAACTGAGAAGCAAAGCAGCAAAGTTAGGCGTTACTTACAAAAATATCCTCTCTACTAATACTTTAAAATATATAAAACAGTTATCATGTTATCAAATTTGTTTCAAGACTGCCTGAATTTAAAAGAAAAACAACAAAGACAAAACAAGTATACTACATAATGTTTTTATCTGAAATGAGAAAGCTAAAATTTAGTTTTCTTTGTTAAAAAAAACTCAGACTATAAAATGATTACGCAGTAAAGAAATCTTTTTTAACCGTGGATAACATTTTCACTACTTTATCTTTTAAACATTAAAGTTTATTAGTCTTCTGAAAAAAGATTACCATGCTTCCAGAGATTGGAAAAGTTTCTCCAATAGCTCAACAGATAGTTAAATCATATGCAGGACAGCTCACTCCTTTTGTCTATTTGTTGTATTAGTATTAAATGCTGAAAAAGTTAACTAGTGTAAAGTCTTTATTGAAGCTGACTCCAGTTAATTCTAGAGTGTCACCTTTAAATCAGACATTCTATATTGTTACCGCTCTAGCTTAGAGCAAATGGACATGCTTCAAAGCAACAAATAAGCAGGAGTGACTTTCTGTGGAGCCTGCTGCATACACAAATCAAACAGGATCTTGAAACAAAACTGAGCCAGGCCACAAATTCATCCAAAATGAAAAACCATGTCTCAAGCTGTCCCAAGATTTGGTGCCTCCTACGCATAAAACTCTCCTGTCTAAATTCCACAATCAGAGCGAGGAGAGGGCACAAAACTTCTACAGGACTTCCACACAACTTTGGCACATACTTTCAACGGGAAAAAGATAGGATCCCGCTGCCGCGCTCTCACCCTCGGGGAAAGCACCCAGGCGTGGTGGGCGCCCGGCAGGACACCAGAGCGTTACTACTCACTGGTTCGTTGGGGGAGCGTTGAGTGGGATGGCCACCACCTCCTCTTCGTACTCCGGCCCATCCAGTGAATCGCTTTCCTCCACAGTCCCCAGCATCCCCACCAAGGAAGGTGGCTGTGGCGGCAGCAGAGAGAAAGTGACGGTACCAGGCTCAGGAAACGTCCCTCCGGTTACCTTCTGCCCCCGTCCAGTCGTCACGGCACCGCTGCTTCCAGACGCTACAGCAGGCCCTGAGCTGAGCTCCAGAAGCTCAAGGGTCGAACACAAAGCCGGACCGCCAACACCTGGGTTGTCCCCACCAGAGCCCGCCACAAAGTGGCTCTGCGATCCCAGTTCCTTGCTCCGACATAGAACGGAATAGCGCCCCAGCTCAGCTCCGCCGAAGGCTCCCACCATCCTGGCAGAAGTAACCGAAACCTCCTCCTCACGCTCAGCCGCCATCATGCTGAGCCTCACCCTGTCCTAACCCCCTCCCCCGCAGCCACCGCCGCCGCCGCCGAAGAGGCGGTGACAAAGAATCTCGGACTTCCTCCCACGTCTGTGGGGAGCGGAACAAAGAGGAGAGAAACGTTTCCCCGACAGAGACTAGCTCCGAACAAAATTCGTCTAAACAGTCAAGTCAAATCAACAAAACCACAACCCTACTGCCTCATACCCCTACAACTACAAGGAAAACAGCTCCTGCAAAAATATAATTCCACACTCTGACCCTACTCCTCTCGAGAGCCAGAGAGCGCGCATGACGGTATGGGTGGAGCAAGGAAGAGGGAGGAAGCTAACTAGCTAAAGCGACAGGAAAGAATAGATGGGCAAGTTGCACTTGCGCGCTCACTAGGGCATGCGGTGCATACAAGCAGCTCGTGGAGTGCTCGGTTGTAGGGGACAGATTTTCGTCTCTTGCCCGTGGGGTGTGAGGAACGCAGGGACAAGAGTAAAGTATAAGGACCTTCTTCATCATACCGTAAATCGGTCGATCAGGAAACTCTTAAGACTCAAGTTGGAGTGTTAGAAAGTAGGCATTCTTTATTATCACCTCTGGATGCATGGGGGTTAGCGCTTCCTATCACGCATGTCTTGCTCAAAAGATCTACAGCTTATATACGTTACTTGTGTTACCTCCGGGAAACTTCTGCACCTGTATGTTATGTAACTGATTCCGAGCAGAACCTATTTCCTTGGTACAAAGACTCAGCAGAGCTTCCTTATCTCCTAGGTCCAGAGACACAGCTCTTTCTGTTATCTAAACAAGTTACAACTTGTATCACTTATTTCTCCCACTTCACTATTGGGGAAAAAATAATATTTTCACAGCAAACAAATGGAAAAAGGTGGATCTCCCTGGATTGTGCTAAAATTTCCTCTTTTCCCAGAGTTACAGTGTCAAAGTTGAGAACAACTGTGCGAGACTTTTGGACTACCAAAGCATGAATCAGGAAATTCACACATAGTGCTGTAGGGAAAGCAAGGTGGCTCATGGGTTGTCCCAGCTTGATTAAAGGAAAAAAAAAAAAAAAAAGGTCTAGTGAGGTACTGCAGTGTGGATGCTGCAAGTGTGGCATGCCGGCAGAGCAAGTTCCACAGGCTTATTTTTTACAAGATAAATACTATTATTATAAATAATAAATATTAATATTATAAATAATATTTATCTTGTAAGAGTTGCAACTATATTGCTACTAAAAATTTATTTAATCTGCACATTCCTGAAATCGTAGCTTTTTTTTTTTATTATTTGAGCCCATTAACTCTCACACCCAAGGTTATTTTTGTCATTAATAATTCTACTAATTTCAGTGGGTTTACTTGTCTCAAGTTCCCAGAAGGCACCTAAACATTCAGTTGTTCAAAGCTTTGTATTACCCAAACACATTAAGTGAATTTCTCCTGAGGCTGCTAACAGAAACTAATACTCCCACTTTCACAGCTTTTCAGCCAGTATCTTTTTATGTGCTGAAATGAAGTTTCATATCTTGCCTTCTAAAAGCAAAAAGTACTTCTAGTTACACCCCTTAATATCAGTGCTCCTTCTGTAGGGGCCCTGAGTCATCCCTTTATTGCTGAGGGCCTCTTAGCAAAACAGAATAGTCTATAATACAAATGTTATAATTCTGTAGCTATTGATTATTCTAACTTAACTACTAAACATGTATAAATATAGGAATTTTACCTAAAGAACAAGTGATGGAGACTATTAAAGATCCATCTCCACTGGAAAAAGGGAATCTTGGAAAAAATTGTTAGTACCAATAAATGACATTAGATGGCAGCAGGGGCCATGAAATACTCATTGTGTTAGTTTTGAATGCAGAAACATTTTATTTCCCACAATTCCCCCCTTTTCTTTTTTTTTTAATACTCTGTTGATTTCTGCAATTCTTTTCTAAGGTACAATCCTATATATATCTTCTTCTTCACTCTCTTCATTCTCTAATTCTTCTAGTGTCATCATTTTGTTCAAGTATGGTGGTGGCTCTATTGGCATTTGCTTTGTTAGTGTTGTCTCAATCAATCGTTGTACCAGTCCTCTCACACAGGGGATAATGCAACATCCAATGGCTGCTAGGGATCCTGTTACTACAATCAAAGAGGTGAATATAGACACAATCATCCCTTTCCATTTGCCAAATCAAGACTCTAACCATCCAGTGATAGAAGTATCTATTCCTGAATTTTCTGCCAATTCATCAGCAAGAGTGGTAAGTCCTTGCAATGCCTTGGTTATTGTGCCATCTGGAGCTGTATTATTTGAAACGTAGGTGCAACAATGATTACCCAGCATTATACATACACCCCCTTTTTCAGCTAACATATCTAGAGCGATCCTGTTTTCCCAAGCCATCCTACTTGTAGCATCTAATTGTTCCGCAATCCCCTTTACGGCTTCTTTTGTGTAATTTATAAACCTTTGTTGATTGTAATAAATGTAGTTAATCCAATCCACATTTTTGTTAATTGTTACCCACCAGAACAGAGACTCAAACCCTGCAGCAATTTGATTCCTTGCTTTAAATTCATCAGGGACACCTCTGGGCACTCCGATTTAATCTAGATATATTGCATCATCAAATGAGACTCCTAAGCTTCTTTTGTTTCTTCTGGGTGAGTGTAGCATCTCTTTTTCGAATGCCAGGGTGAATGGTATAGCTAGTCGAACAAGTGCACAAGTGCCTCCCCAGTTAGACGGGAGAGTGGAGAGTGGACCGTAGAATCTTCCCACCACAATACCACCAGAGATCCACCCTGGAGATTCCCAACCTTGAATAGTTTCCTGCTGAGTCCTTTGTAACATTCAAGGTCTCACTGCACAGGGAGAAATTCCCCATAGGCCTGGTAGCCCTCACACCCTGCCGTGAGAGGCAAGCTGTATGGTTACCTACAGCCGTGGAAAATGCAGGAGGGATTTTGGCCTCCACCTCAGGCACTGGTGGGAACAATCGGGAGAGTGATTTACAGGCTCTGTTTCCCCAGGCAGTTCTTTCCTGATACAAGGCAATCATGCATTGCATCCCTTGGGGATCTTTAGTCCATCCCAGTGGGAGAGGTACCACCTGAGCTACAGGCCGTCCTAATGCACAAGCATAGCAATTGCTATGGTTGAGACTCTGGACGGTATACTTAATCCATTCTACCCAGGCATTCACATCCCCATATCCTGTTTTAATTTCAAATGTTTGTCTGAGATCCTTTATTTCTGTGACAGTCACGACTGTAGAGTTTTTAGGAAGATTTTCTACCTTCTTTTCTCTATTCTGGATATTCTGAGTATGATTAGAGGATGAGTCCCATACAGCTATCCAAAATCTGGCTGTTGGATCCTTCCCATGTATATCTATTCCAAGGCCAAAATTGATGTTAACAAGATTATCAGCCTTATTAATTGTTATAGTCACTGGATTGCATTGTAAGGCTTGACAGTCTGGTTGGACAACCCCTTTAAACATGCTAATTCGATCTTTCAATGTATGGGCCCACGAGGCATCAAATATTCCGGGTGTGTATGTCCAACCCCAGTAAGCAGTTGTCCACCATACGTTATTCCACCCACTACAAGGGCATCCCCTATTCATGCTTGGTTCAGGACAGAGGTATTTATTTTTGTTACCCAACTGTCGTTGAGTACCTAGGCTCCCACAGTCAATCACATGACAAGCATTGAATGTGATGGTCTGAGGTATTTCCTTCTTTGTCACATTCACCCAAATCTTAACAGGATATCCTCCTGATCCCCTTTGCAGGTCATCCTTTTTCCAAGCAATCAGTTGACTAAGGCCTTTCCCTAAGTGAGTCATTACCAAAATCAAAGCTATTAATTGGTTCTTCCCCAGCATAATTGTTAAATCCTAAGTCCCTAAATGGTTATTGTAATAAAGAATAGGATATACTCTGCTACAGAATACACACACACACAAAAAGAAACTCCTTTTGAGTACATAAATTCTGTGCAAACTAAACGATTTTTCTCTTATACTATTGAGAGGTAACTACAGATCAGCAAATCAGCTTATGATAATTTTACAATTTTTTTCTAATTTTTATCTTTAGAGGATCTTCCATGACAACAGCTTCCCATGCTTCAGGATTAGTAGTCGCTTTTACCCAAGTGTAGTGAGTCCAACCTTTCTCGGCTGTCCTGACAGCTGTTTCAGTTGTTAGAAGTACTTGGAATGGTCCTTCCCAGTCAGGTTGTAGCTTTGTCTCTTTCCACGTCTGGATCAGAATCCAGTCTCCAGCCTGAAATGGGTGAACAGGAAATTCCAGAGGTTGTGTTTGTGCTAACAGTCCTTGGGTCCTGAGAGATGATAAGGAGGAAGACAGCCCAAGTATATACTTTTTAAGAAACATGTCTTTAGTTTCAAACTGTGGTATTTCATTATTCTTCCCTAGGTAGGGCAACCCAAACAACATTTCATATGGAGAAACTCCCACATCTTTTCTTGGTGCTGTTCGAATTCGGAGGAGTACCAGAGACAAACATTTGGTTCAAGGGAGAAAAGTCTCTAAGACCAACTTAGTCAGATGTTTCTTTATTGTCTGATTCATTCGTTCTACTTTCCCTGATGATGAAGGATGCCATGGAGTGTGGAATTCCCACTTAATCCCTAGAACGTGCATTAGTTTCTGTAATATGTGTGAAGTAAAGTGACTACCTTGGTCCAAATCAATATGCTCCACTACCCCATATCTAGGAATTATGTGTTCCAAAATGACCTTAGCTACAGTATTTGCAGTGGCAGACACTGATGGGAATGCTTCCACCCAGCCAGTTAAATGATCGACTAGTAGATATTTGATTCTACCCACCTTCTAAAGCTCTGTAAAATCTACTTGGATACTTTGGAATGGCCGAATCCCCGGCTCCCTTCCCCCTTTAGGCTGGCTTCGCATAGCCTTATTGTTTACTTTCTGGCATACTGCACACCCTCTACAAACTTGTTTAGCCAAGGTATATATCCCTGCACTTACGTATTTTCGCAGAATAGCATCACACATAGCCTGCACTCCCCAATGGCTCCCTTGGTGCAAAATGATTAAAATTTCTCTTGTCACTGCCTTGTTTAATATTTCCTTCCCATCTGGAAGGATTCATCTTCCTTCAGACTCTGTGGCTCCCAAATTCCTAAAAGTTTCCTTTTCTTTTTCACTGAATATCTGTTTTGGAGGAGGAGGGGGTAACTCGAGCACAAGATAGTTTGTAATGCTCATTGGTTGTAAAGCAGCCTCACGAGCTACTTTATCTGCTGCTCGGTTCCCTTGGGCAATAACTGAATTCCCCTTCTGATGTCCTTTTACATGTACTATCGCAATTTCAGCTGGTAACAGCAAATTTTTCCAGCACCTGTCTGATTAGTTCCCCAGGAACCAATTCCTTTCCTTTACTACTGATCAACCCTTGTTCCTCCCAGATTTTTCCGAAGGTGTGTATACTCCATATGCATACCTTGAATCAGTATATATAGTTCCTTCCTCTCCTTTAAGGAGATGAAGCGCTCTGTTCAAAGTATATAATTCACACTTCTGAGCTGACCAATTATTAGGCAGCCTGCCCATTTCTTTTACCTCCCCCTCTGCTCCTTCCACTACAGCATATCCATTGCATCTTTTTCCATGTACCACTCTTGAGGACCCATCAATAAATAAAAGCTTTCCTTCTCCAAGAGGGGTATCCTGCAAGTCGGATGTTACTTTTGTCTGATATTCAATTAAATCCAGATGGTTATGTTCTATATTTTCTCTTTTTTTCCCCCCTCTCCACAAGAAAGTAGCTGGATTCAAGCAAGATTCAGTGGTTAGCACTAAGTCACTTCTCTCCATCAAGATTGTTTCATATTTCAGAATTCTAGAGTCAGTCAACTACCTTCCAGCCTTTTGAGTTAAAATGGTTTTCACTTGATGTGGAGTAGTGACTATCAGACGTCTCCCAAAAGTCAAATTTCTACTTTCTTCTACAAGAAGTGCTGTTGCTGCTACAGCTTGGATGCATTCTGGCCATCCCCTGGATACTGAATCAAGTAGCTTAGATAGATATGCCACAGGCTGACACCTATCCCCCCACTCCTGGGTTATCACTCCCAGAGCTGCCCCGTGATCTATGGTAACAAAAAGCTGAAAAGGTTTATTTAATGCAGGAAGAGCCAAGACTGGGGCTGTAATCAGATTTTGTTTTAACTCCTCTATTAACTCCTTCTCTTCGACAGTCCATTCAAGGATATTGGGTTCTTCATCTAATAATTTGAGGTATAATTTCTTACTATGAGCATGGGTGAGAGAACTACGAAACAGATCAATCAGCAGTACAGTTGCTCCAGTAGCCACAGGTAATGAATAGAGGGGCCCTGCCCTCAGTCAGGGGAGGGAAAGGGATAATAGAGTTTATTGGACTGTGTGGATTAGATGGCCTGGCACATCAGAACCACAGAAATATAAGGCACTGGTGGATACCCGTACACAGTGCACTCTAATGTCATTGAGTCATGAAGGGACAGAATCAATCCATATTTCTGGAGTGACTGGGGGCTGTCAAAAGTTGACTGTTGGAGGCCAAAATAAGCCTCACTGGTAAAGACTGGCAAAAGCATCCTATTGTGACTGGCCCAGGGGCTCCATGCATACTTGGAATCGACTACCTCAGAAGGGGGCATTTCAAGGATCCCAAAGGGTATCGATGGGCCTTTGGAATAGCTGCTGTAGATACAGACAACATTAAGCAGGTGTCTGTTTTGCCTGGCCTGTCGGAAGACCCGTCTGTTGTGGGGCTGTTACGAGTGAAAGAGCAGCAGGTACCGATTGTTACAAAGACGGTGCACAGACGGCAGTACCGCACCAACAGGGATTCCTTGCTCCCCATTCATAAGTTGATTAGTCAGCTGGAGAATCAGGGAGTGATAAGCATAACTCACTGCTGCGTCTGATGCACGGACTCAGATGTGAATGATCCAAATCGTTTATTACAAGTTCTCACATCACTTATATACCTTCACAAGTTTTCTTTTCCTAGCTTTCCCATTCGCCCCTACAGGTCAACAGAAGATTCCACAAACACTTCTTCAAACATTCACACATGAGTTTATCCAATCAGAGCCACGAGCTGT
Source organism: Alectoris magna (assembly GCA_030625065.1). Taxonomy (NCBI): domain Eukaryota; kingdom Metazoa; phylum Chordata; class Aves; order Galliformes; family Phasianidae; genus Alectoris; species Alectoris magna. The sequence goes on from CM060574.1 coordinate 7,055,321, forward strand.
TCTTTCTTCTTCTAGAGGTGTCCTTGGTTCTCATGCTGTTTATCTTGCTCCACAGCTGCTGCTCCATACAGTCCTTCTTGTATTCCCACAACTCACCTTTTAACAGCCCCATATGGCCGGTGCGTAAAGCCAGAGGAAAATGGAGGCTGACGGTAGAATACCGCGGCCTGAATGAGGTCACACCCCCACTGAGACCGAGAAGCCTACTTTGAAGTTGAAGGCGCTGCGGCTTGGAAGCACACCCACACCTGCTGCCAGGCAGTGAGAGAGAGAGAGAGCGAGTGTTGCTTCCGTGACGTATTTTCCCTCTCTGGCTGCGAGGTCCCCTGGGATGTGTAGTACTTCTTCTCTGTGCTCCACATGATGTTATGATGTGGAATGCCAATAGCAAAATTTACAAAACCATGACATTCCACCCCTTATTCTACATCACTACATCATGCTTTGTTGTGGGACAAGGTCAACTAGGGGATGGGCCTGAGTAAGGAACTGCTAAGATAACAACAGCCCGAAGCAGCTGAAGCGGAACCATGGATCAGGGATACGAAGAAGCACTTTACCTGATGCCCCGCGTTGACATGGTTTATGCAAGAGAGGACTCTGGGAGTAGGAAGGGTCGTGCGTGGGGTTGTGTAGTGGGTGTATGGGACACGCATGCATGGAGGCCATGCTGGTATATAAGCCGTGTGACGCAGCATTAAATTGAGAGAACACTTTATGGCATCCATGACTATGTCTCTCTCTCCCCCGGGCAGTCGAGGCCCCGGGATAAGTCGGGCTAATTGACGGCTACATCAAGTGGTGACCCCGACGTGACAGTGTGCATGATTTGCGATTGTGGAGAGTGCTTGTTGCGTGCTTGTGGAGAGTGATTGTTTTTATTCTTTCGTAGAGTTTGGTGCACCAGTAAGCAGAGTGATAAGCGGCACAGACGGGTCCGGGAAGAGCGGACGGGTCTGGTGAGAGGTTGGCTCCGGAGGAGGTGGACGGGTTCGTTGAACGGGTCCAGAGTGGACGGGTCCAGTGAAGGACGGGTCCAGTGAATTTCGGTCCCTACTATGGCAGCAGGATCCGTTAAGGAGACGGTAAAGGTTTTGAAAGTGCTGGCAAAAGACGCGGGGGGCACATTGTCCTCCATCAGCACGGAGAGGCTCATCCAATGGATGATTCGGGGGGGCTGATTGAGTCAGCTGCACTGGCTGTGGACCTGAATAAGGTTCAAGCCACAGGGATGGAGTTACTATCATCCGCTGGGGCAGGGAATAATTCTGCTCTCCAGCTTATCCTTGCTTGGGGGGTGCTACGAGATTGCCCCCATAAATTTTGCGAATCGTGGAGTGTTCGGATGGGAGCTGTGGGTGCCGTTTATGGCTCGCTGAAAGCAGCAGAGCCAGGAAATTCGAGCTCTAACAACTCAGGGGAGAGTTTCCAGCTGCTCTCTGGTGATTCGGCTCAGGAATGTGCTGGGGAGATAAAGGGAGAGAAAAAGGGGGAGGATTGTGATGATTCTCGGGAGTTAGCTCAGGCTTTCCCGGTCACCGAGGGAAAAGCCTTAGATTCCTTGTTCGCAGAGGAGGGGCCGTTTGCCCCCGGCATTGCAGTCGATCCAGTGCAGGCGCCGGCTCCTTCTGCCCTAGCTGCCTCTTCTGCTTTGCACCCGACTCCTGTGAGCAGTTCAGGCGTCTCCTCAGACGTTAGTATGCCATCGGCAGCTGTTGGTCCTTCAGTGGTTTCTGGGGGAGGCCGCGGGACTGCTCAGTGCACTGGAGATTCTGAGGGGGATGATTTGCCTGAGAGGTTGTTAAAAGAACTCCAGCGGCTTTCAGTGAACTCCAGGTCGTTAGCTCAGGCAGTGCAAATTCAAGCTGCGCAACAACAGCAGGAGCGCAGTTCAGCAACACCCCTTAAAGATCCGGTGGGCCATTGGCACGTGATTGTTAAGAACTGCGCAGTTCAAGGGGATGTTATCCTGCAACCGTCAGAGGGGGGAGGACTGCCCCGTGGTACAGGATCCTCACGGCCAGCCTACGTGGGAGTCTTTTGATTGGCAGCTAATTAAGAAGTTAAGATCGGTGATGGCTACGTCCAGCTTGGAAAGTCCCGCCTGCCAAGCCCTATTGGACATGATACAGATGGAGCTCACCACCCCCTTTGATTGGCATAGTCTGGTCAAGGCGGTCCTATGGGAATCGTCAGGACTGGCCCTACGTGGGTCCAAGTACGATATATTCGGCCTTATCTCAAGGCAGAGACTAGCATTCAGCTCTCATAGTGACTTGGATTGTGTACTTCTTACTTACTGGTACTGCTTTGTAACATGTTGTACTGCAAATAACAGTGGTGTGACATAATGAGAGAATTTTACCACTGCAGGTCTCAGGAATTAGAATTATTAGGCATTCTCTAGGTTATTGTGTGCTTCTTCTATTTTCGTAATAGATCGAATGTAAATTAAGCAGAATTTGATGTTACCAATGCTGGAATTTACGGGAATTGTTCTTTTCATGTATGAGTAATGTTCGGTTGTGATGCTATTGGCCTATCAATTAGCTTTTCTTAATTTGCAAAGACGAAACCTGGAAAGAAATTCCAAGCAAAGGGGATGACCCTATATCATAGAGTGATTGCCTCTCCTTCAACCCACTAATCAGGATTTTTCAAATATGACCATGCATCACTGGAGACAAAGGCTCACACTAAAAGAGTTGATCTTAATAGCTTATCATGTTTCTGAGCAGGTGTTCCACTTGGGCTCTGTATCATGCACTGGCCACGTGGATGCAGTGTACAAATTGAGAATACCCTTCAGACTCTGAGAGAAATAAAAGCAGGAGAGAATCTGTGATGGGTGAGAAAGGTAAAGTGCACTTTGAAGCAGGGCATGCCCTGCTGGCACTCCCTATCGCATCCACCGCAAACATGTTTTTGGCACATTTGCCCACTAATAATGATTCTATCTGACATGCAACTTCATAAAGTTGTACGACCATTAATCATCTATTAGTTTAAGAGCATGGTTTTGGGCACTCTAAAAGCATTTGCTGCACAAATTTTAGTGATCCTTCAAATTGATATATCAGAGTAAAAGTTGAAGGCTTCTTTCTAATCAGTTGCTGACTAACACAGAATGGGACCCCTTTGGGATTTATTTCCAGGTTGCAGTAAAAATGTTTCTGAATTTCTGAAACCTGGGTCTCTCTTGATGGGGAGCTTTGGGATAAAATTGGTATAAAACTCTGGGAGGCTTCTATTGCTAACGACAGAACAGCTGCTAAACTGTTGTCTGTTTGCACTAAATAATGCAAGGGCTTAAGCAAATTCGACAAGGAAGAATTTCTTCTAATTGTTCCCTATTGCCTCCCCTCCTACCCTCGCCGCCACCTCCGATGCTGGCCATGCCGCTCCTGCCCTCCTCCTTGCATCTCTGCAGCCTGTATGTAATTGGGATGAATGCAGGAAAGAACAGTACCGAGGTGCAATATTACAGAGTGGGAATCCCTGCCTTATGAGGCAGTACAAGAGCTAATCCTGTCTCTCATGCAGTACACTGTGTTTATGATTGAATAGTGAGATCAGGCTACCATACAGATTATGAATAACTTGACTGACTTCACCCTCTTTGGAGGGGGGGAGAGGGTCTGGGCAACACCTCAGGCCCAGGCACAAATGGACAAGCAATGCCTTGAACAAGTTAAGACTTTGGTGTTACATGTTATCTTTTGGATAACATGTATCTTTTGGATACTAATTTGTCTAATGCCTCAATTATGTCAGTTAAGCAGGAGTCTGCCCAGCCCTACATTACATTTCTGGGCTGTTTCCCGACTCGATGCAGGAACAGCTCAAAGAATGAAGTGCTGCAATTCTGGGGGGCTCAGTCATGTACAGAGGGACTGTAAACAGCCTGAATGAACCTGCTCGTGCTATTCCAGATCGACCCTGTCCCCAATGCAGGAGGGGGTTGCACGGGGCGAGAGAATGCCGATCCAAATTCCCTGTTGCTGTATGGCCCTACGATCTGCTGGGAAACAGGAAGAGGAGTGCGTGACCGTGCGCTATGACAGCAAATACGGTCCTAAATCAGTCAGCCACTGCCTGGCCAGCTCACTCAGACCAGCAACCGCCAGCAGTGCAGGAGTAGATTTGGCCAGCGCCCAGTCAGTGCCGCAGACTGACAGCACCGTGACTCTCATTCCAACAGGTGTCACGGGCCCCCTTGGGGACAGGTGTAGCGCTTTATTATTAGGATGTTCTTATGTTACATGGATAGGACTTTTCTTTTACCAGGACTTATAGATGCTGACCATGCTGGGGTGATTAACATAATGGTTTGGTCACCCTCACCCTCTGCGTTATTTCCGAAAGTCAAAAAAATAGCACTATTAATCCCTTTTCATTCTTTGACTAAATCTGGCATCAAGGACTAAATTGGTGGACTTGGAAGTGACAAAAGACAAACCATCGTTACCATGTTTAGTAGGTGTTTGACAGTTGTTAGGCCTAGTAGATACCGGGGATGATGTTACCATCATTAAGTCAAGTGATTGGCCGTCTGAATGGCCATTAGAAGACACTAATTCTGTTATTACAGGAGTTGAGGGGTACGCCACACACTTGGCATCCTGTACAACAATACCAACCAAGTGATCGTCGAACGCACTAATCATACACTGAAATGGCAGCTAACACGATTAAGGGAGGGGGGGAGACAAGGGTGATCTGACCATGATATTGCAATAGGCACTGATAGTGCTCAACTAGCCAGCTACAGTGGTGTCTCTTCTTGGGGGTCTGGTGATGGATGCCCGCATCTTCTATCTGGCGAGGCCCAGCCAACCTCCTTATATGGGGTCAAGGGTATGCTTGTGTTCCCACAGGTACAGGGACCAACTGGATTCTCGCACGGCTTGTTCAGCTATGGATGTAATCGAACACTTCTGCTAATGATTACCATCAGGGCTGATGATGGAACTGCTGACCCTGACACCACCCGAGCTGTCGGAGAATTTCTGGCAACAATGTGAGAACCTGACTAACTCCTCCAAGGCTTAGGTTGCGCTGACATGGAAAGTCAGCTGGGGATGGAAGGATTCTGCTGTCTTGATTTTGGTGCGAACGCAATGTCAGCCATTGGAAAGATACGGCTGGAAGCCAAGGACATCGCTGAGTCCGTGTTTAAAATCAGAGTGGACAATAGCTGGGGGCTCCTGTCCAACCTTTTAGGCGTCCCCCAATGGTTGGAAAATTTACTTGCGATGAGGGCCAACGTATTAGTCATTGTATTGCTTGTTCTTTAGTTTCTGTGCGCTAAGGAAGGGGGGAGATGTTGTGGGACAAGGTCAACCAGGGGATGGGCCTGAGTAAGGAACTGCTAAGATAACAACAGCCCGAAGCAGCTGAAGTGGAACCATGGATCAGGGATACGAAGAAGCAATTTACCTGATACCCTGCGTTGACATGGTTTATGCAAGAGAGGACTCTGGGAGTAGGAAGGGTCGTGCGTGGAGTTGCATAGCGGGTGTACAGGACACGCATGCGTGGAGGCCATGCTGGTATATAAGCCATGTGACGCAGCATTAAATTGAGAGAAGACTTCATATCCCAGGGGACCTCATGGTCAGAGAGCAAGATAAGCCACAGGAGGCAGTCACAGGATCTCACTCTCTTTCTCCCTCTCGCTCACTGCCTGGCAGTGTGTGGGTGTGCTCCCCAGCCATGCGCCTTCAGTTCAAAGTAGGCCTTTCGGTTTTGGACACACTCTCTCTTATTTTACTTGATTTATTAGCCTCAATTTCAATTAGATTGTATTATATTGTGTTATCTTGCATTCCGATGTCATAGTTAGTAAAATTAAGTTTTCCTCCCTAGATCATTGCCGCTGTTCTGTAGGAAATAAAATGTTGTTTCTGCATTCAAAAATAACACGATGAGTATTTCATGGCCCCTTGTCATGGGGTTATCTAGATCAATCTGTGTCCGTGACAGGGGAGGGGGCAGTAGGCCCGTAGCCCCCCGTCCCCCTCGGAAAAAAAGGGAAAAAAGTAAAGGGGTAGGGAGATGGGAGTTCAAGGGAACAAACGGAGCAGCGGCAATGATCTGAGGAGTAAAACTTATTTACTAACTATGATATCGGAATGCAAGATAACACACTATAATACAATATAATTAGAATTGAAGGGTTAATGTATGCATAAGGGGCGTAGACAAAGTAGGATAGGTATATAGGTAAATCGCACGACACAATAAATGCCATTTTTCTGCTCACCATATTGGTATTCACGTGCAGTTCTTTGGCCTGGGTAGGTTTTACCCGATAGTCCAGCACAGGCACACAGCTAAAAGAACATGGGTTGCCAGGTGCACGGCAACAAAAATGACAGATTCCTTGTTGAGGATCGAGGCATAGATCTTGTTGATCCAAAGTGTTTTCGACACATACCCATCCTAAAGACCCTCTAGTTTCACAGGAAGCCACATTTATTGTTTTCCAGGTCTTGATACCTTCCTTGTCTTTCCTTGCCCATGCCTGATGTTCAGTGGGGTAAAGGAGTGTTATTTAATATTATTCCCAGGGCCACAATTGGGTAGACATTTATCTCAGTAGCAGTCATCATATTGGCCTTATCATCATAGGTAAAATTAACTAGCTGCCACCAAGAGTGATACCGTTTTTCAAAGTCTGTGGTCTCAGATTGGTCCAATATCACCTTGTGTATTTCTCTAGGGAGGATGCCTTCTTCTCCTTCCCTAATGATTTGGGCTATCGCGTACCGGATCCATAGGCCAGCCTGAGTACATGCAATTGCTCTCCCAGTATCATTAGTGACAGATTCCAAGGCACTGAGTAGCAATTCACCATCTCATAGCATACTCTATGTGAGTTTATGCACAGTACTACTGGTGTAAAATTGCTGCCACCCTAAGTTCATAAGTGAAGTTTGTATGGGTCCCTGTAGACCCTGTATGTCTCCTGCTGTAGCACTTAACTTATTCATAAGTACTTCATTGTTAATACCATTTAATACTCCCAGTGCCGTCCCGGCCCAGCCCGTTAAGTCTCAACGTTGCCTGAGAGTTTTTGGGAGCCTTTGGTGGTTAAGCCAATTTTCCCATCCCTTCTGGGAGGTACCTAAGAATGGAAGACAGTGGTCCCAAACCTTATCACGGGCCACAGTGTCATGGTTTTGTGTTTTGTAATTTTTGCTATTGGTATTCCACATCACATCATGTGGAGCACAGAGAAGAAGTACTACACGTCCCAGGGGACCTCACGGCCAGAGAGGGAAAATACGTCACGGAAGCGATGCTTGCTCTCTCTCTCTCACTGCCTGGCAGCGGGTGTGGGTGTGCTTCCAAGCCGCGGTGCCTTCAACTTCAAAGTAGGCTTCTCGGTCTTCGGAAACCTCTCTCTCTCATTATATTTGATTTATTAGCTTCAATTCTAATTATATTGTATTATAGTGTGTTATCTTGCATTCCAATATCATAGTTAGTAAATAAGTTTTACTCCTCAGATCATTGCCGCTGCTCCGTTTGTTCCCTTGAACTCCCATCTCCCTACCCCTTTCCCTTTTTCCCTTTTTTTCTGAGGGGGCCAGGGAGCTACGGGCCTACTGCCCCCTCCCCTGTCACGGGCACAGATTGATCTTGATAACCCCATGACACACAGATAGATTGACAGTGTTAAGGGACCACTCAGGCTGGACCAGGATTTTCTGCATGCCTACTTTCTTTACTGCATAGGCCCCAATGCCTTTAGTGATGGGACTGTAACTCCTGGGCTTGGGAGTAGATGGGGGAGCTGGATTTGTGGTGATGTTTCAGTAGAATGTGGGGATATTACTGTAATTCTAAAAATTGATACCTCCTTTTCTCTGGATTCACAGATTACAGTCCAGTCAGAGGTCTCCCCAGGATAGGCACTTAGGACTTGAGTGAAGTTCATCCAGCAATCCGTATGCTTGTCTGCACCCCCTTCTCCTTTTCTGAAGTCACATTTCTCTGTGTTACCCTGCTTGTCACAGTCAATATAACAACTGGTAGTAAGACTGTCAATACAAGGGGTTAAAGAGCCCCCCCCTTGGTAGGTGATGTTAATATATTTTACCCTCATTCATCATTTTTACTCATTCTACATCCTATTTGTAAGGGGTCTTTTAAGGAAATGTTATTGTTTTCATGGAGGAGTATTTCTACCTCCTCACTATTGATTATGGCAATTAGAGCCATAATTCGGGGGTGGTCCTCACTTTCAGGAGCTCCAAATATTTTATGGGGGTATGAGTAGACTTCATGTTTCCATTTTTCATGTGCACAATATAGGTCTGGGAGTTTTGGAAGTACTTTTACCATTACTAGGGTCCCAATGGGGTCCTCATTCTGGGATCCTGGACTAGCACGGGCTGTAAGGTCCCAGAGACAGATTACCGTATGGATGTTCTTGGAATCCTTATCCATAGTGAGAGTGACATTATACCAGCAGGGATTATAGGAACACTTCTTGTTAACATGAGAAGTCTCATACCAGCAGGGGCTGTAGGAGCACTCTTGGTTTTTATAAATATCAAATCCCCCGGGGGAAGTTGTGAATTTCTATATTGATATCCTATAGCAAGTTCCTGCCCTTCTCTCCCTTGAATTTCATTCCCTTTTACCTCTATCTGGCATCCGTCAAGAGCCACTAACAATTCAAGGGCTATTTCCCTAACTTCTACCCATTTTGTCCAGCCTCCCCATCTTATATTAATTGGCATAACATATGCAAGTGTTAGAGCAAGTGCTGCAAGCAAGATTATTCTTATATCACCGGAGGTCTTTGTCCTCATGCCAGATTTTGTTGCAGTCTCAGCTTGGTATCAGTAACAGGATGTGCCATCCAGCTGTTTCTTTTTGCCTTCTTGACTCTCATGTGGTGGATCCATGATCCTACGCCATCTAGCTTTACAGCTGTATGAGTAGTCATTATTACTAAAAATGGACCTTCCCATTTAGGTTCCAGTGAGTCCTGTAACACTTTAACATATACTTTATCCCCAGGGTTTATCTGATGAACTGGACCATCCAACCCTCGTGCCTGTGTTCTGAAAACAAATTTCTCAATCTCCCTAAGTTGGTTCTGCAAAAATATCATATATCCTGTAAGACTTTCTTCCCCATTGATTTGTGGGGCTTGTACCTGATATGGTGTCATGGTTTTGTAATTTTTGCTATTGGTATTCAACATCATAACATCATGTGGAGCACAGAGAAGAAGTACTACACATCCCAGGGGACCTCGCGGCCAGAGAGGGAAATACGTCACGGAAGCGACGCTCGCTCTCTCTCTCTCACTGCCTGGCAGCGAGTGTGGGTGTGCTTCCAAGCCGCGGCGCCTTCAATTTCAAAGTAGGCTTCTCGGTCTTCGGAAATTTCTCTTTCTCTCTCTCTTATTTCACTTGATTTATTAGCCTCAATTTCAATTAGATTGTATTATAGTAAAATAAGTTTTACTCCTTAGATCATTGCCGCTGCTCTGTTTATTTCCTTGAGCCCAGCTCCCATCTCCCTACCCCTTTCCCTTTTTCCCTTCCCCTTTGCCAGGGGCCGGGGGCCCACGGGCCTACTGCCCCCCCTGTCACGGACACAGATTGATCTAGATAACTCCGTGACATATGGCCTCTCATATAATATCTCAAAAGGTGACAACTCTTCCTTTGACCAGGGTTTTGTTTTAATCCTAAGTAAGGCTAACAGTAGAGCTTTAGGCCAATCTAGATTTGCCTCCTGCCCTATCTTAACAATCTGGGTTTTAATCAAGTGGTTCATCTTTTCTACTTGTCCACTAGATTGTGGTCGGTAGGGTGTGTGCAGATGCCACCAGATTCCCAGAAGATGGCAAACCTGCTGTACAACTTCAGCTATAAAGTGAGGCCCATGATCTGAAGACATAGAAGCAGGAACTCCAAAGCATGGTATTACCTCATATAGAAGAGCCTTGGTTACCTCTCTCAGTTTGTTGGTCCTACAGGGGTACGCTTCCGGCCATCCTGAGAAGGTATCTGTTAACACTAAAAGATATCGGTAACCCCCTTTTCTTGGCAATTCTGTGAAGTCTATTTGCCATTGTTGTCCAGGGCAATTCCCCTTTCCAATTACCCCAAATGGGGTTGATTTTCCTTGCCGAGGATTCGTCCTTAAACAAATTTCACACTGTTCCGTTACCTGGCGGATTGTGGCATATAAATTTCTGGCTATTACCTTTTGGTTTAGGTACTTATATAAAGCCTCTGCTCCCCAATGCGTTTTCCCATGTTCCCTCTGCACAAACTTCCATAAAACTGGGGAAGGAACTATCAATTTCCCATCTGCAGTTTTGAACGAACCTCCACCCTCCTTATATATAACCCCCCCCAGATCCTCCATTAATTTATGATCCTCCTTTGTATACCTTGGTGTTCCCTCATCCAGATTCTCTCCTTGTACCTGTCCATATGGCCACAGGAGTTGGATCTCAGGAGTTCCCTCTCTAGCCACCCATTTAGCAAATCAGCACGGTTGTTGCCTTTTGCATTAGGGCTATTTCCTGTTCGGTGCACCTTGCAATGCATAATTGCTACCTTCTCCAGGAGTTGTACTGCCTCCAATAGGTGGAGAATTTCAGTGGCATACTTGATACCTTTCCCTTGAGAAGTCGGAAGTCCTCTTTCTTTCCAAATAGCTCCATGCACATGTATGACTCTGAAGGCGTATTTTGAGTCTGTCCATATATTTATTATCTTTCCTTATGCTAATTCCAGGGCTTGGATAAGTGCAATTATTTCCGCCTTCTGGGCAGAGGTCCCAGCAGGTAATGCTGCAGACTCAATAATCTTATTTTCATTAACAATCGCATACCCTGCTACCCTCTGTCCCATTAAGACATAGCTGCTCCCATCTGTATACCAGTTTTCTGCCCCTTCTATTGGAGTTTCCTTAAGATCCATTCAACTGGAGTAGACATTTTCTATTGTCTCAGTGCAGTCATGGATAACTGGGTCACCCTCGTTTCCATTGAGAAAGTAAGCTGGATTAACAATGTTAGTGATTTTTATCTCCAAGTCATCTTGTTCTACTAGCACAGCCTGATATTTTAAGAATCTAGAGGGGGATAACCAATGTCCCCCCTTTGCCTCCAGCACTGCTGAGACCAAATGGGATATGTATACTGTAATCTTCTGACTGAGTGTAAATTTTCTTGCTTCTTGGATATTTATGACTAATGCTGCCACTGCTCTTAGACAACCCGGCCATCCTTGGCTTACCTCATCCAGTCACTTGGAGAAATATGCCACTGGGCGCCTGGCAGGTCCGAGGTTTTGGGTCAGCACTCCCAGAACCATACCACGTTTCTCACTGGTGTGTAGGAAGAAGGGCTGGATCACATCTGGTAATCCCAACACTGGGGCTTGCATGAGTTTCTTCTTTAGCCTTTGGAAAGCCTGCCTTGCTTCTCCAGTCCACTCCAGTATCTTGACATCAGGCTTCAAAAGATCATACAAGGGTTTTGCCAATTGTCCATAGTTATAAATCCATAAGCGACACCATCCAGCCATGCCAAGAAAGGTCCTCAGTTCCTTTGATGTTCGTGGTTCAGGGGTTTGGCATATTGCCTCCTTTCTTTCTGGTCCCAGTGATCGTTCTCCTGCAGAAAGTTCATACCCTAGGTAGGTCACTTTCTGGGACGCGATTTGTGCCTTTGAAGAAGAAACCCGGTATCCGGCTTGCCCCAAATAATTCAAGAGGCTTATTGTCCAATCTATGCATTTCTCTCGGGTTTCTGTGGCTATCAACAAGTCATCAATATATTGCAGCAGGATACCTTCTCCCTCAGGTCGGTGCCAGAGTTCCAAGTCCTTGGCCAGTTGGTTCCCAAAGATGGTAGGGCTGTTTTTGAATCCCTGGGGTAAGACTGTCCAAGTCAGCTGTGCTTTTCTTTTTGTTGATGGGTTCTCCCACTCGAAGGCAAACAACCTCTGGCTTTCAGGTGCAAGGGGGATGCAGAAGAATGCGTCTTTGAGATCCAAAACTGTAAACCAAGACAAATGCCTCCCCAAATTGGTTAATAAGGTATATGGATTAGCCACTAGGGGATATAAATCCTGCGTTATCTGATTTATGGCTCTCAAATCCTGTACTAATCTATATTTCCCATCTGGTTTCCGGATTGGGAGGATGGGGGTGTTATATTCTGATTCACATTCTACCAATAATCCATTTTGAATAAAATTATCAATGATGGGCCTGATTCCTTCCTTATCCTGATCTCTGAGTGGATATTGTTTTATCCTTATTGGAGTAGCCTGTTCTTTTAAGGCTGTCACAACGGGGAGGGCCATTTTTGCTCTCCCTGGGGTATCTGTTGCCCATACCTCAACGGAAACTGATGTACTTACTTCTGTGGGTATTTCGTTTTTCTTTCTTTCCATGATCTGTGCAAGCCCCAGCAATCCAATAAATATTTCATCCCGTACCTTGAGCTGTAACCTTCCCTTTTCAAAGGTGATTTCTGCTCCCATTTGTTCCAATAAGTCTCTACCTAATAAAGGTTTAGGCAAATTTGGAAAGTATAAAAATTGATGTATTCCCCATGTTTTACCCAATTTAAATTTTATGAGTTTTGTGAAGAATGCCTTCTCAGTATGGCCGGTCGCTCCTATAACCTGTATATAATCAGAACTTAAAGGTAAACGAAACTCATTTAGTACAGAATATGTTGCTCCAGTATCCACCAAAAATTCCCTTTTATATTCCCCTTCCCCTAGCTTGAGGTTAACCAAGGGATCTGCTAGGGAAGACTGCCCGGGTCCCTGTCAGTCCTCTGATAAGGAGGCCAGGTTGGCATTATGTCGAGGCTTCCTATTATTTTTCAGAGGACAATTCCTCTGCCAGTGTCCATAACGTTTACAGAGAGCACACTGGTCTGCCCAGAGTGGACCCCAGCCCTCCCCCCTTATCTCCCTCAGGGCCCTGGATCCGCTGCAACTTTTTTTGAATATCTGGAGCGGATTGTCCTATGAATAGGGATACAAGCTGTTGTACCCCAACCTCTGATCCCGAATCTAAGGTGGTGCTTTTACACATTACCTCTCGGAGCCTGTCAAGAAATTCAGCGGGGGATTCGTGAGGCCCGTTTTATACTATATAGGGTGTTGTGGGACAAGGTCAACCAGGGGATGGGCCTGAGTAAGGAACTGCTAAGATAACAACAGCCTGAAGCAGCTGAAGCGGAACCATGGATCAGGGATATGAAGAAGCACTTTACCTGATGCCCCGCGTTGACATGGTTTATGCAAGAGAGGACTCTGGGAGTAGGAAGGGTCGTGCGTGGGGTTGCGTAGCGGGTGTACGGGACACGCATGCGTGGAGGCCATGCTGGTATATAAGCCGTGTGACGCTGCATTAAATAGAGAGAAGACTTCATGGCATCCATGACTATGTCTCTCTCTCCCCCGGGCGGTCGAGGCCCCGGGATAAGTCGGGTTAATTGACGGCTACGTCATAGGGCTGACCAATTTATTGTGCGTGGTACTGCTTTTTCCAATCCTTGCCTTATGTACTCTTGGTACTGGTTAAGCATGAGTCTGCCTGGAGTTGTGTTTGGATTCCAATGAGGGTTTTGTAGTGGGAAGTGCTCTTTTATGTCTCCCCTCTGGTTTTGAGCCTGTGCAGTTTCCAGCGCTGCTTTCAGTACCAATTGTTTTTCTGTTTCTGTAAAGAAATCTAAGAGTAACTGAATATCACTCCAATCAGGATCATGTTGTTTGACCAAAAATTGGAAACGTCTAGTAACTTCTAAGGGATTATCCCTGTATTTCTTCTCTACCCTTTCCCAGGATTCAATATCAGAAGAGGAGAAAGGGATCTTGATAAGAGGCAGGTCCCCCTCTGGCCCCACAGCCTCTCGTAAGGGGGCCTGTATTGCTGTACTTCTAGTGCGATTTGCGATAGGACTCCCAGGAGGTGAGAGCAAGTTAATGGTGTCATTAGTGGGCCTCTCCCTTCTTCCGGGCACCTGGTAGTGGTCTGGGAATTCTTCTTGTTGTGTTAATTTCAAACACCTCTGCCCGATACTGCAAGAACAACATCAGTGAATTCCCTTCCCCCCTCTTTCCTTTAAATCCTTTTCTAGGGTTAATATGAAGGGGTCTCTTGGGGCTCCTATACCACACTGTTTTTGCCACTCGGGGTGGTCCCTTAAAATGAAAAACATTTCCACGTATGCAACTTCATCCCACTTTTCCTCCCTGCGTAGGAATAACGTTAACTGCAATATGGTGTTATAGTTTAGAGTACCATTTAAAACCCATTTTTCTCAGTCCTCCAACTTATATAATAACCACCATTGATTGCAATACTTAATCAAGGTTTTCTTACTTAATACTCCTCCTGTTTCTTCGACAATTTCTTTCCAATGGGACAGAATACATCCCAAAGGAGTTCGGGGGGGAACATTGCCTGGCAAAGGTTTACTCATCCCCTGCCCCATTTCTAGAACACTTTGCAAACAATCTATCTAGCACACGGACCAACACGTATAACAAGAGTCACAATACAGTTCAGTACACGAGACAACCAATACAAAGCACACATATAAATACAAACACCAGAAATACTATTCTTAATGTGCTCTTCTGCTTTGCCTGTTTCCGGTCACTTCCCTCATGGAAGAGTGAAATCCCGTACTCAGGGCTCCGTACTCGATTCACAGCAAGGCTGTGTCTCACTCACACATCACTCAGAGTCACGCTTGCTTACTTAGTTAAAGAAAGGGGTGTGTACACAATAATGTTTCAGCAAGAATTTATCCAATTAATATTCCCGTAGCAATTCCAATTATGGCCCAAATTATTGGATCCAAAACCCAATCATTTCCTTCAACCATTCCCAGAGGGAATACGGGTAGCTAGAGATCTTGATTGTGGGAGCACCCCCCTCACAATGTTGCTCTAGCCCATAGTGGGACTCTAACCCACAACCCTAAGCCAGCATTCAGAGGGACTCAAACCCCTCTCCTACCTTAGTCCGCTGCACAGGGCCGTGTCCATTGGGTCCCAGATCACCTGGAAGAGGAGATCCTCCAGAGAAAGGAGTCTGGTGCGCACAGGATGTCCAGTGCCGGGAGGATCTGGTCCTTGATCAGAGCGTCTCCTGCCTGGCTTGCCAAAATTGACCTGTGGAACAGCACTCAGACTCACAAGAGTCAGAATGTAAGGTAGTTTATTTAAGGTGTATACACCAGCGTACTGGGGAGTTTGCACCACCCCAATTGCACAACTAGTGTCTCTCAAGCAGTCATATTTATACCACACAATATTCACACATAATTCTGCAAAGCAGGTATGGCTAACTCACTCTAGACAATGGGTTGTCCTATGCTAA
This sequence comes from Alectoris magna, assembly GCA_030625065.1. Taxonomy (NCBI): domain Eukaryota; kingdom Metazoa; phylum Chordata; class Aves; order Galliformes; family Phasianidae; genus Alectoris; species Alectoris magna. The sequence goes on from CM060574.1 coordinate 7,070,717, forward strand.
TTCCTTGAATGTTTTCTTGTTTTTCACTCCTTCTTGGACATGCACAGTGTATAGTCAAGTGTGTTTGAATAAGTTTTCCTTTGTGGTGATTGGTCCAGTTTCTTATCTGAAGGTTTCAGGTCTGGAATTCCAGGAGCTTCTTCCTTTGCAATGTGCTATTGATAAGCGAAAACCTTGCCCCCATTCTACCAAACTCCTCCCAAGTTCTGCCTATTCCTAGTAAGCCACTCCTCAAACTCTGCCTCTGAAGTAAGGGTTCCTCCCTTCTTTAATTTCTATGGAATTCAAGTGAGGGCCCCCCCCCCGTACAACCCCCCTGTACAGGGATCATCCTAGGGTTTCTACCTTTACTCAGTACAGCATCTCACTGCTATAAGTCAGTGAATCGGATGAAGCAATAGTTAACTTGTCTGCATCCTTGGAGATGCTCTCTAATGCCACCATAGACAGCATAGTAAGACTGCAAAGATAAATTGGGACAATCTAACAAATAGCTTTAGAAAACTGTATGGCACTGGATTTGTTATTGGCTAGCTGGGGTGGTGTACGTGCAGTTATTGATACTTTATCTTTTCATTATGTAGATAAATCAGGAAGAATAGAAGAAGATATAGAGAAAATATAACAACAACTGAAACAATATCATCAAATATCCCTTGATGACACTTCATGGGGTTTAAAGGAGGTCTGGGATCAGTTGACCTCATGGTTACCTGATTGGTCTTGATTGAAGAAACTCTTTGATAACTGTCTTTGTTATTGCTGTATGTATAATTGCGTGTAATGATACAGTGCTGCAATTATTGTTCTGACTGTTGTTGGAGATAAACTGATATAGTGAGAGTGGTAGCATGTTAGCTACAAACCCTTAAAGAAAAAGGAGGGATTAATACAAGTTGATATTGTTAAGTGTGATAGGTAAGGGTTAAGTTTGTTAAATCAAATCGACACTCAATGGTGCTTTCTCAAGGTATCCAGGAATGTAAACAGTGTTGTAAAATGTAAATGATGTGTAAACGATGGAAACTAGGAAGCTGCAGGCATTGGGAACTACACATTGCCGGGGCACATAAGCTGCTAAAAAATTAACCAAAGAATAACACTACTGACTCTCACCCCCACAACCATCGGAGACAGAAAAACGAATCCCCAGCAACAACCTACGACCCCCAGCAACAACCTGCGCAGCCGCAAGAATGACTGGAATGTATACAGGAGATAAGAATTGTATAAATACAGAGACAATCCTTTGTTAAAATTGCGACCTTGGCGGAGTGTAGGCTCCCCGGGCGCCCAGCGCTGTTTTGCTCACTTTACCACCTTGCTTAATTAAATAAAGCTATCCCTTTATCAAACTAGATTTTGCCTGGTTTTGTCACGAGAATCTATAACAATTTTGGTGCCGTGACTCGGATCCAGATTCCTTTGCTGCAGGGTTTCCTCGCGACGGGAGGCGCCCTGCCCGCAGTAGCGGGCAGCCCTGAGTTGAGGGTTTCCCTCTGCAAACACTGGATCTCCGAACCCCTCTAAATTTGGAGAGTGAGCAAAAGAACCTGCAGAACCCCATAATCATTTGTGCACGAAGACCGAACGAAGACTCAGGATTGAGTAAGTATTGCGTGGATCCGTTCGGTCGGGGTTGGTTATCCTGGGGTGCGCCTGTATGAGAGGTCTCTAAGAGGCCAAGTGAGAGCGGACCCTTCAGTAGTGCGGTTCTCGTAGCCCGAGAGGGAGCGAGCCACGACCAAGGGGAGCGTGTGTGTGTGTGTAAGAAGGCGCCCCAGAAGATGGGTCAGGGGAAAAGCAAGGCCCCTCTGCCCATGGGTGGTAAGGGAAAGTTGCCCGACATACCGCCAGGAAGTCCGTTAGGGCTAATGATCAAATATTGGAGGGACTCTCCCCGTAGAAAAGGGAAAAGTAAAGAGAAAATGGTACACTACTGTATGGAGATCTGGGGAGGGAAATCCCTAAGAAATCCCCATATAATGTAGCCGGTATTTGGCTCATTTGAAGATTGGATATGTCAAGAATTGAATTTATGGGTAAACAATAAGCCCCAAGTGGACTCTGAGGAGTCCGAATATGCTGCTCTCTGGTTAGTGCAATCACAGGAGCAGGCCTTTTTATTTAATCTTAAAGAAAAGGGGAAACGAAAAACTGAGGAGGAGGAGGAGGAATACCTTTGGCCACCCCCGTACAACCCCCAGGAACAGGCACCCCCCCTCCCATTAGCGAGCAGTCTTCCCTGCAACTAGAATCTCCTGTGGTAAGGAGAAGCACCCGAAAACGTGATCAGAAGGAAGAAAAGTTATATCCATTAAGGGAGGTGTTAGTCCCAGGTGCGGGTGCTGCGGCCCCCAGGGCTGGGTATGTAGCAGTCCCACTGAATACCAGTGATGTAATAGAGTTTAAGAAAGAAATGGGGAACCTTCTAGAGGATCCCCTAGGAGTTTCTGAAAGGGTAGATCAGTTTCTGGGACCTAATTTATACACTTGGGACAAGATACAGGCGATTCTAGGGATCCTGTTTACAGCAGAGGAGAGAAATATGATTAGGGGAGCAGGAATGAGATTATGGGATCAACAACATGCAGCCGGACCCACGGCTGACCAAAAAAAAAAAAAAAAAAAAAAAAAAAAAGAGGGGCCATTACAGAGACCTAATTGGAATAACCAAGACGAACAAGCTCTAACATGGCCGGTTTAAGGTACATTATTATCCAAGGAATTAAAGAGGCGGTACCCAGAGGACAAAACATAAGTAAGGCTCTTAAGGAGGAGTAAAAAAAAAAAAAAAAAAAAAAATGAGAGCCCCACCATGTGGTTAGAAAGGTTAAGGAAGAGCCTCCAGCTGTACTCTGGGATAGATCCCAGCACCCCGGCTGGGCAGGCTCTGTTAAAAACTCAATTCGTAGCTAAGTCATGGGTGGACATTCGTAAGAAACTAGAGAAGTTGGAAGACTGGCAGGGTAGACCTATAGATAAGTTGCTGAGGGAAGCGCAGAAGGTATTCATTAGAAGAGAGGAGGAGAATCAAAAGAAACAAGCCAGGCTCTTGGTAGCTGCAGTAAGAGAAGGACAGAGGGGAGCTGTAAGTGCAGTAAGGAGACCGGTAGGGAAAGAGATTGAGAAATTCCCTGCCAGAGGGTCAAAAGTTGAAGAGAAGAAAGGAAGAAAAGAAGAGAGAGAGTGCTACTATTGTAAAAGGAGAGGCCATCTGAAGAAAGATTGTAGGAAGAGAATAGAGGACGAGAAAATGTTTTTAGAGGATTAGGGGGGGGGTCAGGGGCTCTATGTGCTGAGGACCCCGGGAGAAAGAGAGCCCTTGATAAAATTAAAAGTGGGTCCTCAGCGACAGGAGGTGATATTTCTTGTAGACACAGGGGCAGAGAGATCAACTGTCCAGACCTTACCTCCTGGGTGTAAAATCACATCTGAAAGCATAAATGTAGTGGGAGCAAAAGGGGAGCCATTTAAAGCTCCAGTCATCAAACATGTAGAAATAGAATCAGAAAGTAGGTATGTCATTGGATCCTTTTTGTTAGTCCCTGAAGCGGATTACAATTTATTAGGCAGAGACTTAATTGTTGAGTTAGGAATAAATCTAGAGGTAGAGGGAAAGGAACTAAAAGTAAAAATACGTGCCCTCACAACCCAGGATGAGGAGAGGATTAATCCAGAGGTCTGGTACACCCCAGATACTGTAGGGAGGCTGGATATTACTCCCTTTGAAGTAACCATCGAAAACCCTGAGATCCCTGTTAGGATCAAACAATACCCCTTATCTCAGGAAGGGAGGCAGGAGTTAAAGCCTGAAATTGAAAGGCTGCTAAAAAGGGGCCTTCTTGAGCCCTGCATGTCCCCATTCAACACTCCCATATTACCCGTAAGAAAACCCGATGGAAGTTACAGACTGGTCCACGACCTCCGGGAACTAAACAAAAGAACGGTGACCAGGTTTCCTGTAGTAACTAACCCCCATACTCTATTAAGCCAATTAAGCCCTGAAAATCAGTGGTACAGTGTTATAGACTTAAAGGATGCCTTTTAGGCCTGCCCCTTAAAGGAAGAATGCAGGGACTATTTTGCATTCGAATGGGTGGACCCGGAGACCCATAGGAAGCAGCAACTTAGATGGACAGTCCTTCCCCAGGGATTCACAGAATCACCTAATTTATTTGGTCAGGCCCTGGAGCAAATTCTCCGAGGTTATAATCTGGGAAAAGGAATCACCCTCGTCCAATATGTAGATGATTTACTACTTGCAGGGGACACCCAGGAGTCTGTGAGAGAAGAAAGTGTAAAATAACTAAACTTTTTGAGTTTACAAGGATTGAAGGTTTCTAAATCAAAGCTACAATTTACCGAAGAGGAGGTAAAATACTTAGGACACTGGATTAGTAAGGGAAGTAAGAAGCTAGACCCTGAAAGAGTAGCGGTTGTACATATAAAGGGACACCAAAAGGGTTTTGATTCAAGAATAAGAGGAAATAATTTAGCTGATGAAGAGGCGAGAAGAGCTGCCTTAATGCCCTTAAGAACAGAACTGACAAGAACAGATACTGACTTTTGAGAGCCTGAATTGAGGTTCACGAATCAGGAAAAGTTACAGCAAATGGGGATATGGGAAAAACATGGGAAGTGGAGACTACCTGATGGAAGGGAAGTGCTCCCAAAAGCAATGGCACTCAGAGTAATGAGGAGATACTGCGATAAATATAGAATACACTGGGGAGTGCAAGCACTATATGATCACTTTGCAATAAATTTTATGTGCATAAGGGCCTATAATGTAGCTAAAAGTATTGTTGGGGGTGCTTAACTTGTCAAAAGATTAACAAACATCAATTAAGAAAAAAATAAATAAATAAATACACGGGGGAAGGGAAATGACCCATCGCCCATTTGCACAGTTACAGGTAGACTTCACCTAAGGTTGGAAGATTTAGATATCTTCTTGTTATGGTGGACCACCTCACATATTTCGTTGAGGCTTTCCCTACGGCTAGAGTAACTGCACACACAGTGGTATAAATAAATAAATAAATAAATAAAATTTTTTGAAGAAATAATTCCCCGATATGGGGTCATCAAGGCCATTGATTCTGACCGGGGACCTCATTTCACCTCAAAGACGGTATTAGAGGCAGTGATGTTAGTAGGTACTAAATGGGAATACCATACACCATGTCACCCCCAAAGCTCAGGAAAGGTAGAAAGGATGAATGGAGAGATTAAGAAACAACTGAAGTGTCTGCCTTTTTAGCCCTTCTAAATGTTAGAACACAACCTCGCGCTGACAACTAATGTCCAGAAGAGAAGAACTACGTAAAAAGGCAATGGTGGTACAGAGACCTCCTTTAGAAATTGACATGAATTCCATAAAACCAGGAGATCAAGTATTAATAAAGAATTGGAAGGAGTCACCTCTTACCCCTCGCTGGGAGGGACCATTTCTTGTCTTGCTCACCACAGAGACTGCTATCCGGACTGCTGAGCGTGGATGAACATGTGTCTAGAGTGAAGGCACTTCAGGAATCAGTAAACTGGAAAATGGTGGGACCCCCCCCAAGGACTAAAACTGACTTTGAAATTAGATGAGTAGTCCCATATTATGTGATACCCTTGATTGTATCTGTTTTCCCTTCACATGTTTAGATGAATAATATACAAGGATAGCTGGTGGACATATTGTGAGAACGGGCACTCTCCTGTGGGTATCTGCGAACAGTGCCATAGGAATAGATACAAATTGGCCAAGTAAGCCCTAAGGGTGGGGGTAGTCACTGGGCATATCATTAGAGGGTCCAGAGAATGGTGGACCATATTAAGTGAGGGAATACACCCCGAGGAACGGTGGGTTCACATTAACAGATCTGGGAACTTCAACCCTGAAATCGTGGGTAAGCTGAGTTGGTTCCAAGTCTCATACGTCTTGTGCCAAGCTCCATAAGTAAAAGCTAAGCGCCGAAGCCTTCAGGCTTCACAAAAAAAAAAAAAAAAGGGAGCAGTAGGAGTCCCCATGCTCACGACTGCTGCCGAGAAGATGGAAAACCCTGCTGCTCTAAGCAACAGAGTAGGCAGTGGAGGCAGAGGCGTGCAGAGATGGAACTCAAAAGTGGAGGCATATAGACAGGTGAGACCACACCAACCCCAGAAAGAAAAGCAAGTGAGCACCACCCAGACTTGAGAAAAAGGGAATTGGAATTCACTGAAATCTAAAGAACGTCCACCAGCATCTTTATACTTATGGTTGTGGAATTGGATGTTATGGATTGTACTTGTAAAAGGGGAAGAGAGTCACCAACCATTTAAATGGTCCTTATATCAGTTTGACACCCAGAAGGAAATTGAGAGTGTTGTTACCCCCGGGGCCCCTAGTTCTAAGACCACTCTATGTCAGAACTTAGGTCTCACCCCCTGTGTATCGCTAAAACTATTTAATGCATCCAGAGACTATTGTATCCAGGTAGCAATTGTTCCCCGAATTATATATCACCCCGAAGATTTTGTTTATGATTACCAAATGGTTCCTGACCATCATTTATAAAAAAAAAAAAAGGAACCTTTAACCGCCCTGACCATAGCCACCCTGACGGCTATAGGGGCAGCTGGAGCAGGGACAGGAATTACAGCATTAGTCCAACAAAATCAAAAATTCCAATCCCTCAGAATAGCAGTAGATGAAGATTTGGCCAGAATAGAAAAATCAATTACGGCGTTAGAAAAGTCTGTCCGGTCATTATCCGAGGTAGTCCTACAGAATAGACGAGGATTAGACCTTATCTTCTTACAACAAGGGGGGCTGTGTGCTGCACTTTGAGAGGAGTGCTGCGTATACGCTGACCATACTGGGGTTGTAAGAGACTGACTAAATTACGAGAGGGACTGGAAAAACGGAGAAAGGAGAGGGAGATGCAACAAAGCTGGTATGAATCAGTGTTTAACTATTCTCCCTGGCTGACTACCTTACTGTCTACTTTAGCGGGACCTCTTATTCTGTTAATCCTGGGACTAACTTTTGGACCATTTCTGTTTAATAAACTTATTGCTATTGTTAAGGGACGGTTAGAGACATCCCATTTAATGTTAGTAAGAAAACAATATGAACAAATCAATAGCAAGGAAGAGGATGAATTTATCCTCCAAAGAGCTAAAGAAGCAGTAAAACGATTTGATGAACAAAATCAGGATAAATAGAAAAGGGGGGATTGTGATAGGTAAGGGTTAAGTTTGTTAAATCAAATCGACACTCAATGGTGCTTTCTCAAGGTATCCAGGAATGTAAACAGTGTTGTAAAATGTAAATGATGTGTAAACGATGGAAACTAGGAAGCTGCAGGCATTGGGAACTACACATTGCCGGGGCACATAAGCTGCTAAAAAATTAACCAAAGAATAACACTACTGACTCTCACCCCCACAACCATCGGAGACAGAAAAACGAATCCCCAGCAACAACCTACGACCCCCAGCAACAACCTGCGCAGCCGCAAGAATGACTGGAATGTATACAGGAGATAAGAATTGTATAAATACAGAGACAATCCTTTGTTAAAATTGCGACCTTGGCGGAGTGTAGGCTCCCCGGGCGCCCAGCGCTGTTTTGCTCACTTTACCACCTTGCTTAATTAAATAAAGCTATCCCTTTATCAAACTAGATTTTGCCTGGTTTTGTCACGAGAATCTATAACATTAAGCTTGCCAGTGTTCATTGATGGATAGCCCTGCCCTGCAATTTGTTTAGATAACAGAAAGAGCTGTATCTCTGGACCAAAGAGATAAGGAAACTGCTGAGTCTTTATACCAAGGAAATAGGAGATCCTGCTTGGAATGAGTCACTGAATATGTAACATACCTCTGGGAAAACTTCTGCATAGGTAACACAAGTAATGTCTATAAACTGAAGATCTTCTGTGTAATCCATGTATTATAGGAGAATAGCCCCCATGCATCCAGTGCTGAAATTAAAGAATGTCTGCTTTCTGACACTCCAACTTGAGTCTTAGAGAGTTTCCCGATTGATCGATTTATGGTATCAGCACTGAAATAGGTCTGCTGTGGTTGTGCTAGCAAGATGTCCTTGGGAAGCCACTGCAGGACAGTGGCTGCCCACCACACCTCTGCCGCTTTTGGGTTTTGCCATCATCCCACCAGAAAAATTGATATGCTGTAGCAGCTGTTCTATTTCACATCTGTGCTGATACGGCTGCCTACGCATGCAGCTAAGGCCTGGTCCCTCCATGCTCGCTGGGGGAAAGAGCTGAGGGCCCATAGACCTACTATAGACCCCCCCCCCCCCCCCCCCATCTCCCACCTAGGCAGGCTGTCCTGAGTGACGTGGGAGTCTTAACACCGTGGCACTGCCCCTTTAAGCACTCCGGTGCGGGCGAAGCGACGTGAGCGGGGCGGGGCGTGGAGAGGCGCGCTGAGGTCAGCAGAGAGAGGGCGCCGTCACAAAAGGAAGTGGCGGCGACAGCGGTTGTTGTCAGTGTGGGGAGGGGCTTCTGTGGCGGCGACAGCGGTTGTTGTCAGTGTGGGGAGGGGCTTCTGTGGCGGCGACAGCGGTTGTTGTCAGTGTGGGGAGGGGCTTCTGTGGCGGCGACAGCGGTTGTTGTCAGTGTGGGGAGGGGCTTCTGTGGCGGCGACAGCGGTTGTTGTCAGTGTGGGGAGGGGCTTCTGTGGCGGCGACAGCGGTTGTTGTCGGTGTGGGGAGGGGCTTCTGTGGCGGCGACAGCGGTTGTTGTCAGTGTGGGGAGGGGCTTCTGTGGCGGCGGCGTTGCCGCCATGGCCCAGCAGCAGATGAGCAGCTCGCAGAAGGCGCTTATGCTGGAGCTGAAGTCGCTGCAGGAGGAGCCGGTGGAAGGTTTCCGCATCACGCTGGTCGACGAGTCTGATCTCTACAACTGGGAGGTAGCGATTTTCGGGCCCCCCAACACTCTCTACGAGGGCGGCTACTTCAAGGTACGGCCAGGCTCCCGGCCCTGCTGCTGGCCTGTTGCCTGGGTCTGTCCCCCGAGACTGCTGGGGTCTCTTCGTGGTCTTGCGGGTGGGGATAGGACGGGAGATTTCGGCTGTTCCGGGAGTCGCGATCGCGCTGTGCCCGCGGCGAGTGGGTGCCAGACTGTCCTCGTCCTGTCGTGGTGTGGTTGTTTGTTTTTTTTGGGGGGTTTTTTTTTTTTTTTTTTTGCTTCTTATTTACTTCACGGACGGAACCGTTTCGATGAGGTGCGAACTTCCCACCGGGCCAGTGGCGGGGGGCTTCGGGTGGAGGTTTTAGAGGCTCCAGTTGTTTCTGGCTCAAGGGACTTCTGCATAGAGTGACTAAGTTAGGATGGAGGCTTTCCACGCTGGTTTTTTTTTTGTTGTTTTTTTTTTTCCCTCACAACTTCATAGTTACTTAGTACCGTTCATTGTAATTTTATTATTTATTTTCGTGTTGTTTTTTTCTCATTCTCTCAAAACTGCAGAGGACAGATTTCAAAGGGCTATGGTAATGCTTAACTGGGGAAGGCTGATAAATGCTTTCAATTTCTCTCTCAATCTTACTGTTAGTCCAAAAAAAACCTTTTGTGATTGTTTCCTCTCCTGTAAGTACGGGAAACAAGAGATCTGGCACCTCCTTTCCCCAAAAGAACTGAAGGGTGAAGATGAGAACTGCATCTTTTTCTGAAAAGATACAAAAGCTTTAGTGGTTGTAGAAGATGGGTGCTGGGCATATCCCTGTGTATTTTATTTCCCATGGTCTTTCACAAAATTGTCACCTCCAGCCTGCATTTCAGAGGTTTGATTTAGTTCCTGGGTCTTCACTTTCTTGCCAGCTAGCCTTCTGACTATTGTAAAACTGGAAAAAAGTTTAGCTAATGTGTACTGTTAGTGTTTCTTGGCCTCTCTGGATGAAAGTTTAAATACACTTTTTAACAAAACCAAAATAACCTGTAACTTTAGGAATAATGGATTTCAGTCATACTTGCTTTGAACTGTAGTATCTTTCCTCTAAATTCTTCTTGCTGGTGAAAGCACTAGTGCTGATTGGTATCTATAAACTCCTAAATCATGTACTGTTTCTGAGTTCTGTATTGTTGGATCTCGGCATTTGCCTCTCCTCAGGAGGCAGTGGGCAAGGCAATGGTGCTAGCTAGTTGCTAGTTCTTTACTTAGGGCTAATCTCATCCAGGTATGGTTATTGTGTATGCTACGAAGGCAAATAATGATTTGTTGTTTGGGTGCTACTTGAAAATGCAGGTTTATGTGTAGTTAGGCATCACTGAGGAAAAACTGTGGCACAGCCCTCCCTCTTCCCTTAGACTAAAACAAAAACCTTTCTATTTGAGAAGATTAAGTACTGTTGATTTGCATTTTTTTTTTTTGTTTGGCTCTATTTTCATGAGTTTGCATAGAATGATCCTTGGACAAGGTGAAACACAATGTACTATTTTCTTATATAGGAATGCAAAGAATTATGCCTCTTCAAAATTCTTGTCAGTCTGCTTAAGAGATAACTAAAAGCATGTAGGTAGTTTTAGATCTGGTTGATGCTGTTGGAATTAGTGGAAATCTTTTATTTCTTAGTGTTAGGAGAGTGTTCTTAATTTTTTTTTTTTATTATTATTCACCTGTTTAAACCCTTCTTCATTATTGCAATGACACTTTGCAATGAGTGTTTGAGTACAGGGCTGTTTCTGTAACTTCTCAAAAGCTCAAGCTTATTACCTTGCTGTTTCTAAAAACTGTGCTTACACTGCCTACTTTTTTTTTTTTTTTTTTTTTTATATGGTGATGTATTCATGCTAGGTATCTTGTCTTTAATAGCATTTCAGTTCTACTGCATGATGCTCACTTTGCATCTGGAGGGTAAGAACTTCCAGAGAAATTGCTTGTTGATCTTCAACAGAGAGTCAGTGTAGACGTAGAGCACTGGCGATTTCTCTTGTTCTGCAATATCTTAAGCCATCTGGATGATCTTCACTTCTGCAAATTGGCTAGATGAAACTTCTTCAACAGTTTCTGCAACTTGTCTTGTAGGACTCCAGACAGCAGCCTTCTACCTCTCATGCTTTCCCACAGTACAACAGGACACATCAGTGAACAAGGCACATTGCCTCTCATTGTCTGGTAGTTTATTATACAACGAGTCATCTTCAAAATGTGTTACCTCCTCCTCTGGTGATATTCTGAAATTTTTACTTTCTGGCCAGTCCGTGATTACGCCCAAGATTCCTGGGTAACTGGGGTTTGCTTATTTCAGTTTGTTGTATGATCGGTGCAATCCTCTCATTCCAGGTATCATTGCAGTCAGTCAAGGGGAGTGATTGTCCTGCTCTACACCGCACTGGTGCAGCCTCACTTTGAGTTTTGTGTGCAGTTTTGGATATGACAGTACAAAAAGGACATAAAACTATTAGTGTGCCCAAAGGAGGGCTACAGTGGTAGTGATGGGTCTAGAGGGGAAGACATAGGAGGAGAGTGGCTGAATTCCCATGGTTTGTTCAGACTAGAGAAGAGGAGACTGAGGGGAGACCTCATTGTGGTCTACAGCTACCTCACAAGGGGGAATGGAAGGGTAAGTGCACATCTCTCTCTGGTGAACAGTGATTAGGGAATAGCATGAAGCTGCAACAAGGGAGGTTGAGGTTGGATATTTGCTCACCATATCCAGTCGCTTTATAGGTGAGAATTGCATGTTGAATCCCCTCACTAAATGCTTGGGGAGCATTTGGGGAAATATTTCCTTGGCAGTAGGGCCTTAGTGCCTGGGCTGAGCTCCATCACCATTGTGCTGTGCTACCCTCTGGTCTGGGACCAAGATTTCAGGTCTAAATAACAGAAGAAAGGTCAACATTGCTCCATCACTGGTTTCTGCTTAACAGAGGAACCAGTCTGTGAAGCATGGCAGGAGATTTGCACCAGCTGGGTGTCACAGAGTTATCTCTAGATCTGTGTCTGTGATGGGGGAAAATAGGCCCACAAGACTGGAAGAAAAGGGCGGCTGCCAACAGTTTATGGCCCTATTCAGCCTGGTTCCATGACTAATGGGGCAGGGGGGGCCCACGAATCCATGCCCTGGGAAAGGGGAAAAGGTTGGGAGATGGGCCTAAAAGCAAAACAGTGGCAACGATCTGAGGAGGAAAGCTGATTTGCTAAATATGATATTGGAATGCAAGATAATATGTAATTGGATTGAGGCTAATAAATCAAAGAAGATGGGGGGGGGGGGGGGGGGGGGAAAGAGAGCGGGTGAGGGAGAGACGGAGAGTGTCCAAAACAGAAGGGCTTACTCTAATGCTGAAGGTGTGATGGCTAGGGAGAATGCACAGAGGAGACAAGCAGAGAAGGCAAAAAGGGGTGTCTCATGATCTGCAGATAGTTTTTATATTACCCTCTGAAGGGAAAACAGAAATGCAAAGTCCCCTGGAGTATGTTCTTCATCTCTTCTGAGAACCAGGTACCTGGAAAATTGGCAGTCCACTAAACTGGAGCATTAACTCTTTAACTCCCAGTGCTTTAGATGATGTTATCATGTAGCATACTAATAACAAAAATCATAAAACCAGGACATTCCACACCTTATTCCACATCACTACATCATTACTAAATATGTACATATATACAAACAATAATTAATGTGTGTAATTAATGTAGGGCAAATGAGGGCAATGACAGAGCCTTTATTTGAGAAATAGGTGCTACAGGAAAAGATATCAAAAGGAATTAACTCACCCCTCCTGGTAATAGCTTGGAGAAAGGGAAGAGCTGAAGTATGTGACCCTCCCCCATTTGTACAGTCCTGCTGCAGGAGAGAAAGGGGTGGGTGGAAGAGGGGAACCCGTACAGACTCAGATTGCACAGAAGTAGGGTGGCTCCAGACCCCCCTGCCGCTCCAGGCACTCACGTACTCTTGTAGCTCACTCATTGGCTCAGGCTGTGACCCTAGAATTCCGCTACAGTTACAAAGGTAAATATCTATGTACATGTACATATATGTACACATACACATATATGTACACGTACATATAATATATATATGGAATCACTGCACTGCCCCAGCATCTAATTCCCTTGTGGTACGCATTGAATATCCCCATTTTTCTGCACCACCCACCAAGTGGACCAAGGTCCCTGAGCAAAAAAAAGTTCCACTAAGCAGTTTGCCCTTTTCAGAGGCTGGAAGAACCCAAACTGCTTTTCCCTACATGCTCTTTACATGTACTACAGGGACCTTATCTCCCTCTACTGTATGTAGGGAGCTGGATTGGGTAGGAACATCTCGAGTGATCAATCCTGAAGTGTTGGCAAACCAGGTGGCTTCTGCCACTCAATGACGTGAACTTTAGCCCAAGTATTTACAGGAGAATTTTTGAAATTAGTCCCATTATTGGACTCAGTTCTTTCTGGAGTGCTGTGTTGTCACAGGACTTGTTTAACAAGACCTAATATGGTCTTGTTAAATCCATGGTAAGCACATAATGCTTTCCATTGCGAGATTGTGGTGAGGTGATATAATCAACCTGCCACGCCTCCCCATATTTATACTTTTGCCATCGCCCTTCCCCCCAGAGAGGTTTCATTCTCTGGGCTTGTTTAATTGTGGGTCATATCTCACAGTCATGAATAACCTCTGCAATAGTATCCATAGTTAAGTCCCCCCCTTTGCTTTCTAGCCCACTTATATGTCGCATCCCTTCCTTGATGGCCTGAGATCTCAGGACCCACCGAGCTAGAAATAATTTGCTCAACTATGAGGATATTTAGTCCTCTTCACGCCTCTTAGTTTTTCCTTTTGCCGTTCTCGGTGCTGAGGAGGACCCCTCGCTTGGATCTTCCTCTGCCTCCTCCTCCGCTTCTTCTTCTTTTTTCCATTCTAGGCGTGAGGACACCTGTTTCCATTTCTTGCCTTCCACAGGGGCAACTGGCATTTTTACTGGTGCCTCCTGTGACTGATCAGATTTGACTTGAGGATTTCCCCCTTTGGCTTGAACCTCAGCTCAGAAACTCTCTCTTTCCAGAATAGTATTATATGGAGCACGGTAAGCACAAGCCAAGCCCCAAATAAGTCGTACCCCCTTAGGTCTATCTAAGCGGCGCCATCCCTGACTCAAATACTGGCTTAGTTTCTCGGGATCCCACAGGTGTTCAAGAGTGAAATCCCATGACATTGCCGGCCCCCACGCTTCTAAGATTTTTCCTAAACCTCTCCATATTCCCTGCCAGTCAGCATTCTCTGGTTTTGGAGGAGACTTCTGCATAGAACGAATGTATTGGAGTACATTCAGGGAGATTGATAACATGCACACAAATATGAGCACGAGTATGAGCACTAACTCGGTTTTCGAAAATCGTGTGGCAAACCGAAAAGACAGCCTGGAAACCGGATTGAACATTGTATTGTTTGTAAAATTGGCAATTCCATCTGGGATGTAAGTGTCAAAATCCAAATTATACCACATTGCATATTAAGTACCAGGCAGGTGTCTCCATCAGTGCCCTTATTTGGTTATATACGAACACAATTCCACAACAAGAAAGCATGACATTAATAATCGGCCAATACGTTGAGAAGATCATAATTGCTTTCAATCCCTTAAACAGAGCAGCTATAATGAAGAGTGGATTCATAGCTGGTAGCTGCTAAGAAGGGAAAAAACAAACAAACAAAAAAAAAACAACAAACCAAGATCCAAAACAGAAGACACTCTGGACAGTGTCCAGAGTTTGGCAGAGTGCCCAGACTACAATCTAATCTATGAAGGTCAGGTAGCAATGCTTCTGCAGTCTGGCTTAAAGAAATCCTGTGTTTTTTTTCTTTCTTCCCTACTAACTGACCTTTAACTAATGTTAAAAGCTTTAAAATCCTGCCCGCCTTCTCCACCAAAAACTGTCACGGAGTTATCTAGATCAATCTGTGTCTGTGACGGTGGGGGGGGGGGGGGGGGGGGGGGGGGGGTGCAGCAGGCCCATGGGCCCCCGGCCCCTGAGAATGGGAAGGGAAAAGGGAAAGGGGTAGGGAGATGGGAGCTGGGCTCGAGGAAACAAACAGAGCAGCAGCAACGATCTAAGGAGGAAAACTTATTTTACTAACTATGATATCAGAACACTATAATACAATCTGATTGAAATTGAGGTTAATAAAGCAAGTGAAATAAGAGAGAGAGAGAGGTTTCCAAAGACCGAGAAGCCTACTTTGAAAGTGGAGGCACCGTGGCTTGGAAGCACACCCACACCCGCTGCCAGGCAGTGAGAGAGAGCAAGCGTCGCTTCCGTGACGTATTTTTCTCTTTGACCGCGAGGTCCCCTGGGATGTGTAGTTCTTCTTCTCTGTGCTCCACATGATGTTATGATGTGGAATACCAATAGTAAAAATAACAAAACCATGACAGCTTCCCTGACCTGAATAGGGAGAGGGAGAGACAGACTCGTGACCTGTTAGGAGCTCCACCTTTTTTCCTCTGGGCGCGAAGTCCTCTGGGGAATGCCACTCCTCCCCTCCCCTCAAGAACCAAATACCCAAAAAAGGCAGTCCACAGAACAAGAACATTAACTCTTTAACTCCCACTGCTTTACATGATGTTATCATGTGGAATACCAACAAAAAAAATCACAAAACCATGACACAACTGCACCACTCAGCTTGGTGTCATCAGCAAACTTGCTGAGGGTGCACTCAATTCCATCATCGATGTCACTGATAAAGATGTTGAAGAGCACTGGCCCCAAGACAGACCCCTAGGGGACACTGCTTGTTACTGACCTTCAACTGGACATAGAAGCATTAATTACCACCCTCTGTCTGGGACCTTTCAACCAATTCCTTATCCACCGTGTGGTCCACCCATCAATTCCACATCTCTCCAATTTGGAGATAAGGATGTGGTAGGGGACCATGTCAAAGGCCTTGCTGAAGTCCAGGTAGATGACATTAGTCGCCTTCCCTTTGTCCACCAATGCCATCACTCCATCATAGAAAGCCACCAGATTGGCTAGGCATGACCTTCCATTGGTAAAGTCATGCTTGCTGTCTTGGATCACCTGCTCATCCCTCATGTACCTTAACATGTCATCCAGGAGGATCTGTACCAAGAACTTTGCAGGCACAGAGGCGAGACTCACCAGCCTGTAGTTCCCCGGGTCCTCCTTCCTCCCTTTCTTGTAAATGGGAGTGACATTTCCTTTTTTCCAGTCCCCAGGGACTTCTCCCAACAGCCACAACTTTTCAAATATGATGGAGAGTGGATCAGCAACCACATCATCTAGCTCCTTTATGACCCTGGCATGCATCTCATCCAGCCCCATAGACTTGTATGCATTCAGTCTCATGAGGCAGTCTTGGACTTGCTCTGCCCTTACAGTAGGGGGGGATTTACTGACCCAGTCTCCACCTAAAGGCTTAGATGCAGGGTACAGGGATGTGAGAAATATTAGAATCCTGGCTGCCAGTGAAGACCGAGGCAAAGAACTCATTCAGTACCTCAGCCTTCTCCTCAACTGTTGAAGCCAGCTCTCCTTTTACATTTACCAAAGGAAGCACACTCACTTTGGCCTGTCTCTTCTGGCCAATGTACCTGTAGAATATCTTCATATTGTTTTTAACATCCCTCGTCAAGTTCAGTTCTGCCTGCACATTGGCTTTCCTGATCCCACCTCTGCAAGTCTGGATGGCATCCCTGTATTCTTCCCAGGTGACACGCCCTTGTTTCCAGAGCTTGTAAGCACCTTTCTTTGCCCTCAGTTTGCCCAGCAGGTTCTTGCTGAGCCGTGCTGGTTTCCTGCCTCCTCTGCCTGCTTTCTTATTCAGAGGGATGAAGAGCTCTTGTGCTCTCAGAAAGGCATCCTTGAAGAGTAGCCAGCTTTCCTCAACATCTTTGTCTTTAAGGACAGCATCCCAGGAGATCTCAGCCAACAATTCTTTGAACAGCCTAAAGTTCTGTCAACGGTTTACGGGCTGGTTCGGCCTGGTTCCGTGACTAGTGAGGCAGAGGGATTTCGCAAAATCCACGCCTCTGGAAAAGGGAAACAGGGGACCCCAAAATAATTTAAAAAAACAGTGGCAACGATCTGAGGAGAAGCAAACTTATTTACTAAATATGGTATTGGAATGCAAGATAACACACTATAATACAATATAATTAGAATTGAAGCTAATGAATCAAATATAATAAGAGAGTATCTGAAAGCTGTAGGCCTTACAGTAATACTGAAGTAGTACGTGCAGTTGGGATGGGCAGCAGCGAGGAGAGACGAAGGAGAAGAGCATCGAAGACAAAAGCTGAATGAAAGCGAAAGAGCGTCATATGACCCACCAACGCCTTATATGCATTCCCCCCTCTGCAGGAATGATATCAGCACAGCAAACAGTCTTCTGGGGAACGTAGATTCTTCTCTTTGATATGTGGAACTGGGGCATTAACACTTTAATTCCCAGTGCACTACATGATGTTATGATGTGGAATACCGATGACCATAAAACCATGACATTCCACCCCTTATTCCACATCATCGCATCATGCTAAATATATATGAGCAAACCATAATTAACAAGCATTAGACACACAAAGAATTACTAACTGCACTTCCCCAGCATCAAACGCCCTTGTGGTACACACTGGACGTCTCCATTTTTCTCCATCACCCACCAGGTGGACCCAGGTCCCTGTGCGAAAACAGTTCCACGGAGAGGTTTCCCCTTTCTGGAAGCTGGAAGAACCCAGACTGCTTTTCCCAACATGCTTTTTCCATGTACCACAGGGACCTTATCTCCCTCTACAGTATGTAGGGAGCTGGATCGTGCAGGACCACTACGATTGACCGATCCTCTGGTGTTGACCACCCAGGTGGCTTCTGCCAAATGCTTCTCCCAGTGCTTAAATGTTCCACCTCCCATTCCTTTCAACATGGTTTTTAACAACTGGTTGTTGTGTTTGATCTTACCAGAGGCTGGTGCATGATAGGGGATATGATAAACCCACTCGATGCCATGTTCTCTGGCCGAGGTATCCAAAAGTGAATTTTTGAAATGAGTCCCATTATCAGACTCAATTGTTTCTGGGGTGCCATGTCGCCACAGGATTTGCCTCTCCAGACCCAATGTGGTGTTTCGGGCAGTAGCATGGGGTACTGCGTATGTTTCAAGCCATCCAGTGGTTGCCTCCACCATGGTAAGCACGTAACGCTTACCATTGCGAGATCGTGGCAAGGTGATATAATCAACCTGCCACGCCTCCCCATATTTATACTTTTGCCATCGCCCTTCATCCCAGAGAGGTTTCATCCTCTTGGCTTGTTTAATTGTGGCGCATGTTTCGAAGTCATGAATAACTTGTGCAATAGTGTCCATAGGTTAAGTCCACCCCTCGGTCTCTAGCCCACTTATATGTTACATCCGTTCCTTGATGGCCCGAGGTCTCATGGGCCTACCGAGCTAGAAATAATTTACTCTTATGTTGCCAGTCCAAGTCTATTTGAGCGACCTCAATTCTGGCAGCTTGGTCTACCTGGTGGTTATTTTGTTGTTCCACAGTAGCCTGACTCTTGGGCACGTGAGCATCCACATGGCGCACCTTTACATCCATATTCTTTCTTCGGGCAGCAATATCTTTCCACAGCTCAGCAGCCCAAATAGGTTTACTCTTCTGTTGCCAGTTGTTTACTTCCCACTGTTGTAACCATCCCTATAGAGCATTTGCCACCATCCATGAGTCGGTATAAAGATGAAGCATTGGCCACCTCAGCCGTTCCGCAACATCTAAGGCCAGATCGACAGCCTCTCCTCTTCCTTCAGTGGCCTCCGCAACTTGTCGTGTGGGGCTCCACACAGCAGCTTTCCATCTGCGATGCTTCCCCACAATACAACACAATCCATCCGTGAACAGGGCAAATTTCTTTTCATCTTCCAGTAATTCATTATATAGCTGGGCCTCTTTTAGCATGTGACACCTCTTCTGCTGGTGATGTGTTGAACTTTCTGCCTTCAGGCCAGTCCATGATCAGATCTGGGATTCCTGGATGGCTGAGGTTCCCCATCCATGCTCATTGTGTAATCAGTGTAATCCATTTACTGTCATCAGTTGCATGATGGGTGGGGGGAACCTTTCCTTTAAGCATCCAGTTCAGCACTGGCAGTCGAGGTGCCAAAAGGAGCTGCGTTTCAGTGCCAAACTTCAGAAGCAGCCCGAACCCCCTCATATGCTGCTAGGATCTCCTTTTCGGTTGGAGTGTAGCCCTCTTCTGACCGATATGCTCGACTCCAGAATCCCGGGGGCCAGCCTCAGGTCTCTCCTGATGCTCTGCCACAAACTGCAGGTGGGACCTTTCTCTCCCGCAGCAGTGTAGAGGATGTTCTTTACATCCTGTCCCGTCCGTACTGGCCCCAGGGCCATGGCACGGGCTATCTCCTGTTTAATCTGTCCAAAAGCCTGCTGCTGCTCA
Source organism: Alectoris magna (assembly GCA_030625065.1). NCBI lineage: Eukaryota > Metazoa > Chordata > Aves > Galliformes > Phasianidae > Alectoris > Alectoris magna. The sequence goes on from CM060574.1 coordinate 7,090,139, forward strand.
GGACCCCATGTAAAATCATTCTTCTTCCGCGTCACATGATAAAGGGGGCTTACAATGAGGCTTTAGTTTGGAACGTACATTCTCCAAAAGCCCACTACGCCAAGAAAAGATTGTGTCTCTTAGTGGGCGGAGACATAGCAGGAATTTTGTCGAACACATCTTTTGGGATGTGACAATGTCCATCCTGCCACTTTATACCTAGGAACTGAATTTCCCGAGCAGGTCCTTTCACTTCGCTTCACTTAATAGCGAAGCCAGCACGTAGAAGGATCTGGATTATTTGTTCTTTCTCAGAAACTTCCCTTGCTGTATTACCCCACACAATAATGTCATCAGTGTACTGTAAGTGCTCAGGAGCACTGCCCTGTTCCAGTGCAGCTTGGATCAACCCATGGCAAATGGTTGGGCTGTGTTTCCACCCCTGGGGCAAACGATTCCCGGTATACTGAATGCCTCTCCAGGTGAAGGCAAACTGTGGCCTACAGTCTGTGGCTAAAGGAATGGAAAAGAAGGCACTGGCAATGTCAGTGGTGGCATACCATTTGGCTGCTTTTGATTCCAGTTTGTATTGGAGTTCTAACACGTCCAGCACAGCAGCACTCGGTGGGGGTGTGACTTCATTCAGGCCATGGTAGTCTACCGTCAGCCGCCATTCTCCACTGGCTTTACACACTGGCCATATGGGCCTGTTAAAAGGTGAGTGAGTTATGCTGATCACTCCCTGACTCTCTAGTCGACGAATCAACTCATGAATATGGAGCAAGGAATCCCTGTTGGTGTGGTACTGCCGTCTGTGCACTGCCTTTTTAGCAATTGCTACCTGTTGCTTTTGCACTCGTAGCAACCCCACAACAGATGGATCTTCTGATAGGCCAGGCAAAACGGACAACTGCTTAACACCCTCTGTGTCTACAGCAGTTATTACAAAGGCCCATCGATACCCCTTGGGATCCTTAAAATATCCCATTCTGTGGTAGTTGATACCAAGTATACAGGGAGCCCCTGGGCCAGTCACAATAGGGCGCTTATGCCAGTTTTTACCAGTGGGGCTTATTTTGGCCTCCAACACAGTCAGCTCTTGGGAACCCCCAGTCACACCATGAATATAAATTGATTTTGTCCCTTGGTGACTTGAGGACATTAGGGTGCACTGTGCACCAGTGTCCACCAGGGCCTTATATTTCTGTGGTCGTGATGTGCCAGGCCACCTAATCCACACAGTCCAGTACACTCTATTGTCCGTTTCCCCCCCCTGGCTGGGGGCAGGGCCCCTCTATTTTTTTACCTTGGTTGTCCGCAGCAACTGGAGCGATCACCCTTTTGGAGAAGTTCACCTTGGTGGTTGATCTGTCTCGTAATTCTTTCTCTCGTGCTTGAAGTGCAGGAGTGGGCTGATTATTCCACTTCTCCATATTCTCCCTATGGTCACGCAGGCAGCGCCACAAGGAAAGACGCGATGTAGTCTTACTGTTGTCGTTTGCCCGAGCATGAGGACATCTCCTTTTGATGGCTGAGATGTTGGATGATGCAGGTTGGGAGGAAACCAAGTTGATCAGCTCTTCCAGTAGGCAGTTTTGGGAATTCTGGTTCTTGTCAGATGTATCTGGTACCACCATGGATCCATCAGCATTAAGCATGGTAGACAGTTCGTCTATTATATCTTCTTGTTTGCTCTCTATTCTGTCTAGCTTTTCAACTACCTTTGTGATGGCTGAAACACAAGCTCGTAGAGGGGTTAAATGTAACTCAAAGTCTTGAAGCCTATTAACCAGTTCGTTTACAAGGGGTCTTCTTTCCCCTCTGCTATACATTGCTGCAAATGTACTGGCATACCTTTCTGGTGCAGCCTTTGTGAATGTACGCCACATATTTGGTGTACACTTGACTGTCTCAGGATCATGCTCTTGGTCTGGCTCGTCAGGGATGAATTTGGGGCTGCGTAACATTTCCCCCACAGCATATTCTCTCAAAGAACTGATGCCTTTTTCCATATCAGTCCATTTCTTTTTCTCAGGCATCAGATCATCTTTGAAGGGGTATCTTTCTCTTACAGCTAACAACATCCGCTTCCAGAGGGTGAAGGACCCATTCTGACATGTACCAATACATCTGTCGATGGCTGAGTCCCTAGCAATGCCACCCAATTGGCAAGCTGCGAGCTTCTCTTCTATCTAGCCACACTGTTGGCCCCATTGTCCCAACATCGAAGTAACCAGGTGACAATAGGAACATTCAGGTGTCATGAAAAGTCTTTTCTTAGGCTTCAAATTTCTTTCATTTTCAGAGATAAGTCAGCAATAGTTATGATGTCTTGCTCACCTCCTACTCTTTCAGGACTTCTTGCCCTCCTTGCTGTTGTTGACCGCAGTCTTATTGAGGGCCCCTCCCCTGGACTCAGGGGCGCTTCCCCTGGATCTCGAAGCCACTCCTCTGGACCTCTTTCCTCTTCTCTTACATTGACTGCTTCTTCTACTTCACCCTCCTCCTCTTTCTTCTGTTCTAATTGAGTCGAAATTTGTTTCGTTTTCCGTCCTCTTACAGGGGCAACTGACATTGAATCTGGTGCCTCCTGTGGTTGATCAGGTTGGTTGGTTCCAATGCTCTCACTCTCCAACTTGGCTCTGAGTCTGTCTCGCTTGATTATGAGGGTCTTTAGTTCAGATTCGAGCATGGCTTGATGAGACTGAATTCTGTTTATTTCAATTTGGAGACTGAATTTTGCGTGCTGGAAGGCATCTCGCTCAGTTCAGAGTACATCCCGTTCAGACTTGAGGATGTCCCTCTCGGACCGGAGGGCATCTCGCTCAGACTGGAGGGTGTCTTGTTGAAATTGGAGGTTGTCAGGTTTGGATTGCAGTGAGTTTGTCTCGTTTTTGAGGGCATCTCTCTCAGACCGGAGTGTGTCTCGCCTAGATTGGAGGTCTTTTCTCTTGACTAGGAGACTCTCTCACCTGGCCCAGAGATTCTCCTTCTCGGCTTGGAGACTCTCTCACTCATTTTTTATTGTCTCCCTGAGACTCTCCCTTTCAGCTCTGAGACTCTCAATTTCAAAAACTTTCTCCCTCTTTGGGATAGTATTGAATAAGGCCCAATAAGCATTAGCCGGGCCCCAAATCATTTGTGCCTCCTCAGATCTGCCTGAGCCTCAACATTCTTGTCTCAAATATCTGTTTAAGCTCTCAGGGTTTTTTAGGTGTTCAGGAGTAAAGCTCCATGACACCGAAGATGTCCATCTCTTTAAAATCTCTCCCAAGCCTCTCCACACTCCCTGCCACTCGGTATTCTCTGGTTCTGGGTAAGACTTCCTCAGAATATTATAATCACAGCATCATAGAATCGTAGGGGTTGGAAGGGACCTCCAAAGATCATCGAGTGCAACCCCCCTGCTTAAGCAGGTTCCCTACACCAGGTCGCACAGGTAGGCATCCAGGCGGTTCTTGAAGATCTCCAGAGAAGGAGACTCCACAACCCCCCTGGGCAGCCTGTTCCAGTGCTCCATCACCCTCACCATAAAGAAGTTCCTTCTCATATTAAGGCGGAACTTCCTATGCTCCAGTTTCTGGCCGTTTCCCCTTGTCCTGTCTCCACACACTGCTGAAAAGAGTCTGGCCTTGCCACTTTGCCCCCCACACCTTAGATATTTATAGACCTGGATCAGGTCCCCTCTCAGTCTTCTCAAGGCTAAACAGACCCAGTTCACTTAGCCTTTCTTCATAGGGGAGATGCTCCAGGCCCTTCACCATCTTTGTGGCCCTCCGCTGGACTCTTTCCAAGAGATCCCTGTCTTTTTTGTACTGGGAAGCCCAGAACTGGACACAGTACTCCAGATGAGGCCTTACAAGGGCAGAGTAGAGGGGCAGGATCACCTCCCTTGACCTGCTGGCAATGCTCTTTTTTATACACCCCAGTATGCCATTGGCCCTTTTGGACACGAGGGCACACTGCTGGCTCATGGCCAACCTGTCATCCACCAGGACACCCAGGTCCCTCTCTGTGGAGCTCCTCTCCAGCAGGTCATCCCCCAGCCTGTACTGGTGCATGCAATTATTCCTCCCTAGGTGCAAGACTCTACACTTGCTTTTGTTAAACCTCATCTGGTTTCTTACCGCCCAGCTCTCCAGCCTGTCCAGGTCTCACTGAATGGCAGCACAGCCTTCAGGCGTGTCAGCCAATCCTTCCAACTTCATATCATCAGCAAACTTGCTGAGGGTGGCCACTATCCCCTCATCAAGGTTATTGATGAAGATGTTGAACAAGACCGGACCTAACACTGACTTCTGGGGAACACCGCTAGTTACAGGTCTCCAACCAGACTCTGCACCGCCAACGACGACTCTCTGTGCTCTGCCAGTCAGCCAGTTCTCAACCCACCTCACTGTCCACTCATTTATCCCACACTTCCTCAGCTTTGTTATAAGGGTGTTGTGGGAGACAGTATCAAATGCCTTGCTAAAATCAAGGTAGACTACATCCACTGCTCTCCCACCATCCACCCAGCCAGTGACAACATCATAGAAGGCTACCAGGTTGGTCGAGCATGACCTCCCCTTGGTGAACCCATGCTGACTACTCCTGATAATCTCCTTTCCTTCCAATTGTCTGGAGATGGCATCCAGCACAAGCTGTTCCATCACCTTTCCAGGGACAGAGGTGAGGCTGACTGGCCTGTAAAGTCCAGATACTGAGTGAGATAAGTAAAATAATGAACAATACATTCAGGGAGATTAACAGTGTGATCAAATGGGCATTCAAAAACTGCATAGAGGATTCAAAGGAGAGACGGGGAGCATGCTTAAAAACCACAAATTCTGTAAAATTAGCTGCTCCCTCTGGAGTTGTATGCCACTTTGTATGCAGGTACCAGGTAGGCATTTCTAACAGTGTTTTCAATTGACTATATATACCTATAGCTCCATAGAGCAAAGTGGCAAACTTAATTAAGGCCCAGTATGTTTTGAGCATCAAAAAAAGAAAAACCAATGGCATGCAGTCCCTTGAAAAGCAGTTTTACAAGAGAAAGCATTTTTTTCTTCTCTCTTTTTTTTTTTTTTTCTTTTTTTCCTTTTTTTTTCAGTAGCAAGATAGCAGAGCTCAAAGTTTACAAATATTCCAAAGTATTGGCAGTTCATCTAGACTTTCAAGGTCAAGTTTTCCAGCACAGAAACCTGAAGCTCTGATAAAGTTCCCTAACGAAGCTTTCTGAGAGCAGAGAGGGATTCGTTCTAAAAAACTAGAAAACAGACTGATGCCCGCATTTTCCACCAAGAATGTCAACGGTTTACAGGCTGGTTCAGCCCGGTTCCGTGACTAGTGGGGCGGAGGGATTTCGCAAAATCCACGCCTCTGGAAAAGGGAAACAGGGGACCCCAAAATAATTTAAAAAAACAGTGGCAACTATCTGAGGAGAAACAAACTAATTTACTAAATATGGTATTGGAATGCAAGATAACACACTATAATACAATATAATTAGAATTGAAGCTAATGAATCAAATATAATAAGAGAGTATCTGAAAGCTGTAGGCCTTACAGTAATACTGAAGTAGTACGTGCAGTTGGGATGGGCAGCAGCGAGGAGAGACGAAGGAGAAGAGCATCGAAGACAAAAGCTGAATGAAAGCGAAAGAGCGTCATATGACCCACCAACGCCTTATATGCATTCCCCCCTCTGCAGGAATGATATCAGCACAGCAAACAGTCTTCTGGGGAACGTAGATTCTTCTCTTTGATATGTGGAACTGGGGCATTAACACTTTAATTCCCAGTGCACTACATGATGTTATGATGTGGAATACCGATGAGCATAAAACCGTGACAAGTTCGCTCTTCTGAATTTCAGGGTCCTGACCCCATTCTTTGCCAGGCCCACATTCCTCGAGACCATGAACTCTTCCAGGGCATGGTCACTGCAACCCAGGCTGCCTCCAACCTTTTAATGCCTTTAATGATCTCCACATTGGTGAGCAGCAGGTCCAGCAACGCTTCACCTCTGTTTAGTCTGTCTAATACATGAACCAGAAAGTTATCATCAATGGATTCCTGGATCTCTTGCAGCTCACTGTGTGGTCTTTCCAATAGATATCTGGATGGTTGAAGTCCCCCATCAGGATGAGAGCCTGTGAGCATGATGCCTCCCACAGCTGAAGCAAGAAGGCCTCATCAACAGTCTCCCCTTGGTCAGGTGGTCTGTAGTATACCCCTTTCAGCAGCTGGCCTTTATTAGTCCTATCCCTAATTCTAACCCACAGGCTCTCAACCTGTTCCTGACTGTTTCTCAGAGGGATCTCCTCACAGTCTTTGATATAGAGGGCAGCTCCCCCACCCTTCCTACTGCGCCTACACCATCTAAAAAGCCGATGCCCCTCAATGGTGGTATCCCAAGTTATGGGAGTCATCCCACCACTGTCACTATCATGGTGGGGTCCTCATGAGGTTTAACATAGCAAAGTGCAAGGTTTTGCACTTGGGTCAGAGTAATCCCAGGTACATATACAGACTGGGAGAAGAAGAACTTGAGAGTAGCCCTGCAGAGAAGGACCTGGGGGTCCCGGTGGATGAAAAACTGAACGTGAGCCAGCAGTGTGCTCTTGCAGCTTGGAAAGCAAATGGTATCCTGGGCTCCATCAGCAGAGGGGTGGCCAGCAGGGTCAGGGAGGTGATTGACCCTCTCTACTCTGCCCTCGTAAGGCCCTACCTGGAATGCTGCGTCCAGGTCTGGGGCCCCCAACATGGGAAAGATGTGGAGCTGTTGGAGAGGGTCCAGAGGAGTGCTGTAAAGATGATTAGAGGGCTGGAGCACCTCCCCTGCGAAGACAGGCTGAGGGAGTTGGGCTTGTTGAGCCTAGAGAAGAGAAGGCTGCGAGGAGACCTCATTGCAGCCTTCCAATATTTAAAAGGGGATTGTAAACAGGAGGAAAATCAACTTTCTACTTGGGTAGATAGTGATAGGACAAGGGGGAATGGTTTTAATCTCAAGGAGGGATGTTTTAGATTGGACATCGGGGGAAGTTCTTTACAGAGAGAGTGGTGAGGTGCTGGAACAGACTGCCCAGAGAGGTTGTGGATGCTCTGCCCCTGGAGGCATTCAAGACCAGGTTGGATGGGGCCCTGGGCAGCCTGGTCTAGTACCAGATCTGGAGATTGGTGGCCCTGCCTGTGGCAGGGGAGTTGGAACTTGATGATCCTTGGGGTCCCTTCAAATCCAAGTCATTCTATGATTTTATGAGCAGTATATCCTGAGGCCTTAGCCACTGGCAGAGTTCAGCTGGACTGCCAGCAGCTTCTGTGGTGACCTGTGGACCAGAGGCTGACAGGAACTGCTTAGACCTTGCTTTAAGTGTGCATTTAACTGTGGGGATTATTCACTTAATTTAATTGTGGAGGTTCTCTGATATTTAAAGATATATAGGTGTGTATATCAAAAGCCTAGTTGAGTTTGATAAGTAGTCTAATGAAGGGACAACTGGATAATGGTGGTGATGATGATTCTCCTCACTTGGTCATGTCACCAAAGTCTAGCCAGACCCCACTTAGCATTAAAACCTCCTTGGCAAAGAAAAAACGATGGATCATTGTCATTAGTGACTTTCTGCTAAAGGGAGCACAAGGACCAATATGTAGACCAGACTCTCTACACAGGGAGGTCTGTTGGCTCCCGGGGGCCTGGGTTAAAGACTTAAGGAAGAAACTTCCTTCCCTAGTACAGCCCTCAGATTACTGTCCCCTATTGTTGTTTCAGGTAGGCAGTAATGATAAAGGAAGAACTTCCCAAAGGACTATGAAAAAGGACTTTAGAGCCTTAGGGCGACAGGTCAAGGGTTCGGGAGCACAAGTCGTGTTCTCCTCTGCCCCTCCAGTTATAGGGAATGATGAGGGACTAAATATGATGGGCCATCAGATTAATCAAGCCTGGTGTCCCCTTTGTACTTAGTTTAAAGCTCTATCAATGAACCTTCCCAACTCCCATTGTAAGATCCCTTTCCACCGGTCGGATAAGCTACTTCTATTGGTTGCCAGCAGTCCTGGTCTCAAGTAAATCAAGCGGAGGTCAAAAAACCCAAACTCCTGCCGGGCAATCTGATATTGTGCTAGCTGTGTTTAATCCTTACCTTTCACAATAAAAAAAAAGCAAGTGAGCATGTATTACCTTAAGTATAATTAGATGCAAGACACAATGTGTTTTTTTGAAGATCAGAACAGAAACACAAAAATCCATATCATAGAATCATAAAATCACAAGGTTGGAAAGGGTCTACAAGATATCTAGTTCAACTGTCCTCTCATTACCATTGCTACCACAAGCCACTAAACCATACCTCGTAGCTCCTCATCCAGATTGCCTCTTGAACACTGCCAGGGACGGCAACTCTACCACCTCCCTGGGCAGCCATTCCAGTGCCTGACCACTCTCTTGAGAGAAAAAGTTTTTTCTTATGTCTAATCTCAATCTCCTCTGGTGCAACTTGTGGCCATTTCCTCAGGTCCTGTTTGTTGCCTGGGAGAAGAGGCCAAACCCCTCATCTCATCCTCCCTTCAGGAAGTGGTAGAGTGCAATGAGGTCTCCCCTGAGCCTCCTCTTCTCCAGACTAAACAATCCTAGCTCCCTCAGCCACTCCTCATAAGACCCCATTGTGCTCCAGACCCCTCACCAGTTTGGTTGCCCTTCTCTGGACACGTTCCAGGGCCTCAATGTCTTTCTTGTAGTGAGGAACCCAAAACTGAACACAATACTAATACAGTCTGCAATGCCCAGTTGTTTCAGGGTACATTTGGATCTGAGAGACAGTATGTATCAGGAGCAGAGGCAAGCAAACTATGCACTCAGAGCAGCACAGAGGGTTACAGATTTTATTCAACATACACAGTCTCACACACAGGCATCTATTTTAGATAATCCCATAAGTGGGAAGCAGAAACTCCCTAAGCTAGTGCATTATTACTTACCGTCCCTTGAGAGATGGCAAGCCACCAAAAAGGAGAGAGAAATAACATGCCGGCAGTGGATTCGATAGTCAGTGCCAGCAGTGCGTCCCCTGCTTCAAGGTGCACTTTTCCTCTCTCACTCACCGCGGCCTCTCTCCTGCATTAATTCTCTTCAGGGTCTGCAGGGTTTTTTCTACTTGCATACCGTACCCATGTGGCCAACGCATGATACAGAGCCCAAGTGGAACACCTGCTTGCCAAACAAGTCTTTGCAAAAAAAAGCTACCAAGGTTAGCTCTCTCTACAAAACAAGATATTTGTGGCTACAGCCATAAATATCAGTTCCCTTAAAACTGTCAGAATAGTTTGTTCCGTCCCAAGATCATTCTTCAAGTCAGGGGCCTTTAGCTCCCTGACACACCAGTGCAGAGGTGATTGTACAGTAGATATGAGCTGTGCAGCACATACAGTATAGGTAAGTATTGGTTATCTAGTTTTGGATTTGCTGAGGGGTTTATTTTTGTCTCTCCTGATAAGAGAATGGCAGCATTTTAATCCTGCTGGTGGTACCCAGTAAAATGGTCCTATGTATGTGGAAACAAAATCTGTTGTCCACACATAAGCTATTCTGAAAGGTTGGGCCAGTGTTCCAGCAAATACAAAGGAGCTTATGCTGTATATGCCATAACTTGGATACTCTTGAGGTCGCTTGCACAACACCTGACTCCTTGGTTTTCCCTTTAAGGAAGATCTGGATTATTGAAACCTAAAATGCCATCCCATTTGCTGTTACTGTGGGCTGTAAACAGCCACTGTGCTCAATCTATCTTTGTATCTGTCAACGGTTTACGGGCTGGTTCGGCCCAGTTCCGTGACTAGTGGGGCGGAGGGATTTCGCAAAATCCATGCCTCCAGAAAAGGGAAACAGGGGACCCCAAAATAATTAAAAACAGCGGCAACAATCTGAGGAGAAACAAACTAATTTACTAAATATGGTATCGGAATGCAAGATAACACACTATAATACAATATAATTAGAATTGGAGCTAATAAATCAAATACAATGAGACAGAGACTGTCCGAAAAGCTGAAGGACTTAGACTGATACTGAAGCGATGCACGCAGTCGGGACGGGCAGCAGCGAGGAGAGGCGAACGAGAAGAGTGCCAAGACGAAAAGGCCCGATCGGGTGACCTTGCCAGGAATTATATCTCCTCTCTGACCGCAAAGGCCCCTGGGGAATGTAGTTCTTCTCTTCCGGACAGGTACCCGGAACTGGAGCATTAACACTTTAACTCCCAGTGCACTACATGATGTTATGATGTGGAATACCAGTAACCAAAAGTCATAAAACGATGACATTCCACCCCTTATTCTACATCACTACATCACGCTTAATGTATACAAACAAACCATAATTAACTAGGATTAAACACATGCACACACAAACCTATATCTATATATATGCAATGACTGACTGCACTCCCCCAACATCAAATTCCCTTGTGGTACACACTGAATATCCCCATTTTTCTGAATCACCCACCACGTGCACCCGGGTCCCTGGGCAAAAACAGTTCCACGGAGAAGCTTACCCTTTCCAGAAGCTGGAAAGACCCAAAATGCTTTTCCTAACATGTTCTTTACATGTACTACAGGGACCTTATCTCCCTCTACAGTATGTAGGGAGCTGGCAGGACCATCGTGATTGATAGATCCTCTGGTGTTGACCAACCAGGTGGCTTCTGCCAAATGCTTCTCCCAATGCTTAAATGTTCTGCCACCCATTGCCTTCAACATAGTTTTCAACAACCCACTGTATCGTTCAATTTTACCAGAAGCTGGTGCATGATAGGGGATATGATAAACCCACTCAATGCCATGATTTTTGGCCCAAGTATTTACAAGAGAATTTTTGAAATGAGTCCCATTATCAGACTCAATTCTTTCTGGAGTGCCATGTTGCCACACGACTTGTTTCTCAAGACCCAATATGGTGTTTCGGGCGGTTGCATGGGGTACTGCGTATGTTTCAAGCCACCCAGTGGTTGCCTCCACCATGGTGAGCACATAACGTTTACCATTGTGAGATCGTGGCAAGATGATATAATCAACCTGCCACGCCTCCCCATATTTATACTTTCGTCATCTCCCTTCCCCCCAGAGAAGTTTCATCCTCCTGGCTTGTTTAATTATGGCACACGTCTCACAGTCATGAATAACCTGTGCAATAGCATCCATACTCAAGTCCACCCCTCGGTCTCTAGCCCACTTATATGTTACATCCGTTCCTTGATGGCCCGAGGTCTCATGGGCCCACCGAGCTAGAAATCATTTACTCTTATGTTGCCAGTCCAAGTCTATTGGAGCCACCTCAATTCTGGCAACTTGGTCTACCTGGTGGTTGTTTTGTTGTTCCTAAGTAGCCCGATTCTTGGGCACGTGAGCATCCACATGGCGCACCTTTACATCCATATTTTTTATTCGGGCAGCAATGTCTTTCCACAGTTCAGCAGCCCAAATAGGTTTACCCCTCCGCTGCCAGTTATTGTGCTACCACTGCTGCAACCACCCCCATTAGGCATTTGCCACCATCCATGGGTCGGCATAAAGATAAAGCATTGGCCACCTCTCCCGTTCAGCAACATCTGAGGCCAGCTGGACAGCCTTTACCTCTGCGAACTGACTTGATTCTCCTTTACCTTCAGTGGCCTCTGCAACTTTTCGTTTGGGGATCCACACAGCAGCTTTCCATCTGTGATGCTGTCATGGTTTTGTAATTTTTTGCTGTTGGTATTCCACATCATAACATCATGTGGAGCACAAAGAACAAGTACTACACATCCCAGGGGACCTCACGGTCAGAGAGGAAAATACGTCACGGAAGCGACACTCTCTCTCTTTCTCACTGCCTGGCAGCGAGTGTGGGTGTGCTTCCAAGCCGCGGCGCCTTCAATTTCAAAGTAGGCTTCTCGGTCTTCGGAAACCTCTCTTTCTCTCTCTCTTATTTCACTTGATTTATTAGCCTCAATTTCAATTAGATTGTATTATAGTAAAATAAGTTTTATTCCTTAGATCGTTGCCGCTGCTCTGTTTGTTTCCTTGAGCCCAGCTCCCATCTCCCTACCCCTTTCCCTTTTTCCCTTCCCCTTTGTCAGGGGCCGGGGACCCACGGGCCTACTGCCCCCCTGTCACGGACACAGATTGATCTAGATAACCCCGTGACAAAGATAAAACTGTCTGTAAGTCACAGGACTGGCTCTCTTTCTGCTCATCTCTGTGGTGTGTGCTCACCTTCAGCATAAGAGTAAGGCCTTTGGTTTTTGGACATTCTCTCATTTATTTGATTTATTAATTTCAATTCCATTTATATTGTATTATATTGTATTATATTGTATTATCTTGCATTCCACTATCATATTTAGTAAATTAGTTTTCTTCCGTAGCTCATTGCCACTGTTTTTTCTCATCTAGGCCCATCTCCCTACCTCTTCTCTACCCTTTTTCCCCTTTTCCTGGGGCATGGGACCATGGATCCTTTTGTCCCCTGTCATGGAGCTAGGTTGAACTGGGCTGGAACTGTGACAAATGACCCAATTAAGATAAGGTGAGATAACACATTCTTCTACCATTTCTAGTAAATTTAAGATATTAATTGTAGATCTCTTTTGTAGGGCAAATGAGGGCAATGATAGAGCCTTTTTTTGAGAAATAGGTGCTATAGGAAAAGATATCAAAAGGAATTAACTCACCCCTCCCGGTAACAGCTTGGAGAAAAGGACAAGCTGAGGAATGTGTCCCTCCCCCGTTCATACAGTCACGCCGCAGGAGGAAAAGGTAGGTGGAAGGGGGGGGGGAACCTGCGCAGACTCAGATTGCACGGAAGTACGGTGGCTCCAGGCCCCCCTGCTTCTCCATGCATTCACGTACCCTCCCAGCTCACCCTTTGGTTCAGGCTGTGACCCTGGAATTCCACTACACTTTTTTATTATTAACTCAAATGGGAGAGAGAGAGGGAGGCTACAACCATGCTTCTCACTGTGCTGCTAGAACCTGGAAGGACCTTCACCCCCATCACCTGGAATCAGAGATCACATGGAGGCCCTTGGGAAATATAGTACATCTTAGGATATCTTCCTCTTGGAGAATCAGAACTCACATGAGACTGCTAGAGAACCAGGAAATACAGCTCCACAGTGTGCTGTGCCTTTGCACCCAACAGCCTGTTGCATGATCATATAATCATAGAATCACCAAGGTTGGAAAAGATCTCCAAGATCATCCAGTCCAACCATCCACCTATCACCAATAGCTCTAACTTATCCATGTCCCTCAACACAACATCTAAATGTTCCTTGAACCACCTCCAGAGTCAATGACTCCACCACCTTCCCGGGCAGCCCACTCCAGCGCCTGACCACTCTTTTGGAGAAGTATTTCCTAACATCCAACCTGAATCTCCCCTGGTGCAACTTTAGGCCATTCCCTCTAGTCTATCACTAGTTACAGGGGAGAAGAGGATGACCCCCACCTCATCACAACCTCCCTTCAGGTGGTTGTAGAGAGTAATAAGGTCTACCCTGAGCCTCCTCTTATCCAGACTAAACAATCCCAGCTCCCTCAGCCGCTCCTCATAAGACTTGTGCTCCAGACCCCTCACCAGCTTTGTTGCCCTTCTCTGGACACACTCCAGGGCCTTAATGTCTTCCTTGTCGTGAGGGGCCCAAAACTGAACACAGTACTCGAGGTGAGGCCTGACCAGTGCTGAGTACAGAGATGTCATGGTACAGAATGCTGGTATAACCAGAGAATGCAAAGAAATAAGCTTTGTTCACTTATGTGTCCTGTAGACGTGGTTACAGTAACAGATGCAGAACTGGTGTTGAGTAGAATCTTGTCATGTTGCTTACTATTAACTCAGAAAAAAAAGCTAGCCTGAAATTATTTGTAATGTTCAGTGTAAGTGCATTTCATTTAACGTCAGCATATTTTATCCTTGCATGGATAAGGCTCTATCTGTTGACAGAGATTACTTTATGGTTCAGACCCATGCATGTCTAGAGTAGATTTGTCATGACAGGGCTGTATTTATGCTTCTGTTCTCAAAACACTATCAACTTCTGCTGCAAACTGATTATTACTGTGTTGTGATTTAATAACATGTAGTTGTCGTACATCGGGTGCTGTGTAGCTGGGATGGAGGCTTGGATCAAACAGCTGAATAACTTCAGGATCAAGTTTTCAAAAATTAATCTTGTAAGATGGGGTAGAATATTATTGTGAGGTCTCACCAGTGCTGAATACAGAGGTACAATTATTTCCCTGCTCCTGCTGGCAACACTATTTCTGACACAAGCCAGGATGCCATTGGCCTTCTTGGACACCTGGGCACACTGCTGGCTCATGCTTAGCAGAGTGTTGACCAATACCCCCAGGTCCATTTCCTCTTCACAGTCTTCCAGCCACTCTGTCCTAAGCCTGTAGTGTTGCCTGGGGTTGGTGTGGCCAAAGTGCAGGACCCAGCACTTGGTCTTGTTGAATCTCATCCCATTGGCTTCAGCCCAGCGATCCAGCCTGTCCAGATCCCTCTGTAGGGCCTTCCTTCCCTCAGGCAGATCGACACTTCCAACCAACTTGGCATCATCTGCAAACTTACTGAGGGTGCACTCAATGCCCTCATCCAGGCCATCAATAAAGATATTGAACAGGACAGGCCCCAACACCAACCCCAAACTTTAATACCTTAAAAATAAAGGTGAATTTGAAAAAAATAAGTCTTGCGAGATTCACCAGAGGGCTCTAAGTAGAAAGCAATATCTCACAGTGGAGAACTTGCTCTGTATTTCAAGTCCTTTTTTTTTTTTTTCCTTCAGATGTCAGTTGTTCCTACAAATTTCCATAGCCATAGTTGTAGCATGTTTTTCAAGTGCTCATTTCCTGTGAATCTGCCTCTGCCATTTAATCTTGTTGCTTAACTTGGATTGCTCTGTTAGTTTTGGTGTTTTTTTTTACTACAGTCTTTCAAGACTTTTTTTCATCCACACTCCTCACTAAACACAGACTGTAAATTTATGATAATCTGCTCTTCTCCTCTCTGGTTTGACACTTCTGAATGATTGCTTATCTGTCACTCAAGTTAAATCAGATCTGCCACTTTAAATCAAGTGTAATATCTGTGATGTGCTTAAATACAGAAACAGAAGTTAAGTTTTAATTTCTTCCTTCTTCTGGTAGGTCGTATATGCGTAGTGTCAGAGCTATTTGAGAGTCATTGTTACTTACGCAATTGTACAAGTTTCCTCTGATGTTCTTGCAGTGTCCAACTTTCTCTGTCCAAATACCCAGATCTCCTGCCTGTATTCTCATCTTTCATTTGTCTTGTTACACTGCTTTAGTTTGACCTTGAGAACCTCTTGTCCTGCAGTAGTCTGAAGTGGTTCTTTCTGGCTGTTATTCTTAATAGATAACCCTTCAAATTTCATGCAGCTGCTTACAATTAATTAGATACAATTGTGTCATGGCTTTATGATTTTTGTTATCAGTATTTGTCATGGTTTTATGATTTTTGGTTATTGGTATTCCACATCATAACATCATGTAGTGCACTGGGAGTTAAAGAGTTAATGCTCCAGTTCCAGGTACCTGTCCCAGAAGAGAAGAACTACATACTACATACCCCAGAGGACTTTGTGTTATTTGTGTTTCCGTTTTCTGTTCAGAGGGAAAGATAAAAACCATCCACAAAACACTTTCCCTCCCATTTTAATCTCGGCAATGTGAGCTCCCCAGATTGTCTCGCCTCAGCATCAGAGTACTCTTTCTCTCTCATTTTATTTGATTTATTAGCTTCAATTCTAATTATATTGTGTTATATTGCATTATAGTGTGTTATCTTGCATTCTGATATCTTATTTACTAAATTAGTTTGTTTCTCCTCCAATTGTTGCCGCTGTTTTGTTCTTAGGCCTATCTCTCTATTCTTTTCCTCTTTTTCCCTTTTCCCTTTCCCGGGGCGTGGGTCTGTGGGTCCCCCCACCACACTAGTCACAGAACTGGGCCAAACCAACCTGTAAACCGTTGACAGTATTCCACATCATAACATCATGTAAAGCACTGGGAGTTAAAGAGTTAATGCTCTAGATCCGCGAACTGCCGATTTTCCAGATACCTGGTTCTCAGAAGAGAAGAACTACATCTCCCAGAGGACTTTGCATTCAGAGGAAAAGATAAAACTCCTCACAATGAACGAGATTTTCTCTTTTCTTGCTGCTCATATTAGGAGTATGTGCTCCAAACATTTCACCTTCATGTCTAGAGTAAGGCCTTCGGTTTTGGACACTCTTTCTCTCTCATTTTATTTGATTTATTAGCCTCAATTCCAATTATATTGTATTATAGTGTGTTATCTCGCATTCCAGTATCATGTTTAATAAATTAACTTTCCTCATCAGATCGTTGCCGCTGTTCTGTTTTTAGGCCCATCTCCCATCTTCCTATCCTTCCCCCTTTCCCAGGGGGTCCCCTGCCCCATTAGACAGAGAACTGGGCTGAACTGGCCTGTAAACTGCCGACAACCCCCTCGCCCCCCCCCCCCCCCCCCCCATTTCGGGCCTGTGGGCCTGGGCCTGCTGTACCCCTGTCACAGACACAGATAGATCTAGAGATAACTCCGTGACAAATTGGAATTTCAGTGCTGTTTGTTCTTGTACCAAACTCAGCTCTTTTTTACTGGTTCTACTTTTATTAGAGGTGTATAGGGTACCTTAAGTATTTGTGCTTCACTGCAGAGGAATAACCTGTTTTGCACCCATTTGCTAGCTCTTTCAGCATTTGGGAGATATTTCAGGAAATTGAGGATTCTGGCTTTATCTAGATGTCATGTTAGTCTTTTACATGTGTCACAGAGTTATCTAGATCAATCTATGCCCATGACAAGGGGGGGGGGGGGGGGCAGTAGGCCCGCGGGCCCCCTGGCTCACAAAAATGGGAAGGGAAAAAGGGAAAGGGGTAGGGAGATGGGCTCAGAGAGAAAGGAAAAAAAAAAACCAGAGCAGCGGCAACGATCTAAGGAGGAAAACTTATTTTACTAACTATGATATTGGAATGCAAGATAACACAATATAATACAATCTAATTGAAATTGAGGCTAATAAATCAAATAAAATAAGAGAGAGAGTGAGTTCCCGAAACCGAAACCTACTTAACTTAGGCTTATGGCTTGGAAGTGCACCCACCCCTACCAGGCAGCAGCAAGAGAGAGCGAGACCAAATGCGTCACTTCCATGACGTATCTTCCTCTCTGGAGTATCAACTCTTAAATTACCTGTGCTTGGCATGATGTTATGATGTGGAATACCAATAGCGAAAAAATATAAAGCCATGACAACATGGTAACTTGTTGGAACATAGGTATGTGTATCAATGTTATGAGAATACTGCTCTTGTATAGCTGTCTGGTCTGAAAGGTGTCTTAAGCATCCATGTGTTAATGATCATCAAGAACAACCATTTTGTAGATGGCTTTTTTCTATCCACTTGTACTTAGATTTTAAATGGAGCATAGTTGGTACAACAGGGAGACAGCTTGCTGGTGATCCTCAGCAGATGAGGACTGCACATGAACTAGCATGCTCTTCAGTAACTATTTATATATGACACCTTGCAATCATAAGGTCTGTGTGGTGTCTTAACACAAAGCAACTTGAGATGTGGTTCAAACAATGGGAGTACTCTGGAACCACCAAAGCCTGAAGCAGTTGAATTTCATGTCCTTGTGACTATAGCAGCAGTCCTGTCTAATGACCTGGTTTTGTTAAAGTGTGCGTTTTAGTGTTAGAGCTGATCTTTTGCCTGCTGTAACACAGCTGTTGCAAAAAGATTTGGAGGAGCTGGTGCTGTGGTGGATTCTGGCTACCTGCTGCTTTCCCCTGATTGTAGGCAAGATTGCTTTGTACTGTGAGAAGTAGCAGCTTACTACTGTGCAGTCCTCAGTAATCTGCCCTGTCATGTTTTGGTTGACATATGGTGAGTGTCTGTTCTGAAATCATGAAATGAATTAAACATGATTCTAACTGCCCTTTCCTTAGCAGGTCAAAACTCAAATTTAGATGCTAATGCTTAGATCATATTGTGGGATTTATTTTGTCTTTTTCTGTCTTGGAAAACTAAATCTGAGCTAGGGTTCATCTGTCATTAATTCTCATCCCTTACAGTGATGTTTGCTGGAAGTATGAGTTATTGCTGCTCATGAGTAAAGTCTGATTATTATGCTGAGTTCCATCTAAAACAAAAATCAGGAGTGAAGAGGTAGTGAATGATGTGATGCTTAATGTTTCTTGAATTTGACTCCTCACTTAAAAAACAAACAAACAAAAAAGCACAACATAGAAACAATAGCCTGAGGAGTGAGGACAGGTACGTATCAGCTAATGCGCTGTCATTTATTTTAGCTTAAAGTTAAACCTAATCTGTTCAAAGCAACCTATGATAATGGAGCTAACAGGCACATCATTATGCAGTAATGTGAAAATATGCTTTTGTGTCTCAAATGTAGGCCTCTCACTAGTGAATGCCTCCTGATATGCTGCTGGTTTCTGCAGCGAGCTGGTAGACACTAAACAAGGAGGTAGTCTGCATGGGTGTATCAGAGCTTGTTGACTGTAGTGGAAATGTTAAGTCAGGGCCTGAAACAGTGATGGAGCACCTGGTGGGAAGACAGGACCAACCCAGGGGAGCTCAGGTGCATGCAATGCCACTGGGTGACCGGAAGGGGTGGAGCCAGGATCCACCCCTTCCCAGACCTCATTTAAGGGTTGGCAGTGGAGGTGAGGATATTTTGCTGGAGATCCCTGCATTTGGGCTTGTTCTCATTTGCTGCAGCTGAAGACTTTGCCACCCCACTATTATTGCTGTGTTTTCCATTGCATTATGGAGTTACATCAGCTCATTCAAGGTTATAGACACTTTACAGACAGGCACATCACATAGTTATAATTGTACAGGATTATAAATCTAAATGAATCCAATTCTGATGGTGTCTCAGCTCTAGGAGACAGTGCTGCTGTACTTAGCTCTCTGGGTTGAGTAGCAGAGCCCAGTCGATGTGCTTACTACTGCTAGACATTAACTACTTCTGTCTAGACTTCCTGTTCAGGCTGAAAGGTAAGTAGCATGGCTGCTTAAGTGCTTAGCTGGCTTTTTTGTGGCAGTTAGCATAAATAAGGTTCTTAGAAACTGTATTTTTTGGGTGCTACAATTCAGTTGCTAGAAACCTATATCTCTTGTTTAAATAGAAGTTGGCGTGCTAACTTGAGAAGTCTCTTGAGGATTGCTGCTAGTTGTGATGAGAAACATGAAGTTGTGTAATACTGCAGCACAGTACTTTACATTATATCTGTAATGCTATGAATATTCCTTTTCTCTTCTTGCTTATGAAAGAGGTGGCTGCATCAAGGCCTGCTCTGAGTTTTTAGCAGAGCATGTGATTGGTTTCCCTTGAGAAATGATTTCTTCTTGCATGCAGCCTGGTTTGTACAGGAAGAGAATCAAGGCAAAATTAGTCATTGATTGACTCATGAATGATTAAAAATAGTTAAACAGGCTGAAGTAAATGATGCTTATTTATCAAGCTAATTTGAACATTATCTTTTTGCTCAGCAGGTGCAAATGGTATTGTCTGCTTCACTAAAGAATAAAGCAATCTGCTGTGTTTTAATCACTCTGCAAACTATTGAAGTGGAATGAATAGTTGAATTCATAGCCACTCTGTCAAGCTTGATGCAAAAGGCCATGAAACTAGTCTGTTTTGTTCCTGATCACTTGAATTTGAGCAAATTATAGAAACTACCAGGATAAAGTGCATCATACTGTCTCCTGGGTCTTGCACTTTGGCCACAATAACTCTATGCAACGCTACAGGTTTAGGGCAGAGTGGCTGGATAATTGTGAAGAAGAAAGGGACCTGAGGGTGTTAGTTGATGCTTGGCTGAGCATGAGCTGACAGTGTGCCCAGGTGGCCAAGAAGGCCAAAGGCATTCTGGTCTGTGTTAGAAATAGTGTGGCCAGCAGGAGCAGGGAGGTAATCATCCCCCTGTACTCAGCACTGGTGAGGCCGCACCTTGAGTACTGTGTTCAGTTTTGGGCCCCTCACTACAAGGAAGACATTGAGGCCCTGGAACATGTCCAGAGAAGGATAACAAAACTGGTGAGGGGTCTGGAGCACAATGGGGTCTTATGAGGAGTGGCTGAGGGAGCTGGGATTGTTCGGTCTGGATAAGAAGAGGCTCAGGGGAGACCTCATTGCACTTTATAACTTCCTGAAGGGAGGTTGGGATGAGGGGGTTTGCTTCTTCTCCCAGGCAACAAATAGGACCCAAGGAAATGGCCGCAAGTTGTGCCAGAGAAGGTTTAGATTAGACATAAGGGAAAAACTTTTTCTCTCAAGAGAGTGGTCAGGCACTGGAGTGGCTGCCTAGGGAGGTGGTGGAGTCGCTGTCCCTAGCGGTGTTCAAGAGGCATCTGGATGAGGAGCTATGAGATCTGGTTTAGTGGGTAGTTATGGTGTTAGGAGAATGGTTGGACTAGGCCCTTTCCAACCTTGTGATTCTATGATTCTGTTCAACTACTCCATAGATTTGTGGAGTATGACTGTGTAAATCTGCTTGCAGGAAGTTAAGAAATATTTTGAGCTTCTATGAACTGGATAAATATGAGACTGATCAGGATGCTAATGCAACTCTTAATGAGGTAGTCTATTAGACACTGAGGCTTGGCATGTAGAGGCAAATGCCTAGAGCATCAGCCTTACACATTCCTATCACTGCTTCATTTTTATTCAATTTTTAATAGAAATGGGCACAAACCAGAGCTGTATCAGGTCAGATACTACAGTAGGACTGTGTCAAGTGCCAGATTTTCCTTTAAAACAGAAATCTAAATGGGGTTGTACAGATCAGAGTAAGCTTTAGGTATAGCATTGCTAAGTATCTTTAGCTCCTTCAATAAGACTTAAACACCATAGGGAAACTTAAGTTTCACATGCTATGAGTTATTCTTCCTACTCTGTCCAAATGGGGAAGTCAGTTTTTTTTGTACACATATAAATAAGAACATAGTCAAATGTTTCTGCCCAGAAAATAGTCAGAGACCAGCTTCTCTGCATAATACATACTCAGTGAAACTGCCTTCATGGCATACAGTTTGTATACAGTCTGTAGGGATGTTGAAAGTCATCAGACTCTAAAGCATAGCCTCAACATGAGGGCTTAGACTGATCGCAAAAGCTTTCTCATATCTGGCCTGTCAGAATTTCTGATTATTTTTTTTTTCAGGCTTGTTGATGTTAATAAAGCCTGATCCTGGAGTGAAGGCTGAATTAGAGGCAGAATATAATAATATTTCAGCATGGTGTCAACGGTTTGGCCCAGTTCTGTGACTAGTGGAGTGGAGGGATTTTGCAAAAATCCATGCCTCCAGAAAAGGGAAACGGGGGACCCCAAAATAATTAAAAGCAGCGGCAATGATCTGAGAAAAAACAAACTAATTTACTAAATATGGTATCGGAATGCAAGGTAACACACGATAATACAATATAATTAGAATTGAAGCTAATAAATCAAATATAATGAGAGAGAGAGAGAGACTGTCCGAAAAGCTGAAGGCCTTACACTGATACTGAAGTGATGCGCGCAGTCAGGATGGACAGCAGCAAGGAGAAGCAAAGGAAAAGAGCGCCAAGACAAAAAAGCCCGATCAGGTGACCTTGCCAGGAGTTATATCTCCTCTCGGACTGCAAAGGCCCCTGGAGAATGTAGTTCTTCTCTTCTGGTGTCACGGAGTTATCTAGATCAATCTGTGTCTGTGACAGGGGAGGGGGCGGTAGGCCTGTGGGCCCTCCCCGGCCCCCTTGACAAATGGGAAGGGAAAAAAAGAAAGGGGTAAGGAGATAGGAGCTGGGCTCAAGGAAACAAACGGAGCAGTAGCAACAATCTGAGGAGTAAAACATACTTTACTAACTACGATACCGGAATGCAAGATAACACACTATAATACAATTTAATTGAAAATTGAGGCTAGTAAATAAAGTGAAATAAGAGAGAGAGAGGTTTCTGAAGACTGAGAAGCCTACTGCACTCCCCCGACATCAAATTTCCTTGTGGTACACACTGAACATCCCCATCTTTCTGCATCACCCACCAAGTGAACCCAGGTCCCTGGGCAAAAACAGTTCCACGAAGAAGCTTACCCTTTCCAGAAGCTGGAAAGACCCAAAATGCTTTTCCTAACATGTTCTTTACATGTACTACAGGGACCTTATCTCCCTCTACAGTATGTAGGGGGCTGGATTAGGTAGGACCATCACGATTGACAGATCCTCTAGTATTGACCAACCAGGTTGCTTCTGCCAAATGCTTCTCACAGTGCTTAGATGTTCCACCATCCATTGCCTTCAACGTAGTTTTCAACAGCCCATTGTATTGTTCAAATTTACCAGAAGCTGGTGCATGATAGGGGATATGATAAACCCACTCAATGCCGTGATCTTTGGCCCAAGTATTTATGAGGGAATTTTTGAAATGTGTCCCATTATCAGACTCAATTCTTTCTGGAGTGCCATGTTGCCACAGGACTTGTTTTTCAAGACCCAATATGGTGTTTTGGGCAGTAGCATGGGGTACTGCATATGTTTCAAGCCACCCAGTGGTTGCCTCCACCATGGTAAGCACATAATGCTTACTGTTGCAAGGTGATATAATTAACCTACCGCGCCTCCCCGTATTTATACTTTTGCCATCGCCCTTCCCCCCAGAGAGGTTTCATCCTCCTGGCTTGTTTAATTATGGCACGTGTCTCACAGTCATGAATAACCTGTGCAATAGCATCCATAGTTAAGTCCACCCCTCGGTCTCTAGCCCACTTATATGTTGTGTCTCTTCCTTGATGGCCTGAGGCCTCGTGGGCCCATTGAGCTAGAAATAATTCACTCTTGTTCTGCCAGTCCAAGTCTGCCGCGGACTGAGGCTGGGTTCCCAGAATCTGAGCTGTTCGTGGATCGGTGCGGGGGAGAGATGACAAGGACCCGATATGAGTGCATCAAATTCCATTTATTACTTGTGGTTGCACTACTTTTATAGTCTACTAGTCACACTTGATTGGTTTTATTACTCTTGGCTTTAATTGGTTGGTTGTAAAACCCACCGCCTTTGTTTACTTCCCATGGCAACACACCATAGCTACGATCAGGATACCGTTTTCAGGGGTCTGCTCTTCCCCCTCATTCCACCTGTATCTCAGTTTCCTCCTTAGTTGTTTCCCTCCAGAGCAGGGCCAGGCTGACCTTGTTTTTCTCAGCTGGCTGGTATTTTTCAGCAGGCCGTACTATCCCACGGCCATGTAGTCACTGCTGCCTGCTCTGTCTTGCTCGTACAGTGCTCCCAGAGGCCTGTGGTTTTTTGGCCATTCTGCAACAATTCCCCCTTTTTCTTTTTGTACGAGCAAGGTGTTCTGTTATTTGTTCTATTCCCCTCATCATACAGCCAGTGATTTGCTATAGAATTAGGAAAACAACAGTTATTAGTATCCATCGCAGCCCTTCTTTGACAAGTGTTAAGAGCCATGCCGGCAAGTTTCCAAATAAGGATTGTAACCATGAGTCAAATGGGTTAGCATCAACCTTGATGTTCTGTGCATGCTGCTTCAGCCAGGCTAATTGCATGGTCCCTGATACAGAGTTCCGAAACAAAAACAAGTAAATAAATCCCTGAGGGTTCCATTCTGTGCTAATCCGTAATCGGTTAGAGAAAAGTCTTCAACTTTCGTATACTCTGATATATTGATTTCAAATGATCGCTAAAATTTGTGCAATGAGTGCTTTTAGGGTGCTCATAACCATGCCTTTGCACTAATAAATGATTAATGGTTGTGCAAATTTATGAAGTTGTATGTCAAATAGAACCAATATTAGAGGATAAATGTGCTAGAGTATCACTAGGGGCATTATTACTTACTGACCCTTGAGAAACAGCAGACAAACTGCAGATGAGGAGAAAGAAGGAACATGGTGGTGGTGGATGCGATAGGCAGTGCCAGCAGGGCGTCCCCTGCTTCAAAGTGCGCTTTTCCTCTCTCACCCACCACAGGTTCTCTCCTGCTTTCAGGGTATTCTCCATTTGTACACCGCATCCATGTGGCCAGCGCATGATACAGAGCCCAAGTGGAAACTACTGTTTGAAAAAAACAGAGTAAGCTATCAAGGTTAGCTCTCTTAGCATGCCTTTGTCTCAAGTGATGCATGGTCATATATTAAAAATCCTGATTAGAGGGATGAAAGACAGGTAATCGTTCTATAATACAGGGTCATCCCTTTGCCAGGGATTCCTTTCCAGGTTTTGTCTTTGCAAACTAAGAAAAAGCTAATTGATAGGCTAATAGCGTGGGGACGTGGTCCAGTTGGAATAGCACGAGCATTTTTATTTTCTCGCTTAGGCTGTTTATGGTCCCTTTGTATATGACCAGGCTTCCCGCAATTGTAATATCTCATTCTTTGAGCTGTCCCTGCATCGTGTCGTTCTGCAAGCGTGATTTCCGTCCTGCGTCTGTGAAGATGGTTATGGCCTCTTGAAGTGGCGTTTCACTTCTCTTCGGTATCTCTAGCCAGCGGTGTTGGGAAATCCATTTAAGTGCCGGGGTCGCCAGGGAACATACTGCAATTGTAGTTCCTTGGCTGAGCAGGCTGGCTGCTAATGCTTGGGAATGTTGCAAATACCACTCCAGGTCAGATCTTCTGATGGGTAAATAAGTAGTTCCGGGCTCTACACCTGCAGCTGTTGTTACTCGCTGTCGGCCTTTACGAACCAGTTCTGTGATGTTTTCTATCAGTTGTTGAACTGTATTTTTTGGCTGCAAAGAAGTGAACAACCATTCCAGCACCTTGACCTCCTCCCCCTTTTTCTTTTTGCACTGAGTCAGTGCACCGATGACCTGCAAATCGCCACAGAGAATAGTAAGGTCAATGGGGAGGGCTGGATCGCGCTGATCGACGGTGCATTCTGTGATTTGCTGTCCAATACGTTGAATAACCTGTTGTTGTTCCGAGGACACCGAGACGCGAGCGGCAGGATCAGTGCCTCGTAGCAATGGGCAGAGCAGCTCGAGGTCCTTGTTGGAGATTCTGGCTACTGGTCGAAGCCACTGAAACTCGCCCATAAGTTTCTGTACATCATTTAGGGTATTGAGAGTAGTGTGTAATATTAGTTTTTGTGGCTGTATTTGCGATTGGGAAATACTCCACCCGAGATATTTCCACGGTGGTTCCCGCTGAACCTTGTCTGGTGCAATTATCAGTCCTTTACTGTGCAGGCTCTTCTCGAGGAACTTTTCTTGATCTTGCGTAAAGGGCATAGGTTGTGCCATTAGTATGTCGTCCATGTAATGATAAGCTATCGTCTGTGGCCAAGCTTTTCGTACAGGCTGCAAGGCTGCATCAACAAACAATTGACAGAATGTGGGGCTATTCTTCATGCCTTGAGGCAGGACAGTCCATTCATAGCGTGCTGCAGGTGCTTCTTTATTTATGGAAGGAACAGTAAATGCAAATCGATGTGTATCTTCTGGGTGTATATTAATAGTGAAAAAACAGTCCTTAAGATCTACTATTAACAAATGCCAACCTTCCGGAATCATAGCTGGGTTAGGGAGTCCAGGTTGTAACACTCCCATTGGTTGCATTTGTGCATTAACGGCACGGAGATCATGCAGAAGCCGGTATTTCCCGGACTTCTTTTTAATCACAAAGATAGGAGTATTCCAAGGGCTAGTAGATGGTTTAATATGCCCTTTTTTCAATTGTTCTGTTACTAAAATGACAGCATTCTCGAGGCTCTCCTTCCTCAGCGGCCACTGCTCGATCCAGACTGGCTTGTCCGTCAGCCACGTGAGACGGATCGGGAAAGCCCAAACAGAGGCCACTAAAAGAAACCTGAGTCCTTTGTAGTTAACACCATGCCTAACTGATCCAGGACATCACGGCCTATCAAGGCGTTGACTCCATTTGGCAGAGGCATGACCGTAATATGACAGTGGGCATGCCTTTCGTCCAATGTTACTCTGATGGCATGAGTGCTGTGTGACACTGCCACTGCGCCCCCCACACCTTCTACCCCTCTGTCAAGTCGTTGCAGAGGCCGTGATTGTGGCCACAGCTGACTGGTGACTATGGTGATATCTGCACCAGTGTCTAGGAGGGTGCGCAACTGGAGAGAGTGACCTTCATTGGTCAAGGTAACACTAACCACAGGTCGCTGCTTCATAGGTACTGTAAGCATAACTAAGCCTCCGGTGGAGCTGAAACCCTTGTCGTCCCTGATTGTTTCATTTTCTGGCTGCATGTCCCTGGTTAGGACAGGTAATGGCACAAGTTGAGCAATGCATGATCCGGCAGGGATGTGTATTGGGGGGAACTGTGTTTGAAGTACAATTTGTATAACACCTGTAGAGTCCGCATCAATAAGTCCCGGAAAAACAGTCACCCCCCCTTAAGCCAGTTGAGGAGTGTCCCATTAATAAGCCTCCAACTAGGGAGTTGTTAATGATCAATGGTCCCTTAGTAGCTGTGGGGACTGTCAGTGGTCTCTGGTCAATCAGGGTCACATCTACTGCGGTTGCCAGGTCCAGGCCGAGGTTCCCTCTGATTGCTGGCCGCAGCTCGGGTGCGTTGTCGGGTCGCAGCTGCTTGTGGTCGTGGTGGCAGTTGCTGGGTGGTCCTGACGAGGTGGTGACAGACGAACTGGAACTGCGATTGTTGTCGTCGTGCAGCGGCTTTTCGCGCTTGGTGGTACGTTTCCCGGAACGCGACAGATTGAAGTATCAGGGGTCGAGGAATTGCAGTGTTGGCACCATACCCTAGCCTTACATCCCTTTCTTACATGTCCCCCCATTCCACACTTAAAGCACTTAAGCTCCTTATGCCTGACTGATTGTTGTTGCACTTCCCTGGGGGGTGCCAGTGGGACCAATGCTGCAAATACCTGGGTCTGTGCCTCTATTAGTTTCCCTCCTAACTCCCATACTGCCTCCACTAGAAAGGCATCCGGGCCAACCGGTACCCTACTCATACGTTCCAGCATCATCTCAATAGTAGCGTCCACGGGGAGTGTAACTAGAACAGCTTTGGTGGACGAGTTACAGTTCTCCATAGCACACTGACGTAGCAGAGCCCCCTTCATCCAGTCTGGTACATTTGCTTTGTTTATTCCTTCTGTCACCTTATCTATAAAGCTAGCAAAGGTTTCCCCTCGGCCTTGTCATAAAGACATATACGAAGGTGTAGGTGCCGCTGTTCTTACTGAGTCAATAGCCTGCCTCGCCAACCGCATACTTTCATAGCACACCTCCGGACCCATCTGCACCTGCATATCTGGTAATGCGAATGGCCCTGTTCCCATAAGTTGCATTGAAGTAACTCCAAATAATGGGTCCGTTTGGGGACGTGACTGATTGGAACTCAGCTCACACAATCGGTTCCATTGTGCCTGCCGCAGAAGTTGCTCAGACTGTGACATGATCATTTGAGCAATGATCTTAATATCTTCCGGAACCAATAAACCACTTACCCATATATAGTTCAGCATCTGTTTTGCCAGCTCACCATGCAGGCCACTCTCATTAACCGTGGCTCGCAGTTGTGATAACAGCTTCCAGTCCAAAGGGGTATGCTCTCCTTGCAAATCCCCCCGGGCCGTGCTCAGAGTGAACCAGAAATGCTTGGTAAAGGGACCCCAGGGCCTCTGTATCCTGGTCTATGGCAGCCTGTTTTGCTATTTTTGACCAATCGACTCTCTTCACTAACGCGCCGCTTGTGCTAACAGCCCCCCCCATTACACTGCCCTGAAATTCTTTGTTCTTCTCTAATTGCATCCTGCAGGGTCGCACTCGGGGTGGGCGGGTTAGGCCATATTCGATCTGACCCTTCCCCCTCCGATGCCACCGCAGTGGAGGGCTCCGGCTCCGTCACAGCCGCAGTGGCACCTGAGTGCTCCGGCCCCATCATGTGCACAGGTGCCCCCCCCCCCCCCCCCCCGCTGCTTCCGCAAGTGGTTGAACTAGTACAGGCCCCGCCATGGACGGAGCCGGAGTGTAGTCATCCCCCACTGTGAGTAAACCTTCGGTGTCAGAAGGCGCTCCTAACTGACGAGCTGCTGACGCAGCCATGTCCTTCTCTATTTTGTGTCTTTTTAAACTGTTATTAACCTCCCGCCAAACCTTCATAAGCCTTTTTGCATTCTTATTATCATCAATAACTTGATCCCATAACAAGTCACCGTATTTTCGCCACTCTTCTACTACAAAGTATAACCATGGGTGCTGGAAAAACCCGCACTCCTTCCCATACGATAGCAGGGCGGGAACTGACTTTAACATCGTATTATCTATTCCCCGCTTTTCTAAAAAGCGTAATAGTAAGTTTTGGGCTACCTCTCCCTCCATGGTGCACTGCAATTCCGCGTTCCACCACCACAATGCCCAACAGGGAATCTTTCGGACGTCCTCTTTCGTGCCCTCCGGACCGTGCAGACCCCTCTTGGTCGGTCTAGGCGCCTCTGCCCCCTGACGTGCCTCTGTCAGTGCTCTTTGTCCAGACGCGCTTCACAAAGCATGCCACTCTTCAATCCCGGGTCCCTGTTCGGGCGCCAATTACCACGGACTGAGGCTGGGTTCCCGGAATCTGAGCTGTTTGTGGATCGGCGCGGGGGAGAGATGACAAGGACCCAATATGAGTGCATCAAACTCCATTTATTACTTGTGGTCACACTATTATAGTCTACTAGTCACACTTGGTTCAAGCTGATTGGTTTTATTACTCTTGGCTTTAATTGGTTGGTTGTAAAACCCACTGCCTTTGTTTACTTCCCATGGCAACACACCATAGCTACGATCAGGATACCATTTTCAGAGGTCTGCTCTTCCCCTTCATTCCGCCCGTATCTCAGTTTCCTCCTTAGTTGTTTTCCACCAGAGCAGGGCCAGGCTGACCTTGTTTTTCTCAGCCGGCTGGTATTTTTCAGCAGGCCATACTATCCCACGGCCATGTAGGCACTGCTGCCTGCTCTGTCTTGCTCGTACTGTGCTCCCAGAGGCCTGTGGTCTTTTGGCCATTGTGGAACACAAATCTATTTGAGCCACCTCAATTCTGGCAGCTCGATCTACCTGGTGGTTGTTTTGTTGTTCTGCAGTAGCCTGACTCTTGGGCACGTGAGAATCCACATGGCGCACATTTATAACCATATCTTTTGTTCGGGCAGCAATGTCTTTCCACAGTTCAGCAGCCCAAATAGGTTTACCCCTCCGCTGCCAGTTATTGTGCTCCCACTGCTGTAACCACCCCCATAAGGCATTCGCTACCATTCATGAGTCCGTATAAAGATAAAGCATTGGCCACCTCCCCCGTTCAGCAACATCTAAGGCCAGCTGGACAGCCTTTACCTCTGCAAACTGACTCAATTCTCCTTTTCCTTCAGTGGCCTCTGCAACCTGTCGTGTGGGGCTCCACACAGCAGCTTTCCATCTGCGATACTTCCCCACAATACGACATGATCCATCAGTGAACAGGGCGTATTTCTTCTCATTTTCTGGTAGTTCATTGTATGGTGGGGCCTCTTTAGCACGTGACACCTCTTCTCCTGGTGATGTTCCAAACTTTTTACCTTCAGGCCAGTCCATGAGCACCTCTAAAATTCCTGGACGACTGAGGTTTCCCATCCGAGCTCATTGTGTAATCAGCGCGATCCACTTGCTCTAAGTGGCATCAGTAGCATGATGGATGGAAGGAACCTTTCCTTTAAACATCCAGTTCAGTACTGGCAGTCGAGGTGCCAGAAGGAACTGCGTTTCAGTACCGACTACTTCGGAAGCAGCCCGAACCCCCTCATATGTGGTTAAGATCTCCTCAGTTGGAGTGTAGCCCTCTTCAGACCCCTTGTATGCTCGACTCCAAAATCCCAGGGGTCGGCCTCGAGTCTCTCCTAAGGCTCTTTGCCACAAACTCCAAGTGGGACCTTTCTCACCAGCAGCAGTGTAGAGGATGTTCTTTACATCCTGTCCCGTCCGTACTGGCCCCAGGGCCACGGCACGGGCTATCTCCTGTTTAATCTGTTCAAAAGCCTACTGCTGCTCTGGGCCCCATGTAAAATCATTCTTCTTCCGCATCACTTGATAAAGGGGGCTTACAATAAGGCTGTAGTTTAGAACATGCATCCTCCAAAAGCCCACTACGCCCAGAAAAGACTGTGTCGTCTCTCTGTGGGGAGCAAGGAATCCCTATTGGTGTGATACTGCCGTCTGTGCACCGTTTTTGTAGCAATCGGTACGTGCTGCTCTTTTACTCGTAGCAGCCCCACAACAGACAGGTCTTCCGACAGGCCAGGCAAAACAGACAACTGCTTAACACCTTCTGTGTCTACAGCAGGTATTCCAAAGGCCCATCGATACCCCTTGGGATCCTTAAAATATCCCATTCTGAGGTAATCGATACCAAGTATGCAGGGAGCCCCTGGGCCAGTCACAATAGGGTGTTTCTGCCAGTTTTTACCAGTGAGGCTTATCTCAGCCTCCAACATAGTCAGCTCTTGGGAACCCCCAGTCACTCCATGAATATAAATCGATTTTGTCCCTTGGTGACTTGAGGACATTAGGGTGCACTGTGCACCAGTGTCCACCAGGGCCTTATATTTCTGTGGTCGTGATGTGCCAGGCCACCTAATCCACAGTCCCTTTCCTCCCCCTGGCTGGGGGCAGGGCCCCTCTATTTGTTACATCGATTGTTTGCAGCGACTGGAGCAATCACCCTTTTGGAGAAGTTCACCTTGGTGGTCGATCTGTCTCATAATTCTTTCACTCGTGCTTGAAGTGCAGGAATGGGCTGATTATCCCACTTCTTCATATTCTCCCTATGGTCACGCAGGCAGCGCCACAAGGAAAGACGCGATGTAGTCTTACTGTTGTCATTTGCCCGAGCATGAGGATGTCTCCTTCTGATGGCTGAGATATTGGATCATGCAGGTTGGGAGGAAACCAAGTTGATCAGCTCTTCCGGTAGACAGTTTTGGGAATTCTGGTTCTCGTCAGATGTATCTGGTACCACCATGGATTCATCAGCATTAAGCATGGTAGACAGTTCGTCTATTATATCTTCTTGTTTGCTCTCTATTCTGTCTAGCTTTTCAACTACCTTTGTGATGGCCGAAACACAAGCCCGTAGAGGGGTTAAATGTAACTCAAAGTCTTGAAGCCTATTAACCATGTCGTTTACAAGGGGTCTTCTTTCCCCTCTGCAATACATTGCTGCAAATGTACTGGCATACCTCTCCGGTGCAGTCTTGTCACGGAGTTATCTAGATCAATCTGTGTCCGTGACAGGGGGGGCAGTAGGCCCGTGGGCCCCCGGCCCCTGGCAAAGGGGAAGGGAAAAAGGGAAAGGGGTAGGGAGATGGGAGCTGAGCTCAAGGAAACAAACAGAGCAGCGGCAACGATCTAAGGAGTAAAACTTATTTTACTATAATACAATCTAATTGAAATTGAGGCTAATAAATCAAGTGAAATAAGAGAGAGAGAAAGAGAAATTTCCGAAGACCAAGAAGCCTACTTTGAAATTGAAGGCGCCGCAGCTTGGAAGCACACCCACACCCGCTGCCAGGCAGTGAGAGAGAGAGCGAGCGTCGCTTCCGTGACGTATTTTCCTCTCTGACCGCGAGGTCCCCTGGGATGTGTAGTACTTCTTTGTGCTCCACATGATGTTATTATGTGGAATACCAATAGCAAAAATTACAAAACCATGACAAGTCTTTGTGAATGTACGCCACATCTTTGGTGTACACCTGACTCTCAGGATTGTGCTCTTGGTCTGGCTCGTCAGGGACAAAGTTGGAGCTGTATAACATTTCCACTACAGCGTAGTGAAAAAATGCTCTCAAATAACAGATACCTTTTTCTATATCAGTCCATTTCTTTTTCTCAGGCATCAGATCATCTTTGAAGGGGTATCTTTCTCTTATGGCTAACAACATTCACTTCCAGAGGGTGAAGGATCCATTCTGGCATGTACCAATGCCCCTGTCAATGGCTGAGTCCCTAGCAGTGCCACCTAGTTGGCGAGCTTCTCTACCATCTAGCCACACACTGTTGGCCCTATTGTCCCAACATCGGAGTAACCAGGTGACGATAGGCTCATTTGGGTGTCGTGAAAATTCTTTTCTCAGACCTCTAATTTCACTCATTTTTAGAAATCGATCAACAACAGTAACAATGTCTTGCTCACTTCGTACTTTTTCAGGACTTCTTGTTACCCTTCTGGGAGTTGGTGACCGCGATCTTATTGAAGGCCCCTCCCCTGGACTCAGGGGCGCTTCCCCTGGATCTTGGAGCTGCTCCTCTGGACCTCTTTCCTCCTCTTCTCTTACAGTGTCTGCTTCCTCTACTTTCTCCTCCTCCTCTTCCTTCTTCTCTGAGTCGAGATTCGTTTCGTTTTCCATCCTCTTACAGGGGCAACTGACATCGATTCCAGTACCTCCTGTGGCTGATCAGGTTGGTCAGTTCTGATGCTCTCCCTCTCCAGTTTGGCTCGAAGTCCATTTCTTTCAACTATGAGGATATTTAGTTCAGATTCAAGCATGGACTGAGAAAACTGAGTCCTGTTTAGTTTGGAGTGTGTCTCGCTCAGTTTGGAGTACGTCCTGTTCGAACTTGAGGATGTCCCTCTCGGACCGGAGGGTATCTCGCTCAGACTGGAGGATGTCTTGTTGAAATTGGAGGTTGTCTAGTTTGGATTGCAGGGAGTCTCTCTCATTTTGGAGGGCATTTCTCTCAGACCGGAGTGTGTCTCGCTCGGATTGGAGGTCTTTTCTCTCGACTAGAAGACTCTCTCTGGAACTGGAGATTCTCTCTATCAGCTCTGAGACACTCTCTTTCAGCTTGGAGACTCTCTCAATTTCAGAAACTCTATCCCTTTCTGGGATAGTATTGAATAAGGCCCGATAAGCATTAGCCAGGCCCCAAATCATTTGTGCCTCCTCAGATCTGCCTGAGCCGCAACATTCCTGTCTTAAATAATTGTTTAAGCTCTCAGGGTCTTTCAGGTGTTCAGAAGTAAAGCTCCATGACACTGAAGATGGCCATCTCTTTAAAGTCTCTCCCAAGCCTTTCCACACTCCCTGCCACTCAGTACTCTCTGGTTCTGGGGAAGACTTCCTCAGATTTTTATAAGTCCAGATACTGAGTGAGATAAGTAAAATAATGAGCAATACATTCAGGGAGATTAATACTGTGATCAAATGGCCATTCGAAAACTGCATAAAGGATTCAAAGGAGAGACTGGGAGCCTGCTTAAAAATCACAAGTTCTGTAAAATTAGCTGCTCCCTCTGGAGTTGTATACCACATTGTATGCAGGTACCAGGTAGGCATTTCTAACAGTGTTTTCAATTGACTATATATACCCGTAGCTCCATAGAGCAAAGTGGCAAACTTAATTAGGGCCCAGTATGTTTTGAGCATCAAAAAAGAAACACCAATGGCATGCAGTCCCTAGAAAAGCAGTTTTACTAGAGAAAGCATTTTTTTTTTTTCTCTTTACAGAAGCAAAATATCAGTGCTCAAAGTTTACAAATATCACCAGAATATTGGCAGCCTGCCTGGACTTTCAAGGCCAAACTTTCAGTGAGCACCTGCAAAAGAGATCAACTTTCCCAACGAAGCTAACGAAACTCTCTGAGAGCAGAGAGAGAAATTCGTTCTAAAAAGCTAAAAAGCAGCTTTTTAAGAGCAGAGAGGGATTCGTTTCAAAAAACTAGAAAACAGGCCCTAATATGTTTATTTGTTTGCCCGCATTCTCCACCAAGAACTGTCACGGAGTTATCTAGATCAATCTGTGTCCGTGACAGGGGAGGGGGCGGTAGGCCCGTGGTCCCCCCCAGCCCCCTCGACAAATGGGAAGGGAAAAAAAGAAAGGGGTAGGGAGATGGGAGCTGGGCTCAAGGAAACAAACGGAGCAGCGGCAACAATCTGAGGAGTAAAACTTATTTTACTAACTATGATACCGGAATGCAAGATAACACACTATAATACAATCTAATTGAAAATTGAGGCTAATAAATCAAGTGAAATAAGAGAGAGAGAGGTTTCCGAAGACCGAGAAGCCTACTTTGAAATTGAAGGCGCAGTGGCTTGGAAGCACACCCATACCCGCTGCCAAGCAGTGAGAGAGAGCCAGCATCGCTTCCGTGACGTATTTTCCCTCTCTGACCGCGAGGTCCCATGGGACTTGTAGTTCCTCTTCTCTGTGCTCCACATGATGTTATGATGTGGAATACCAATAGCAAAAATTACAAAACCATGACATCTGGACAGGTACCCAGAACTGGAGCATTAACTCTTTAGTGTTAAAGTGCTCTACATGATGTTATGATGTGCAATACCAGTAACCAAAAATCATAAAACCATGACACATGGAAATTCCCAGGAAAATGCAGAAACCTGTTATCTAGCATCAGCTCTTTTTTTTTTTTTTCTTTTGTGGGGGAATATGAAATGGCTTTAGCACAGCCATGCGGGTGAAGTTCAGCAAAGCTGTTGGACCAGCAGCTTGCAGTACAGTAGTTGCAATTTTTTTTTTTTTTTTTTTTTTTTTTTTTGTGGTGAGATGACAGAAAAATGCAAAAACCAAGTGTAAAATTGACAGGTTAGAGGAACTATTTGATGACTCTCCATTTTCAACTCAATATCTCTCCAGGAGAGGTAGCATCCAGCAAGCCTAGGATATGGTGATTCAAATTCCCTATGAAACAGTTCTGGTAATAGAGAATATGAAGTATTTGTTGCGGCACTGGTCATGTGAATGTAAACAGTAACGAGAGTTTTCAGAACTCGAAAGGCTTAATTCACCTGGTCTCTGACCTTTTAATTTGGATCAGAGTTGTGGTTCTAGTATTCTAAATGTACGAATGTCAATACAGCAATGTAGTGCTACTGGGAAGTGAGGTCAGGAATTGGGACTAAATCATCAGTGTCCTGCTTGGTTCTGTTACAAGAAACTACTCTGGTCTTAAGTCCATAATATCTGGAGCTGACATAACAACAAACTTGGGAGTAATGTTGCTATCTTGTCAAATAATTGATCCCATGTAATGTGGCTGGCTTTAGTGTTGCTTTATTGGTTCTGAAGCTGAACAATATCAAGGTACTTTAGTTTGCACATAAGTGAGGTTTAGACTGGTGGTGTATACTGCTAACCTCTACTAAATGTGTTTTCTGGCACATAGTATTTAATACTGCATGCACTAATCTATGCTTAATATGGAAGAAGAAAATCCACTAGATTAATTGTATAAATGCTTGATGTGCTACAAGAAACAAAGGACATTTTGTGAGATTAGATGTTAATGATTAACCCAGTAGGCATCTGTAGTTCTAATTCTTGTTAGCTCTTGTATGTTAAAGTTCTTGTTGACCCTTAGAATAATAGAATCATTCAAGTTGGAAAAGACCTCGAAGATGATCAAGTCCAATTGTCACCCCATTGCCACCATGCACACTAAACCATATCCCTAAGAGGCACACCTATATGTTCTTGAACACCTCCAGGGATGGTGACTCCAACGCTTTCCTGGGCAGCCTGTTCCAATGCTCGACCTCTCTTTCAGAGAAGAAATTGTTCCTAATATCCAACCTGAATCTCCTGGATACAACTTGAGGGCATTACCCTTCACCCCACTGTTGAGTTACCTGGGAAAAGAGGCTGACCTCCACCTCCCTACAAACTCCCTTCAGGGAGTTGTAAGTGAGTTATAAGATCTCCTCTGAGCTGCCTTTTCTCCAGACTAAACAATCTCTGTTCCCTCAGCTGCTCCTCATAAACCCTGTGCTCCAGACCCCTCACCAGGTTTGCCCTTCTCTGGACACATTCCAGGGCCTCGATGTCTTTCTTGCAATGAGGGGCCCAAAACTGAACACAGTACTCAAGGTGTGGCCTCACCAGAGCTGAGTACAGAGGGATGATCACCTCCCTGCTCCTGCTACCAGTATTATTTCTAATACAAGCCAGGATGGCATTGGTCTTCTTGGCCGCATGGCACCAGATTCATGTTCAGCTGGCTGTCAACTGACACACTAGATTCCTTTCCACCACACAGCTTTTCAGCTACTCTGCCCCAAACCTGTGGTTTTGCATGGTGTTGTAACCAAAGTGCAGGACCCTGCACTTGATCATGTTGAACCTCATACAACTGGCTGTTACAAAAAGCGATGGTGTGCAGTGAGGAGCTTGGTTCTGCCGCTTAGAAAGAAAAGAGTGAGGAGGCCTTGTGCGGTCAGGTGCTGGAATGGGCTGCACAGGGAGGTGATAGAGTCATCAACCCTGGAGGTGTTCAAAGAACGTTTAGATGTGTTGAGGGACATGGTTTAGTGGGAAATAGTGGTGGTATGTGGACAGTTGGACTGGATGATCTTGGAGGTCTTTTCCAACCTTGGTGATTCTATGAACTCACTCAGCCTGTCTGCGTAGGGGAGGTGCTCCAGTCCTCTGATCATTTTTGTGGCCCTCCTTTAGACTATCTCTGTATAATCAACAAATATACAGAGTGGTGTGGTTAGGCTGGTGTCCACAGATTGTATAACTAGAAAGATTATCACAGTGGAAAGGGATAATTGACAATAAATGAAAATGCTCACCTGTGTCCTAGGCTCACAGAAAAACTATAAAGGGAGCAATCTCCAGAAAAAGGTCCTTCCTCTGTGGCAGTCAGCCCTTAAATGGGGTCTAGGAGAGGTGGAGACAGGCTGCACCCCTTCTGGTCACACAGCTGAATTGCCTTCACCTGTTCTCCCATGGCTGACTCAGTGCTTGCCTCAGGTGATCAATCAGAGGTTCGGGCCATGATTCAACAGTTCCCATACAATCTCCAACAGCTTGATGTCCTCCTTGTGTTGGGGGCCCCAGAACTGGACACAGTACTCCGCTCCAGGTGAGGCCTCACAAGAGCAGAGTAGAGGGGTGGGATCACCTCCATCAACCTGCTGGTCATGCTTCTCTTGATGCAATCCAGAATATGGTTGGCCTTTGGGGCTGCAAGTTGAGTCTTTTATCAACTGATACCTCCAAGTTGTTCTTCTTGGGGCTGCTCTCAAGCTATTTTCTGCCCAGCCTGTATTTGTGTGGGAGATGTAGAGGTCAGCTTGGCCTTGTCAAATGCTGACTCGTTGATAATGAGGCTCTGGGAAGGAGACAGAAGGTCTGAATAAACAGGGGTGTTTCGTACCTAGGCATAAGATAAGCTCTCTGCTTGTTGTGGAACTTGCTTGCTTTCTAGCCAATGGATTATTAGTGGAAATGTACTGAATACGTGTGTTAGAATATAAAAGGCTTGCTTAGAAGAATAAGTGAGAATATACAAGATGATAGGGATACACAAGATGATGCAGATACACATCATGATCATCACAGCAATAAAGAAATCTTCCTGGCATGAGAACCCTGCGTCATGGTGCTAACTCATGACAACTGACGCATGGACAGGAACCACTCACAAGGACCACGAACAGAGACTCGACCAGAGACCTGGCCTAATTTCAAGTCTGACCGGTCCAGAATGTGTTGAGAAAAATGTGGCAGGCATTGAAATAAACGTGGAGTGCGCTGAGTGCATTGAGAAAAATGCAGCAGATATTGAGAAAAATGTGGAAATCCTGTACAGGGGAGCATTGAGATAAACACAGCAGCCCAAGGATTCATCATTCCTAACTGCTTCGATTGCCTCTCGCTGGACGAAGGTAAGCGTGTGCACTATAGGGAACAAAATGACCTCAGAACAGAAAAATGTCCTAGTTACCTTTCAATCTATCCTTAAATGACAGGGAGCGTCAGTATTCTCCCCTGATCTACAGCAAATGCTTGCATGGGCCACCAGGAAGGATCCCTCCATCACCAGTGAGACAGTTTACAGCCCAGAGACTTGGGAAGGGATCAGGCTGACATTGTAGGATGCATCCACTAAAGGTGATAAGGTGGCGTCTGGGTTGCATGAAACCTGGAGAAAAATTTTTGAAGCTTTAAAAAGTCATGCGGGCTCATTATCAGTCATCCCCGATCCACCCGAGAATGAAGGAGCTGCAGGCTCCTCCTCAGATTCACCTGCTGTGCCAGCAACTCCCTCGTTACCACCGCCGCAGGGGGGTTTGTTGCCCCCCCTCTTGAGGGCCTCAATAATCCCTTTGATCCTAGGGGTGGACCAGTGGCCCTTATCCCAAGAAAAATTGCTGCAGCTAAATATCCTTGTTCAAGAACAACTCGAGGCCGGACGTATAGTGCCAACTACAAGCCTGTGGGATTCCCCTGTGTCTGTGATCAAAAAACGATCAGGGAAATGGAGACTGTTACATAATCTTTCTGAGATCAACGCTGTAATTGAAGATATGGGTTCTTTACAACCAGGGCTACCTTCCCCCACTATGCTTCCACAGTCATGGCTGCTTATAGTAATAGACTTAAAAGACTGTTTTTTCAACATCCCACTGTGTTCTGATGATGTACCACATTTTGCATTTTTGGTTTCCTCCATTAACAATGGGGATCCCCGTCGTCGATACCATTGGACTGTGTTACCTAGGGCATGAAGAACAGCCTGACCATTTGCCAACATTTTGTTGCTGGTATTTTATCTCCTGTACGCCAAACCTCCTCTTCAGATTACTGGAAGGAGATCCGGACTTATCATCACCATGATATTTGACATTGGCAGCAACGATAGTGCTGAATGCTGCCATCTCAAAGATGACCCAGCCACTGTTGTGGAACTGTTGGCTTTGGTTAAAATGGAATATTGTTTGTATTTTAACTATAGTGGAAAGAATCAATCATTAGTTCAGTGTGTTAATTCTAGTTTAACTGCTCGTAGAAATCACTCTGCTTGGTGTAATTAAGCCTGGGAGTGTGAATACAGAATGTGTTAAAAAATAGGGTTAGTTTTTGCTTTTCTTTGTGTTTTAGTTTGCATTCCTTGCTTATTACAGTGTGTTCAGAAGCGATAAAAGATTCTCTAAATCACACTTTTTTTCATTAGTAAAGAAGGGGGAGATGTGGGAGATGGAGAGGTCAGCTTGGCCTTGTCGAATGCTGACTTGCTGATAATGAGGCTCTGGGAAGGAGGCGGAAGGTCTGAATAAATGGGGTGTTTCGTACCTAGGCATAAGATAAGCTCTCTGCTTGTTGTGGAACTTGCTTGCTTTCTAGCCAATAGATTATTAGTGGAAATGTACTGAATGTGCATGTTAGAATATAAAAGGTTTGCTTAGAAGAATAAGCGGTGGTGGGGGGATACGCAAGGTGAGTTAATGGTTTGCTGTCTGGTTTGGCCTGGTTCTCTGTGACTAGTGAGGCAGAGGGATTTTGCAAAATCCTCGCCTCTGGAATAGGGAAACAGGGGACCCCAAAATAATTAAAAACAGAAGCAACGATCTGAGGAGAAACAAACTAATTTTACTAAATATGGTATTGGAATGCAAGATAACACACTATAGCTTCAATTCTTATTATATTATATTATAAATATAATGAGAGAGTATCTGTAAGCTGTAGGCCTTACAATAATACTGAAGTGATATGCGCAATTGGGATGGGCAGCAGTGAGGAGAGGTGAAGGAGGAGAACGAAGAGGAGAGCGATCAGGTGACCTTGCAAGGAGTTATATCTCCTCTCTGACTGCAAAGCCCCCTGGGGAATGTAGTTCTCTTCCAGACACGTACCTGGACCTGGAGCATTAACACTTTAACTCCCAGTGCACTACATGATGTTATGATTTGGAATACCTGTAACCAGGGATGCGCAAGGTGATGATCATCACAGCAATAAAGAAATCTTCTTGGCATGAGAACTTTGTGTCGTGATGCTAACTTGTGACAAATTTATTTGTGCTTGATATTGCCTTGTCCCAGGTGCGGGGCCTTGCACTTGGTCTTGTTGAACTGTGTGAGTTTGGCATGGGCCCACCTCTCAAACCTGCCCAGGTCCCTCTGGATGGCATCCCTTCCCTCTAATGTGTCAACTGCACCACTTCACTTGATCCCACTCTTCATGTTGCCTACTACAGTGTTAAATAGCACTGGTCCCTACACCGATCCCTGAGGAATGCCACTCATCACCAGTCTCTGTTTGGACATTGAGCTGTTGGCTGCCTCTCTGTGAGTTTGGCCATCCAGACAATTCCCTATCCAGCTAGTGGTCTTTCCATCAAATTCATTTTTCTCCTATTTATTGACCAGGATGTTGTGCAGGGTGCTGTCAAATTCTATGTGTCATGAATGTGTTTCAGATTATGTTTAAGATTAAACAGATATTTAAGAATATTACCCAGAGATCTGCCCTGAGGTGGGGTAGTTTGGAGTGGCTGTCACAGTTTGGAGACTTAATCATGTGATGCCTCTCCCTCCCCTCAGGAGAAGAGGGGGAAGGAAAAGGAAAAAACCCTATTGAGATAGGGGAAAATAATTTATTAAAAGGAATTTTAGATAATACAGAGTAATTAAGAATAATAAATCAAACAAACCAAAAGTAAATGGGAGTAGAGAGTGTCAGTCTGAGTCATTATTGGCTGGCCTCTCAGAAAAAAAAATGAGAAAGCTCTTCTCCGTCGCCTGGAATTGGAGCTCATGTGGAGGCCCTTGGGAAATGTAGTACATCTCAGTGTATCTTTCTCTTTGTAGAGTCAGATCTCATGTGAGACTGCTAAAGAAACCAGGAAACACAGCTTTGCTGTGCACTGTGTCTCTGCACCCAACAGCCTGTTGCATGATGTCATGGTATGGAATACTGATAAAACCAGGACAGTGGCAGGGAGTGTGGAATGGTATGGGGAGGTGCCTAGGGTGGTGGGGCACCCCCAGTGGTTTGGAACTTCACTTCAGAACAACTGGTAGCACAAAGGCAAACCTATTGCACAGGTTATCTGCGAATGTGAGATGTGCTGTAATTAAGCAAGCCAGATGGATATAACCTGTTTGGTATGGAGGATGATTGCTGAAATATAAATACGAGGAGGCCTGGCAGCTGGATTATATTACACTCGCACAAACTTGCCATGGCAAATGCCATGTGCTTATAATGGTGGAAGAAACCACTGAATGGCTGGAAACGTATCCCGTGCCCTATGCTACTGCCCCTAACATTGTCCTGCCCCTTAAAATCCAAGTCTTGTGGTGACATGGCACCCCAGAAAGAATTGAGTCAGACAATGGGACCCATTTCCAAAACAATCTCATAACCACCTGGGCTAAAGAGCATGGTGCTGAGTAGGTATATCACAACCCCTATCATGCACCAGCTTCTGGTAAAATCAAATAAAATAATGGACTGTTAAAGACTATGTTGAAAGCAATGGATAGTGGAACATTTAAACATTGGGAGAAGCATCTGGCAGAGGCCACCTGGTTGGTCAACACTTGGGGATATTCCAATCAAGTTGCTCCTGCCCAATCAAATTTCCTGCATACTCTAATGGAACCAGTACTGGCTTCTGCATATATTAATCCGACACTGTGAATCATCCCTCTTGCACAGAAGGACTGTTATGACAGGTGGAGCTCAAAGTTATGAACTAAATGAATACCATGGGTAATTTACATGGATAGCCCATAGACCGTGGAAATCATAGAATCACCAAGGTTGGAAAAGACCTACAAGATCATCCAGTCCAACTGTTCACCTATCACCAATAGCTCCCACTAAACCATGTCCTTCAACACAACATCCAATTGTTCCTTGAACACCCCCAGGGTCAGTGACTCCACCACCTCCCTGGGCAGGCCATTCCAGTGCCTGACCACCCTTTCTGAGAAGTAATATTTCCTAATGTCCAGCCTGAATCTCCCCTGCCGCAGCTTGAAACCATTCCCTCTAGTCCTATCACTAATGACACAAGAGAAGAGGCCGACCCCCAGCTCACCACAACCTCCCTTCAGGAAGTTAGAGAGAGCAAGAAGGTCTCCCCTGAGCCTCCTCTTCTCCAGGCTGAACGTTCCCAGCTCCTTCAGCCTCTCCTCATAAGGCCTGTGCTCCAGACCCCTCACCAGCTTTGTTGCCCTTCTTTGAACACGTTCCAGGGCCTCGATGTCTTTCTTGCAGTGAGGGGCCCAAAACTGGACACAGTACTCGAGGTGTGGCCTCACCAGTGCTGAGTACAGGGGGACAATCACCTCTCTGCTCCTGCCGGTAACACTGTTTCTGATGCAGGCCAGGATGCTGTTGGCCTTCTTGGCCACCTGGGCACATTGTCGGCTCATGTTCAGCCGAGCATCAATCAATATCCCCAGGTCCATTTCCTCTTCCAGCCACTCTGCCCCAAGCCTGTAGCATCGCCTGGGGTTGTTGTAGCCAAAGTGCAGGACCCGGCATTTGGTCTTGTTGAACCTCATCCCATTGGCTTCAGCCCAGCTCTCCAGCCTGTCTAGATCCCTCTGTAGGGCCTCACTACCCCCAGGCAGATCCACACTCCCAGCCAATTTGGTGTCATCTGCAAACTTACTGAGGGTGCACTCAATGCCCTCATCCAGGTCATCAATAAAGATATTGAAGAGGACAGGCCCCAGCACCGACCCCTGGGGAACACCACTCGTGACCGGTCGCCAGCTGGATTTAACTCCATTCACCACCACTCTCTGAGCCCGGCCCTCCAGCCAGCTCCTTACCCAGCCAAGAGTGTACCCGTCCAAGCCACGGGCTGCCAGCTTCTGCAGGAGAATACTGCGGGAGACAGTGTCAAAGGCTTTGCTGAAGTCTAGGTAGACCACATCAACAGCCTTCCCCTCATCCACCAGATGGGTCACTAGATCAAAGAAGGAGATCAGGTTGGTCAAACAGGACCTGCCCTTCGTGAACCCATGCTGGCTAGGCCTGATCCCCCAGTCGTCCCGCACATGCTGCGTGATCTCCCTCAAGACAATCTGCTCCATAACCTTCCCTGGCACTGAGGTCAGGCTGACAGGCCTGTAGTTCCCCAGATCCTCCTTACAACCTTTCTTGTAAATGGGAGTCACATTGGCAAGCCTCCAGTCTTCTGGGACCTCACCAGTCAACAAGGAGCACTGATAGATGATGGAAAGTGGCTCAGCTATCACCTCTGCCAGTTCCCTCATCACTCTCGGGTGAATCTCATGAGGCCCCATGGACTTGTGGCAGTCCAGTTGGAGTAGTAGGTCTCTGACCGTTTCTTCC
This sequence comes from Alectoris magna, assembly GCA_030625065.1. Classification (NCBI taxonomy): domain Eukaryota; kingdom Metazoa; phylum Chordata; class Aves; order Galliformes; family Phasianidae; genus Alectoris; species Alectoris magna. The sequence continues at coordinate 7,133,306 of CM060574.1, forward strand.
AGAATCATGGGGGGTTTAGTCTGCTCCCCAGCCGAGACTACCAGGTCAGAGTGCAGGGTACCCTGAGGATAACTCGTCTGACTTTTAAAGACAGACGTAAAGAAGGCATTCAGAACCTCTGCCTTTTCCTTATCCTCACTGGTCACATTCCCAGCCTCATCCAGTAAAGAGTGGAGATTCTCCTTTGTCTTCCTCTTACTGTTGATGTATTTATAAAAGAGCTTCTTGTTCCTTTTTACCCCAGAGGCCAGGTTAAATTCAAGCTGGGCTTTTGCCTTTCTGATTTTCCCTTTACACGTCTTAACAGCCTCTTTGTATTCATTCTGAGTTGCCCATCCCTCCTTCCACAGATGGTAGATTCTCTTTTTCTCCTGGAGCCTCAAGAATAGCTCCCTATTCATCCACGCCGGTCTTCTTCCCCGACGGCTTATTTTGTGGCTCAGAGGGACCGCCTGCTCCTGTGCCCTTAAGACTTCCTTCTTGAAGAGCAACCAGCTATCTTGGACCCCTTTACTCACTAAGACTGAATGCCAGGGACTCCCCCTACTAGTCTTTTGAACAATTCAAAGTCCGCCCTCCGGAATTCTAAGGTAGCAGTTTTGCTATTCCCCCTCCAGGCTCCACCAAGAATCGAGAACTCTACCATTTTGTGGTCACTCTGTCCAAGACAGCCCCCAACCTCCACATCTCCCACCAGACCTTCCCTGTTTGTGAACAGCAGGTCTAGCGGGGCAGCTCCTCTCGTGGGCTCTCTCACCAGCTGCATCAGGAAGTTATCCTCTATGTATTCCAGAAACCAAATAATATGTATATATATATTTTTAAGAAAAGCAAAATAGGTGATGGTAATTAGGATGCATAGAAATTGTGGGACCTGAACATGATGTAAATTGTATGGAATAAGGGGTAGATATTGTCTTAGTTTCAGCTGGGACAGAATTGTTTTCTTCAGTGTCTGCTATGATGCAATGTTTTGGTTCTAGGAGAAAAACTGTCGATAACACTGATGCTTATAGTTTCTGCTAAGCAGTGTTGTACAGAGCCAAGGCCATTCTCAGTGAAGAGCTCAAAGAAGGAACAGGATTAGGACATCTGACTTAAACTGGCCAAAGGGATATTCCATACCATATGACATCAAGCGGAAGGAGATTTGAAGGGAGTGGGAGTTCATCTGTTTCTCTTCTACTGCTCAGGGGCTAGCTGGGCATCAATCAGTGGGTGGTGAGCAATTGCTTGAGCATCGCTTGTTAAATATTTTTATATATATTTAGTCATAACTATTATCCTTTATCTTAGTAAATAGTTTTATCTCAACCCATGGGTTCTACTTTTTTTCCCCCCCAATTCTCTCTCCCACCCCTCTGGGAAAGGGGATGAGTGAGCAAACAACTATTTAGTGATTATCCAACTGCCAGGTTGAACCAGAACACTCATGTAAAACAGGTCTTCTTACCATAGCAGATGTTTTTAGCCTACTTTTGAATTCAGGAAAAAAATAATGATATCTTGAGTTCTGTCTTTTGACATCAATTTTGCCCTGTTGAACAGCAGTTGTTGGAGAGTGCTGCTTGAATTGGGACATAAGTAGATACTATTTGGCTTGTTTTCAAGACTGACCTGGGCTGGTGAGGCTCAAATGTTTAGGGTTTTTTTTGTTTTGTTTTGTTTTTTTAGTCTTATTACTGTTTTGCTTATAAGAAACTATACAAGGTTGTATTGTGGTTCTGCATGGACACTGATACATAAGATGAACTGTGTAATGGCCTTAATTGAAATAATTTTCTGCTTTTTCCCTGTAACAGTAGCTTGGTGATCTTCTTTTGTTCTGTTTCCTGACTATAATATTTTGCTTTTTCCAGGCTCACATTAAATTTCCTATTGACTACCCATATTCACCACCTACCTTCAGATTTCTAACCAAAATGTGGCACCCCAACATTTATGAGGTAAGGTTTCTTATATTAACATTCAGAGCACTGGGCAGAAATCACATTGCGTCAACATGCGCCGCAGGCCTTCGCAATGCTTTGTTTTAATTAAACAGTCGGATTGCCCTGGTCTGCACCAGTTCTAAGCCAGCTGCTAGGCGCTGGCCGAGGAGGGGCGCTGGCCCAGGGAGTGAGTTTCAATAGGGCCAAGTGTTGGGTCCTGCATTTTGGTCACAACAACCCCAGGCAACCCTGCAGGCTTGGGGAGGTGTGGCTGGAAAGCTGCCTGATGGAAAGGGACCTTGGTGTGCTGATGGACAGTCGGCTGAATATGAGCCAGCAGTGTGCCCAGGTGGCCAAGAAGGCCAATGGCATCCTGGCTTGGATCAGGAATGGGGTGGTGAGCAGGACTAGGGAAGTCATCCTGCCCCTGTACTCGGCATTGGTGAGGCTTCACCTCGAGTACTGTGTTCAGTTTTGGGCACCTCAGTACAAAAAGGACATGAAGGTACTGGAGCAGGTCCAGAGAAGGGCAACAAGGCTTGTGAAGGGCTTGGAAAATCAGCCCTATGAGGAGAGACTGAGGGAACTGGGGCTGTTTAGTCTGGGGAAGAGGAGGCTGAGGGGAGACCTTATTGCTCTCTTCCAGTACCTGAAAGGTGCTTACAGTGAGAGCGAGGCAGGTCTCTTCTCACTGGTGACAGGTGACAGGATGAGGGGAAATGGCCTCAAGTTGCGCCAAGGTAAGTTTAGGTTGGACGTTAGGAAACACTTCTTTACAGAAAGGGTAGTTAAACACTGGAATAGGCTCCCCAGGGAGGTGGTTGAGTCACCGTCCCCAGATGTGTTTAAGAGCTGTTGGGATGTGGTGCTCAGAGATATGATTTAGCGGAGGGTTGTTAGGGTACTATGGTTAGACTGCGGTTGGACTTGATGATCTTTAAGGTCTTTTCCGACCTGAGTAATTCTATGATTCTATGATTAAGAAAAAATAAGATAGAAAAAGAGTTTTTCTCAGGCGAGAGGTTTTTTAGTTCCTTAACTTAAAGAAATATTGATGATGCTAAATATCTCTAGCCGTAACTGAAGTGGTTAGCTGTTTGTGTTAAACGTTAGCTTCATGGTTGAACAGTTAATTCCTAAAACCTGTAGGAAATGCTGGTCTTGTAGACAGAGATGAAACCTTTCTCTTACTAGCAAGTTCAGCAGGCAACCCCTGCTGATGCCCTGTATTGTGAGTGCTGACAGTTTTAGGGGATTCTTGGATGAAGGCTGTTGGTGGGGTCTTATCCTACTGTGATACTTAAGCAACTAGTATTTATCAGTACATTATTACTTTTGGCATATTCCACAGAATTATGTGATGCAACAAGACATAACAGGAAACAGTCTTCTACGGCAACCAGCCTATGAGTGAAGGAGTTTGGACTTGGGGCACTGACTGCAAAAAGATCTGTAGCTGAGCTCGAGTTCAGCTTCAGAAGTCTTGTGCAGCCTAGTCATGATTCAGAGAAGCCTGAGCAGATACCTCTGGGCTAAATGTCTGCTGGCCAATTTGAAGCAGCCCTTATTTCAGTGCACGTATGGATCATGCTCAAAGGGCTGTGGGCTGTTGCATCCATAACTGAATAATGGTACAAGTAATAGCAGCTTCTGAAGGGGATGTTTTTTGTTTTTTGTTTTTTTTTAATAAATGCTCTTTAGAAAGCAACACTCCTTAGCTTGAAAGCATTGTCTTTGATGCTAAGCACAATCTGTTTGGAGAGACAAGGTGAAGACAACAAAGAGTAGAGTGCTGGGAAGTGCTGTGGTGAAGCTGTTTAATGCACCTCAACACTGCACAGTGCTCACTGATGGATGAGCCTGAGCTGCTGGTGGCCTGGCTGTGTTTGTGTGAAACTGCTCAGGTTAACCTGCCTTGTTGCTTGGGCATAGCCTATAGCTGTCCTGTGTGTGGTGCAAATGAACTAGGTTGTGTTTCTTGCTGGACTTTCATCAGTTGAGTGATTTTTACAGGTTATCAGCCTGGTTGAATTGAGCTGTTGTATTACAGAGCTTGTGTGAGCGGGGCTTGAGACACTCAAACAGTGCAGGTGCAAAGACTGAGAAGTGGTATTTCATTTTGTGGGTACAGTGTTGCAGCGTCTGAGGCACGGACTCAGATGTGAATGATCCAAATCGTTTGTTACAGGTTCTAACATTCCTTATATACACTCCCAAGTTTTCTTTTGTAATTTTCCCACCGCCCTTTACATGTCAACAAAACATTCCACACACACTCCTGAACTGTGCATGCAGGAGCTTATCCAATCAGACTCATGAGTCATTCCTAGCCATGTGCCCTTCCTCCAATCAGGGTCATTATCATGTGGCCATCATGCAGCTGACTTGGCTTTTGTTTTTCTCTCCTGGAGCCTTCCTTGGTTCTCAGCCTTGCTTTCTCATGCTGTCTATCTTACTCCACAGCTTCTCCTCTGAATGTTCTTATATTCCCACACAATGTTGCTTCCAATCTCAGTGCAATCAGTTCAAATCTACCCAATTTTTAGAAAGCTCTATTTGGAAGTTGAAAGCCTGTTTTAGATCAAAACTTAACTTAAACTTTTAGTGGAGGCCAGTCAAATGTCTGCTTAACTTTTGAATATTCTAACTGAATATCAACCTGCTAGGACTGCTGCTGGAATAGTTTTCAAGGGGCTAAAGGCCTTTCAAAAATATTTCTGTCGCCTTGTCACGGGTCTTCTTCCTGTGAGAAGTTCTGCAGGCTTCCTATGAGTCCAAACAGGAATGTCATGTCTCTTCCTCACTGTGAATGACTTCATTTGATGATTTGGGCTTGGAAGGCCCTTTTCTAACAAGTTGCTGCTAGTGGATGTCCATTCTGGATGAACATACTCCAAATGTCACACTGAACTGCACTGATATCTTAGTCATAAATGGCCATAAGCCTATCCAAACTTCAGTGAAAAACAGGACAGTAAAAAGCTCTAATCACTGGATGCTCAGGGGGATTGCCTTTCTATGCACAGGGACTTCCTAAAAATCAGTCATCTGACAGTCTACTCGCTTAAGTTCTAGACTTGACACCAAATCTAATGTGGAGACAAGGATGGTGTTTCTCTTTAAAACACTTTTTCAATTATATGGAGGTTTGATCTATAAATAAAGAAAACATTGAGACCTGCAGGTTATTGCATATCCATATTGTAGATGTTTCTGAATCCAGAAATTCTTATGCAGGAGGTGAGTGGCAAGTGGTTAACAAAATGGTATGTACAAAATGAATCTTGGAAAGGACTTCTCCCAGTCCTGGTGGAAAAGATGAAAAGCTGGCTCTAGAAACAACTGGAGGTAAGAGGAGAAACTAACCCAAAATTTGATGAGTATATTTTGGGGTTACTCTTCAGAGAAGAGTGTCTGGAGTATTTCTACTTTGTGTTTGTAGCACTTGGAGCTGAATGAACCTGAAGCAGCTTGGTGGTCTGTTTTAGTGTTGAAGATGGGGCACTGGAATAACTTCAAATAAAAATGAGAATAAATCAGCAAAGGGATGAAGTTTGAAGGTTTATCAGGAGAGAGAAAAAAAATCTTTCAGTGCAGTGAAGACAAAAGAAAGTAGTTTGCAGAATCTGCTTGTAAGAGCAGATGGAGAGGTTTAGGCTGACATTCCAGTTCTGAGTAGAGACTTGAGTAACTTGTGTGTTTTCCTCATCTCCAGTTTGCTTGATCACCTACTTCAATTTTGCTAAAACTGCATTTAACACTAGGCTTTTAATTTTTGAGGTAACAAAGCCTTTTAATTCTGTCATAATAGAAGTATAAGCTAGTTCCTGTGCTTTTCTTCCTCTCTGTCCCGGTTCAGCTGGGACAGAGTTGATTTTCTTCATAGTGTCTGGTATGATGTTACATTTTGGATTTAGGAGAAAAACAATGTTGATAATACACTGATGTTTCTAGTTATTGCTGAGCAGTGCTGTACAGAGCCAAGAACATCTCAGTTTCCCAGCTTCTCCTACTGTCCTGCCAGCAAGTGGACTGGCAGGCAGAAGGAGCTGGGAGGGGATAGAACCAGGACAGCTGACATAAACTGGCCAAAGGGATATTCTATACCATATGATGACATGTGAGGAAACTATAAAACTGAGGGGAGTTGGCCGGGGTACCTGCTGCTGCTTGGGAACTAGCTGGGCATTGGTCAGCAGATGGGGAGTAATTGCTTGTGCATCACTGTCACAGAGTTATCTAGATCAATCTATATCTGTGACAGGGGGCAGTAGGCCCATGGGCCCCCTGACCCCAAAAATGGGAAGGGAAAGGGGTAGGGAGATGGGAGCTGGGTTCAAGGAAACAAACAGAGCAGCGGCAACGATCTAAGGAGGAAAACTTATTTTACTAACTATGATATCGGAATGCAAGATAACACACTATAATACAATCTAATTGAAAATTGAGGCTAATAAATCAAGTAAAATAAGAGAGAGAGAGAGAGAGAGAGCGAGCATCGCTTCCGTGACGTATTTTCCTCTTTGACTGTGAGGTCCTCTGGGATGTGTAGTTCTTCTTCTCTGTGCTCCACAGGATGTCATCATGTGGAATACCAATAGCAAAAATTACAAAACCATGACAATGACCACCGATCCCAAGACAGAGACCCCTGGGGGACACTGCTTGTAACCAGCCTCCACCTGGACATAGAACCATTAATCACCAAATTCTCAAACACATAACAGTGATCATTGCAAAAGCAAAATCTAAAATCCTTGCTTCCCTCTTTATTTTTATATTGTAAAATATTTGTTGGCCCACATGCTGCTTACCTGATGATGTGAGGAACTTCCCCAAGTGCTGCAATGCTTTCTTCTGGTCAGCGGCACTACATTTTCCTGGGAGATATTTAAAGGAGAAACTGTGTAAACTAGAGGAAATGATGAATTAAGCCAGAATAGGCTGTAATCATAGCTTCACTTCATGTTGTGGTTTAACCTGGCAGGTAGCTAAATGCCATGAAGCTGTTTGTGCACACATACACCCCAGTGAATCAGAAAAATCAGAAAGAAAAAAAAAAAGTAGAACTCGTGGGTTGAAATAAAAACTATTTACTAAGACAGAAAAGGAGGAGTAAAAAAAGGTAATAGTAATGATAATAATACACAAAACAAGTGATGTGCAATGCAGTGTTCACCTCCTACTGACTGATGCCCAACTAGTCTCCAAGTGGTTGCCCCCCCAGCCAACTCCCCACAGTTTTATAGTTTTTCACAAGGCCATATGTTATGGAATATCCCTTTGGCCAGTTTATGTCAGCTGTCCTGGTTCTGTCCCCTCCCAGCTCCTTGGGCCCCCCCAACCCCCTCACTGGTGGAACAGTATGAGAAGCTGAAAAACTGAAACGTCCTTGGCTCTGTGCAGTATTGCTCGTCCGTGCATCCCGTGGCTTGGATGGGTACACTCTCAGCTGGGTAAGGAGCTGGCTGGAGGGCCGGGCCCAGAGAATGGTGGTAAATGGAGTCAAATCCAGTTGGAGACCAGTCATGAGTGGTGTTCCCCAGGGGTCGGTGCTGGAGCCTGTCCTCTTCAACATCTTTATTGATGACTTGGATGAGGGCATTGAGTGCACCCTCAGTAAGTTCGCGGATGACACCAAATTGGCAGGGAGTGTCGATCTGCCTGAGGGTAGCGAGGCCCTACAGAGGGATCTGCATAGGCTGGTGAGCTGGGCTGAAGCCAATGGGATGAGGTTCAACAAGACCAAGTGCCAGGTCCTGCACTTTGGCCACAACAACCCCAGGCAGCGCTATAGGCTTGGGGCAGAGTGGCTGGAGGACTGTGTTGAGGAAACAGACCTGGGGGTACTGATTGATGCTTGGCTGAACATGAGCCGACAGTGTGCCCAGGTGGCCAAGAAGGCCAACGGCATCCTGGCTTGCATCAAAAACAGTGTTACTAGCAGGAACAGGGAGGTAATACCTCGAGTACTGTGTCCAGTTTTGGGCCCCTCACTGCAAGAAAGACATTGAGGCTCTGGAACGTGTTCAGAGGAGGGCTACGAAACTGGTGAGGGGTCTGGAGCACAGGCCTTATGAGGAGCGGTTGAGGGAGCTGGGATTGTTCAGTCTGGAGAAGAGGAGGCTCAGGGGAGATCTTATAGCTCTCTATAACTTCCTGAAGGGAGGTTGTAGTGAGCTGGGGGTGGGCCTCTTCTCTCGTGTAATCAGTTATAGAACTAGAGGGAATGGTTTCAAGCTGCGCCAGGGGAGGTTCAGGCTGGACATTAGGAAGTATTACTACTCGGAAAGGGTAGTCAGGCATTGGAATGCACTGCCCAAGGAGGTGGTGGAGTCACCGACCATGGGAGTGTTCAAGAAACGTTTGGATGTTGCATTGAGGGGTATGATTTAGCTGGGAAGTATTGGTAATGGTTGGACTGGATGATCTTCTAGGTCTTTTCCAACCTTGATAATTATGTGATTCTGTGATTCTGTGCTCAGCAACAACTAAAACTTGGGCATGTTATCAACATTGTTTTTCTCCTAAATCCAAAACATAGCATCATACCAAACACTATGAAGGGAAAATCAACTCTGTCCCAGCTGAAACCAGGACACTTCAGTAAGATTAATTTTCAGCTTAAAATGACAATAAAAATATTTATGGATTTCACAAGTTTTTTTGAGTCCTTAAAAAAAGAAACCACCAAACTGTTCCACAAACATAAACATATGCTTGGGTACTCAGCAGCTCCAATGCTACTTTGCTTTTTGTAGTTATGTTCATTAAAAAATTGCTTCAAAATGATGATGGCTTGTTAAAATGGCATACTTGGCAGGTTCAGTGAGTAGCTCAATTCTGAATATGGATCATAAGCTTCCAATGTTGAATTAGAATCTCATTGGACTATAAGTGAAACGTCATTGTTGGGTGATGGAGGGTGACGGAGCACTGGAACAGGCTGCCCAGGGTGGTTGTGGAGTCTCCTTCTCTGGAGATATTCAAGACCCGACAGGACGCCTACCTGTGCGACCTGGTGTAGGGAACCTGCTTTGGCAGGGGGGTTGGACTCGATGATCTCTGGAGGTCCCTTCCAACCCCTACGATTCTGTGATTGTTAATCGTGGTGAGCTGAAATATTTGGGGAGACTTCAGGTAAGCTGTTGCTATCTGTAGCTGTGATCACTGGCTAGGGCTCAAAGGCACAGGTGCTATTGCTGTGAGAAGTGATGCTTTGTGGTCCAGCTCCCATGAGTAGAGCAGTGTTGGAAGGTCCTTAGGATACAGCTGAGACATAGCACTTAGGGAACTGCCAGTTTGCAGTCTTGAACAAAGCTGATTCAGTTTCTCTTGCTCAGATGATCAACCTGTACCTTAGGTCAGTGATAAGGGACAGCATGAATGCTGCCTATCAGTTGGGGCTGTGCCACCTAAAGGTGTAGGATGCCTCTGGGAACTTGTAAGTAATCCCCTAGCTAGCTGCAAGAGGCAGTAAACCATCAGGACCCGGGGAGGCACTGTCTGTTGTCTTGCCCTGGGCCTATCTGCACCCCAGCCTGCACAAAGGCACTCAGACTCCATGAGTCTGAAGTTAGCTTTGCTGGGTAATATCAGCTGTGGTGAATACTGCTATAGTACTCCTACGAAGCTATCTTGTCAGAATGTTGTTGCTGAAAGAGTTGGTTTTACAGACTTGTTAGTTTTTATAAATGGTAGGCATTAGTCACCACGTATATTGAGGAGTATGTGGCTGTATGGCTTTCACATGCTGTCAAAGTATTCTTTCCCTAGCATACTGAAAGGGATTTTCAGTGAAACCTTTGGAGAGCATCTCCTGCTTTCTCACTTGATATTTCAAACAGCTGTCTTACAGGAAACAGCCTAAGCCTACCTAGCATCATCTGTTGAACCTCTGCGTTTCCCCGGAGAAGCATTGTTTTGATACCTGAGCTAGGATAGAATGCAAAATCCTTGGATGTAAAGATTCCTGTAGTTAACTTGGTTACCACCAGAAAAGTTAATCCTACGTTAGATCTCATGTGACTGAAGTTCATTTCTATCGCTATGGTAATATGCTCTGTCTAGATACTAACTTACTTTCCTGTGACTTTACTATTTTTGACTGTTTTGTTATATTCTTTTAAACCTCTTGGCCTGAGATTGTTTTGTATCTGTTTTGATCATGAAGAAAATTACTTCTGACAGGTTCTTGCCAATACCAGACAAAGTACTCACACATAGGCCAATAGTCATATACAAAACAAAGAACAAAATACACTCCAAAATTGAAGAGGTTCTTGGGATATACTAATACTCCTTCCTAGAAAACAGTCTAAGTCCACAAAATACTCTTTCTTTCGTGGCTGGCCCTTATATGAGTCCAGGGTGACTCCACCCTGGGTTCACCCCTTCTGGTCACATGGTGAGCACAGGTGCAAACAATTTGCTTGTGCTCCCTGGGCCAGCCACACCCCTTCATCTGGTGCTCAATCACCTGTTCAAGACATGACCTAACAACAGTTTCTCTACAAGATCAATTTTTAGACTAGCTCTCTAAGCAAGGGAAGCTTTTGAACATATTCATATGGTAAATCTAGGAAGAGTTGAGAACTGTTAGCAGTTCCTGCATGTTTTTATTGGTGTTTGGATTGTTTAGGGCTGAACCACTCAAACATAGCCAGAGAAGGAACTGAGTTATTAGACTTATACCTTGAGCTGGGCTATTCTCAACTTTAATTTCTGTCTTTCAGAATGGAGATGTGTGTATTTCCATTCTTCATCCACCTGTAGATGACCCACAAAGTGGAGAGCTGCCATCTGAGAGGTGGAACCCTACCCAAAATGTCAGGTAACAGTGTGGACCAGTAATGTACAAAGCTGACCTCAAAGGCCTGTTGTCTATCTCCTAGGCTGTGATGGGAAAAGATTTGGAAGGAAATTTAAGATATGAGGTTTGTTGTTTTTTTTAGGGCTTAAATCAGCGGCAGAGTTACCAAGCTGTCTGAAGATACTAGAGTGTTGTGTGTCCTGATATTTTATTAATAATTTAGAGCCTTCTTTCCTGTTTTCATGTTCTTAAAGAAAGCTATCTCAAGTGATTTAGTTTTTCCCAGGCAATGTTATCCTACGCTTAAGCTATCCAAATTTTTCAAAGATACCAATAGAGGAAAATAACATCTTTGAGTATTCAGACTCAGCAGGAGTAATTCTGTGTGTAATCCTTTCTACAGTTTGCCTTCTAATTGCAAGTTCATATTTCCTGTCCTGTAGGGTGGTGTCTTGAGCTGTTAGCTAGGTAGTTCTCTTGCTACCAAAAACAGCGTTCATTAAGTAGCAAAGCCATTCAAGGTTAACATGTCAACTTTTTTAAAACATCAACTGAATTTCATTCTACTTTTAAGACGCTGCCAATAAAGAACTGACAACACAAGTATCAAATAGAAAATCACTGACGTGTGCAGCAGGAGTGATGTAGTAGAAAAACCTTGAACTCAGGTACTTCTATTCTAACTATTTAGTGTGATTCATTATCTAAATAAGGTTAAATTAATTGCCCTTAAATTTTTCCAGTATGACACGGGAATTGTTTTCAGAGTTATTATGTGTTAATTCCTTAATTTTAAATCTCTCTCTTGTTTTTAATTGGTAGATCCAGCTAGGGATCTCCTCCTCTGTGAGGGAATGCAGCAGTTTGAAAAGAGTTGGACAGGCTGGAGAGCTGGGCAGTAAGAAACCAGATGAGGTTTAACAAAAGCAAGTGTAGAGTCTTGCACCTAGGGAGGAATAATTGCATGCACCAGTACAGGCTGGGGGATGACCTGCTGGAGAGGAGCTCCACAGAGAGGGACCTGGGTGTCCTGGTGGACGACAGGTTGGCCATGAGCCAGCAGTGTGCCCTCGTGTCCAAAAGGGCCAATGGCATACTGGGGTGTATAAAAAAGAGCATTGCCAGCAGGTCAAGGGAGGTGATCCTGCCCCTCTACTCTGCCCTTGTAAGGCCTCATCTGGAGTACTGTGTCCAGTTCTGGGCTTCCCAGTACAAAAAAGACAGGGATCTCTTGGAAAGAGTCCAGCGGAGGGCCACAAAGATGGTGAAGGGCCTGGAGCATCTCCCCTATGAAGAAAGGCTAAGTGATCTGGGTCTGTTTAGCCTTGAGAAGACTGAGAGGGGACCTGATCCAGGTCTATAAATATCTAAGGTGTGGGGGGCAAAGTGGCAAGGCCAGACTCTTTTCAGCAGTGTGTGGAGACAGGACAAGGGGAAACGGCCAGAAACTGGAGCATAGGAAGTTCCGCCTTAATATGAGAAGGAACTTCTTTATGGTGAGGGTGATGGAGCACTGGAACAGGCTGCCCAGGGGGGTTGTGGAGTCTCCTTCTCTGGAGATATTCAAGACCCGCCTGGACGCCGAGCTGTGCGACCAGCTGAAGGGAACCTGCTTTGGCAGGGGGGTTGGACTCGGTGATCTCTGGAGGTCCCTTCCAACCCCTATGATTCTGGGATTCTGTGAGTTCTCTGATAGTTTGATTCTGTGTTTATCTAACTTGGATTCATTAAATTCCTTTGAAAAGAGCCTTTGTCACAGCAGAGTTGGGGAGGAAGAGTGTACTGAATTCTTGACCCTTGGAATGGGGTTACTGCAAAGCACTGAACTATAGCTAATGTGGCAGAAATCTAGGAATTGTAACAGTCAAAAAATAATAACTGATGTTCTTTCCTGGAGCATACTACTTAAAAGTTAAAAAGGTTCAAGAGATGGTGTGTCTTAGCTGTGTGAAGAAGTCATAAAGGGCTGGGAATTTTACCTTAAAAGTTTAAGGTAAATGTTATCTAATCAGTCTGTCCCAAGTACAAGTGCATGAAGCAATCTTTCAAAAGTTATAGTTCAAAATTGGTTTTTTGATTTTATTTAAGTATCTTAAATAGTATTTTAAATTGTGTATTGCTGAACATTCAGTTGTCCCTCTGTTCATATGGCTATTAAACTGTTTTTTCATACATTTGGTAGGTTATCTCCTCCAGTTGTTACAACTAGATGACAAGCATTAAATCATAGCTAAGAAATAGCTTAGAGCATTAATTTAGATTGCACAAACTTTTTGACTATTTAATTATGTGCAATACGAGATTTGACATGAAATTTATTTTGCTAGTTCTGATTGCTGCTTTTCCTTACTGTGGTGCAGTTTTTTGTGCTTACTCTCTTGGAACGTATTGGCTTAAGGGTGACATTGGGGAGAAAACATTCCTCAGATGCATTGGCAAGCAGAAATGAAACTTGTCCTTAACTTCTAGCCCACTGCTGGTGTCACCCATTGGGCTAAGTGCTGCATAAACACTTCCTGCTGGAATCCCATCTGGCTTTGCAAGTCTCCAGCCTCTGTCAGATCAGAGGCAGCAGGACTGAAGGTGCATGAGGGGAGTATGTTTGTAATGAGCTGCATGCATAGCATGGGCTTTCTCTTCTGTTGATGAATTTTGTAAATCTTGCTGAGTATTGGCAGTTTACTACAGGTGACTATGGTTGGGGGGGGATATTCTTCATCTTTGAGAACACTTGTGCTTCCACCTCTAAAAGGTGTCAAGCATGCTTTTTTTTTTTTTTTAAAAAACAGTAAATATGAACTTTCCTATCACTCAGGCAGTTTTTTTCAGAGCTGATTATATCCTTTGGAAAACAAATTGTAGAAGAATCCTGATAACTGTGCTGAGCAGTCTGGCCAGACACAAGTGTTTAGTTTCAAAACCTTTCAAGAAGCTAAACATCTGAATGGCCAAGCATTTCCTGGAATAGTATCTCAGTTATATGATTTGTTAGATGTGCTCAGTATGCACTGCTCTGAATTCACCTCTAAATCAATGTGAATAGTTTCCTTTATCAAGTTCTGTAGATCAGTTGCTATACACTCCTGTGTTTCAAGACCTATTACTTGTCTCTGTTCCTTCCTTCCGTTTAAATTGAACACTCTTGCCAGTGCAGAGGTTCATAGGAAACACAGGAGCAGGAGCTGGGCAAGAGAGATGGTGTTGGCTTTCATCGAGTGCTTTCAGAGGGATGTACCCAGTGTCAAGGTTATCTCTAGATCTATCTGTGTCTTTGACAGGGGGACAGCAGGCCTGCTGGCCCAAAAGGGGGGAGGGAAGGGGGAAAGGGAACGAAAGGGGGGAAAAAAAAAAAAGAAAAACAGTGGCAATGATCTGAGGAGGAAAACAAACTTAATTTATTAATTATAATAGCAGAAATACAAGTTAATTGAGATTGAAGTTAATAAATCAAATAGATGAGAGAGTTTCTGAAAACCAAGGTTCTTACTCTGATCCACCAGGGAGCAAAGAGCTAGTCTCATGACTTCTGGTCAGTTTTATCTTTCCCAGTGACTGGAAAATGGAAATGAAATAGTAAAGTTTTCTGGGAGCTATAGTACATTTCTTCTCTTCTGAGACTCCCAGACTACATGATGTGATGATGTGGAATACCAATAACAAAAATCATAAAACTACGGCAACCAGCTAGCTCAGTGCTGTTACTAGAAATCCAGGAAAGCTGCCAACTGGAGTTACGTGACTGGCTTGTGCTGGTTTTGCTGAGGATAGGCAGCCAAAACCTGGCGGGCACTTGGTGGTTTGCCTGGGTGTTGAAAAACATCTGCATTGCTTTCCCATTTGCCGTGCATGCTACTTTAGTAGCCCTGGAGGTGCACAGGCTGAGGAGAGGTGATATCTGGCTGAAGCTCCAGCCTCTGAGCTCCCAATAGGGTAGGGAAGAAAGCACGGTTTGGTCAAGGGCCTTGGGTTGCAGTGGTCCCCTTGCTATTTAGAGGGACATACAGTGGTCCTTCTTGCTATGTAGGAGGACAGGCAGAGTCCAACATTCTGCTGGGAAGCTGAATGTTGACAGGAACAGGCTCACCAAGCATGTTTCTAGCCCTGCACCATCCACAGGCAGCATGGATTAGGTAAAATCTAGTCTGAGCTGAGCTCTGCTGGCCACCCCATCACAGACACATGAACAGAAGTGATGGGCCAGGTGCTGGAGTGCACTCGGCTTTGCGCTCCCACTCTGCACTTGTGCTCCCCTCTTCTTGCTACGACACAAGCTCTTGGATGAGGTAGCACAGGAAAGGCCTCTGCAGTTCAGTCTGGGAACCCTTGGGCGTGGCTGCTGGAAGATTCCAAACTAGTTAATCTGTGCAGAACTGCTTACAAACTAGTTGTGTCCCCCATTCGGGTCTTCAGAGGTGCTAGGACCACCCAAATATCTTCATGATTTTTGCTTCTAGATGTTTTGGAGTGCTTGCTTGTCTGTAGTCAAATCAGGTCCTTGAGATTTGTATTGCATCATCTTTCCTGTGATGACAGATGTGGTCTGAAACTGATAAATACCTGCATTCACATCAACTACTAGTCAGTTATCTTTAGCTTAAGCTTTGCCTTCAAACAATTCACTTTGATGCCTTTCTGATGCATTGCCTAAAGTTGTCAGCAGAATTCATGAGTACTTTCACTCTGACCCTACTGTTGTGGTTACCTTTTTCAGGACTATCTTACTGAGCGTAATCTCTTTGCTTAATGAGCCCAACACATTCTCTCCTGCCAATGTGGATGCGTCAGTCATGTTCAGAAAATGGAGGGACAGTAAAGGAAAAGACAAGGAGTATGCTGAAATCATAAGGTAAGTTTTGCTGTGTGCTCCCAGCCTCCTGCTTTGAACCCTACAATACAGACTACTTGTAGAACTTGCTAAAAACAGCTTCTCTCTGGTTGCTTCTTTAGTAATGAATTTTAGAGTCTTATTTCAAGTCCAGGTGTCTGGTGTATATAAGGTTTTCAGCAAAGCATTGGTGTAGACTTCTGGAGCAGAAGGATCAGGCTGATCTGTATTTGAGTTGTTATAGTGGTGTGGTTTTGTTGTTTTGTTGTTGGTGGTGTTTTGTTTTGTTTTTTTTTTTTTGCAGATCAATCTGGCATGATGTACTGCAAAACCTATTGGCTGCTAATAAATCAAAGTTAAAGTTCATGCTTGCCTTTAAAAACACTGCCTGCATTGCTTGGGATATGATTCAAATTGACTGTAACCTTCTAATTCTGTGCTTAATGCACTCATGAATCATAATCTTGTCCCTCCAGTTTGAAGGACTATCAGCAGGATTTGGCAAGTGTTTGCAAAGCTTGGGGTTTGATCAGCTCAAAGCACTGTTCAGTCTTGACTCTCCTTTGCTCAGAAGTTCACGGCTTATCGGGTGCTGTTGAAAGACAATATAAATATGAGCCAGGGTGGCTCAGAATCATAAATGAGCAGCCTCTACTGCAGAGTGGCTGCTGCCACACTTGTCTGGCAGAAAAAAGCACGTCAGCATTGACTCAGCTAGCTGGATACAGGATGGAGCTAAGCAGGGTGGCTGCTGACCTGAACTATGTGAAGAGCTTCACTGTATGTTATCTTAGTCCCTGCCAGCTCCATTGACTTTAGCAGAGCTGAATTTATTCCACAAGCAGGAGCTCAGGACGGAGGGGCCAGCAAGAGGAGGCACTACCAGCTGCAGCCCAGCCCCTCTGTCCTGAGCTGACTGCAGTATCTGGGGGCCAACAAGATAGTGTTGGGGTTACAGCTGTGCCCCAAGGTGCAGCCCCACACTCCTGCTGCCCTCACCATCTCGTGGGAGCTGAGAGGTGCCAAATACTTGTGGAAATCCAGGTTTTGAGTGTACTGGGATAGCTTCTTCCACCACTGAAGGCTGTGGGATAGTATCTCTGAAACCAGCTCAGTAAGTCATCTTGAGAGATCCCTGAACAGCCCTTCTCCAGCAAGACAGTTAATGTAATGAAACTTGCTCTGAGCTCTGTCGGATCTTTAACGCAGAGTCCTGTACAATAACTGGTTTCATATGTTGCTGGAAGTATACATGCTGCAAACTTGGAGTACTTCCAGACCTGGGGCTATGAGAATGAAATCTCTTGCTGCTGGTGGCAGTGCCTCTGCCAGACATGAGTGGTGGGTGAAGCAACTCTACTAGCTGTATGCTGCCAGGAGTGGGGGGCTGGGGGCCACTGAACAGTGGGGAGCTGTGCATGTACCCCAGTCATGGTGTTCTGGATTGATAGGGCACTGATAGGGAGCTGGGATTGTTCAGCCTGGAGAAGAGGAGGCTCAGGGGAGACCTTATAGCTCTCTATAACTTCCTGAAGGGAGGTTGTGGTGAGCTGGGGGTCGGCCTCTTCTCTCGTGTAATCAGTGATAGAACTAGAGGGAATGGTTTCAAGCTGCGCCAGGGGAGGTTCAGGCTGGACATTAGGAAGTATTACTACTCGGAAAGGGTAGTCAGGCATTGGAATGCACTGCCCAGGGAGGTGGTCGAATCACCGACCATGGGAGTGTTCAAGAAACGTTTGGATGTTGCGTTGAGGGGTATGATTTAGCTGGGAAGTATTGGTAATGGTTGGACTGGATGATCTTCTAGGTCTTTTCCAACCTCGATAATTCTGTGATTCTGTGATTCTGTCCTCCTCCTGCAGGAAACAGGTTTTGGCTACCAAAGCTGAGGCGGAAAAGGATGGCGTGAAGGTCCCCACTACGCTGGCAGAGTACTGCATCAAAACTAAAGTGCCTTCCAATGACAACAGTTCAGATTTGCTTTATGACGACTTGTATGATGATGACATTGATGATGAAGATGAGGAAGAGGAGGATGCTGATTGTTATGATGATGATGATTCTGGCAATGAGGAGTCGTGACCTGCTCTCTATGCTGTTGTACTGCCCTGCCAACTCAGGCCAGAAGGGAGCAGCAGTAACCTAGCAGCAGTCCAGCAAAAAAGTGTGTTGAGGGGGAAGGGATCAAAAAACTTTTGTCCTGCTGTCTCCTGTTGTATGGATCTGTTTGCTCCTTTTTTATGGACTTTTCAGAGCCTCTCCACAGAATGTCTGAATTCTTGCATTCTTAATCCTTTCATCACTGTATTATTTCTTTTTAAAAAAGAAACTCCTTTTCACTTCATGAAACACTCACAGCGAAACAGATTTGCTTGTGTTTAGATTCTTGAATTAAATTCAGGCTTGCATTGAGATGCTTAATGTATTTAAAGCTGGAACAAACCCAGTGGGTGCTGGGTTTTTGAGGAGCTCAAATGCTGCTTTGTGTGGATTTTTTTCTTCCCTAGTAAATGTAAATTGCCAAGGTTTGGCTGCTCTGTTTACAATAATAGCATGTGTACATTCATTTACCTTTGTGGTAATAGCTTGTTTTGTTTTGTTTTTTTTTTGTTTTGTTTTTAAGGTGTGGGGTAGAGAGTGTAAAGCTACTGTGTGTTGAATTGATGGGATGTTACTGAAAGGTACAGTATTCCTTTTTTAGCCTGCTCAAGATAGGAAATAGCTGGCCCTTGGAGCCCCAGAAGGCACAATTAGCTTTGTCTCTGAAAAATGCTTGTCCTATGAACCCTATACTAAACGCTTAAAACTTCATACCTGTATAACCCTAGGTTGCTGTTTATTTATTTTTCCCAGACTGATAGGATTAGAAAATAAAACATCTTGTTTACCCATGCTGTTGAGACCTGCTACCTCTCTCCAGAGAGAGAGCAAACATGCATCTCGCTGCTGTGATGGCTGTCATCTGTGGCCGGCTTTCATCCCAACCTTGCTTTTGGCAAGGATCTCTCTGATGGCTTCCTACCCCCATTCTCACTAGCAGCCAAGCTTCCTGCAGCCTGAATCCAGTGCTGCCTTGAGCCTTTTTTACTCTTGCTTGTGTACATTATGTGTGGGTAAGTGCAACTGCACTGTATGTGGGCTCTGTGGGGCAGGTAGAAGTCAGAGCTCCCTTTGGTAATGCCTGCCCTGGACCTGGGATGGCTGCACGTGTAGTGGGCTCTCCCCTACCTTGCTGGCAGCCCCTGGGAAGACCAGTGGCAGGGTTTATCAGACTTCTCAATAGTGTGCCTCAGCTGGTGCCCTTGCATGTTTTTGGGAGCTATTGGTGGAGCTCACAGCTCTCCCTTGGGCAGGGCCGTCCTGTATGTATTCTTCTGCAGAATCCTCTTTCTCAGCATCCTGACCCTTTCATGATGTGGTGTTCAAGATTGGCTGTGGTGCAGTGGCCTGAATTCACCTTTGGGATGGTATCTTGATTGGCACCTGTCCTGTCTTTGCCTGCTGAGCCCTGGCACTGTGTGTTGCCCCTAAGGGCTGAGAATCTCCCTTCCCACTCCTTGTAGAGGAGGCTGCCCTGATGAGAATGACTGCCTTCAGTGTTTGTTTGTGTGTCCTGCTTCATCTGTCTCAGAGTTCTCAATGGTACAGAACCAACTGCAGTGTGGTAGTGGGAGCAAGCTTTGTCCTACAGTGAGGCTCCAGGGTCTGTGGATGTGTCCCTGGAACAGATGCAGAAGGGAGGAAGGCTGGCAATGCTACATGTACAGCAATGTGTACCAGAGGTAGCAAGGCTAATGTTTGCAAAACACTGCATAGATCAGTGCCTGGGTGGTCTTGCAGCTGCTGGAGAGGTGGGCACTGTGACAGTTTCCACGGTGATGTGCAGACTGAAGACAGCCCTGATGGTGACACCTTATCCCTGAGGTCTGACCTGCTTTCATAGTATCCAATTGGGCTGTGTTAGTGCAGTTTCTGTTTACCTTCCCCTCCTGCCAGCAAGGTGAACAGTGTGGTGTAGTGCTGGATGTGCTACTGGCCTAGTTTGAAGTGAGGATACTGCACCTTTCAGATCTCCCTTGTACTTTTGCCTGTCTTCACTATATATTTTCAAGCTTGATGTTCTAAGATTATCATGATTCTTCTATTACCCTTTTTAAAAGACAAAAAAAAAAAAAAATATATATATATTTTGAGAGCTCCTACAATTACCCAAACTAAGTTCTCTTCCCCCTTCTCTCTCATTCCTTGTTGACTTGTTGTTTTTTTTTTTTTAAATAATTTCATACTTCTTCAATTTGTTTTTAAAACTATTTGAGGGATGAAAGAAAAATGTTTATCTGATCTGTGTATTCTGTGGGGTTTTTTTCTTAATCCTTTTCCCTTGTCTCAGTCCATGTTAGCACTTATATTTGCAACTACAACCCCCCTTCAAATGTGGTTTTCAACCATTCTGAAATGAGGGGATACACTAGATTTCTTTCTTGCTGAAATCCTAGCTGTTTTCCATTTTTCTTCAGTATAATTTTCCAAAAAGCATTAACTGATACATTTTTATGTTCCTCATCAGTAGTAATATTATTGTCTTTTCTGCACATCTGTCTACTAATAAAAAATGTGAAATAAGTAGCCCTGTACTGTTAGATCTCTCTTAATTGAGCTGTTTTATTTGCATGTGTTGTGGTTTCAACAGCGGCAGGACAAGGGGGCCCCTTTCTCCCCTTTTGGGGAGAAGGAAAGAAAAAAGACCCAATTAAGATAAGGACGGATAACAAATTTACTATAAATGGTAAAAGAATGTAAGATAATAATAAGAAAGAGTTACAATTAACTGAAATGGGAGAGAGAGGAAGACTGACTATGCTGCTTCTCACTGTGCTCCTGGAACCCAGATGAAAACTTAATTGTCAACAGTTTACGGACTGGTTTGGCCCACTTCCGTGACTAGTGGGGCGGAGGGACCCACAGACCCAAGTCCCAGGAAAGGGGAAAAAAAGGAAAAGGGTAGAGAGATGGGCCTAAAAACAAAACAGTGGCAACGATCTCAGGAGAAATAAACTAATTTACTAAATAAGATATCAAAATACAAGATAACACACTGTAATACAATATATTACAATATAATTGGAATTGAAGCTAATAAATGAAATGAGAGTGTCTGAAAGCCTTACTCTAATGCTGTGATGAGATAGCACCTGCAGATGACGAAAAAAGGTCAGGGAAAGTAATCTGAACGCTTTTATCTTTTCCCTCTGAGTAGAAACAGTAACAGAACAGGGAACAGTCACGGGGGATGTAGTAGTTCTTCTATTCTGGGACAGATACCCGAACCTGGAGCATTAAAACTATAACCCCCAGTGCACTACATGATGTTACGATGTAGAATACCGACAAGCAAAAATCATAAAACCTTGACATTCCAACCCTTATTCCACATCACTGTATCATGCTTAATATATAGAAACAAACAATAATCAACAAGCGTAAAACATACACGCATGTATACATAGATGGAATTACTGACTGCGCTCCCCCAGCATCCAATTCCTTTGTGGTACACATTGAACGAGCCAAATGACATTTCCCAACAAGCTCTTTACATGTACTACAGGGACCTTAACTCCCTCTACACTATGTAGGGAGCTTTATTGGGCAGGATTATTGCAAATGATGGACCCGAGACTGATAGACAACCAGGTGGTTTCTGCCAAATGCTTCTCCCAATGATTAAATATAGAAGGGTGAAATAATTCACACTTGTGTTGCCAGTCCAAGTCTATTTGAGCCACCTTTATTCTGGCAGCTCAATCTACTTGATAGTTTTGTTGTTTCTCAGTAGCCCGGCTCTTGGTCACATGAGCATCTGCATGATGCACCTTTACAACCATATTCTTTATTCGAGCAGCAATGTCTTTCCACAGTTCAGCAGCCCAAATAGGTTAACCCCTTCTGTTGCCAGTTGTTTTGTTCCCACTGCTGTAACCACCCCCATAAGGCATTTGCCACCATCCATGAGTCTGTATAAAGATAAAGCATTGGCCACCTCTCCCGTTCAGCAACATCTAAGGCCAGCTGGACAGCCTCCAAGATGCATTGGAACAGGGTGGTGCTCCTGAGCACTTAAAGTACATTGATGACATGATTGTGTAGGGCAACACAGCAAGGGAAGTTTTCAAGAAAGGAGAGCAAACAATCCAGATCCTTCTGCAAGCTGGTTTTGCTACTAAGTGAAGCAAAGTGAAAAGACCTGCCCAGGAAATTCAATCCTAAGTATAAAGTGGCAAGATGGGCATTGTCACATCCTGATGGATGTGATCAACAAAATCACTGCTATGAGCACATCACGTGTTTGTCTGCTTTTCGAAGGCTCAAGGAACAGTTTTGCTTATACAGCTTGTCCTTTTCTACCTCATCCTGCAGCAACCACAGCAAAACTCAGTGGGAAGGGGGTGCTGTGTAACAGGGCAAAGGTGAAGTAAAACAGTTCCTCACAAGGAGTTGAAGTTCAAAAGAAAAACGAATGAGAAGCAGAAAGATCATAAATGAGATCCCTTAGATAACTTCCCCCCCCCCTTCAATTTCTAAAGCAATGCAAGCGGCAGCAACCTCTCCAGAGAAGGGGAGTGGCCAAGATGCTGATCCTGTGCAGGGTCCTAGAGAGGATGCACTCTCAGTAATCGAGGGAATTGGAACGATGTAAACGGGACCTGGAGAGTTTTCCTTTCTCTAATACTAACCTTACTAATACTTCACTTCTTTATCCTCTTAGGGAAGTCTCCTTAGGTCAAAGGGAAACAGGGTATCCTAATGCCTGCTGGTTTTACTAGCAGAAAGGTTAGGAGTTTCAAGAAGGAAATGAATTCCTTAATTGAGGATCCTATAAGAGTAGCAGAACAATTAGATCAATTTCTAGGGCCTAATTTCTACTCATGGATGGAAATGATGTTTATCATTGATACGTTGTTTACTGGAGAAGAAAGAGGTGTGATTAGGTGGGCAGCTGTGCAAGTGTGGGAAAGGAATACAGAGGGAAGGTTGGGCCCTGGAGGGAGGCAGAGAGAGGAAGGATCCTGAGGATAAATTGTACTGATTATTGTCACCGTCTTTGTGATTGTTAAATGTTTATGTTGTGAAAGGGTTACCTAAGAGGCTGCTATGGGACAAGGGTGTCTAAAGAGATACCGAGAAGACCCCCTGGGTTGTATTTTGGCTCACTGGGGAAACATTGCTGGTGAGCCAAGGGGAATATTGAATAAGAAACCAGGAACATAAATGGGAGTAATGGGACCAGTTTTATAATTGAGTACCCTTGACCTGCAGAACACGACTCAGACTCCAGAGAGTCAGAATGTAAGGTAGTTTTATTAATTTTAAGGTGCCACACTGGTGCACGGGGGGCTTGCACCACCCCAATTGTGCAACTAGTGTCTCTCAAGCAGTCATATTTATACCACACAATATGCACGCTCATAATTCCGCGAAGCAAGTAATGCTAACTCATTCTAGACAGTGGGTTGTCCTATGCTAACTAATTCTGTGAATGTCTTCTTGTTTTTCACTCCTTCTTGGGCATGCACAGTGTATAGCCAAGTCTTTTTGAATATGATTCCCTTTGTGGTGATTGGTCCAGTTTCTTATCTGAAGTTTTCAGACCTGGAATTCCAGGAGCTTCCTCCTTTGCAATGTGCTATTGATAAGTGAAAGCCTTGGCCCCATTCTATCTCCTCCCAAGTCCTGCATATTCCTAGTAAACCACTCCCCAAACTCCACCACTGAAGTAAGGGTTCCTCCCCCCTTTCTGTGAAATTCAAGTGAGGCCCCCCCCCCCGTACATGTACAGGGGGCCCCCCTGTACAGGGACCATCCTAGGGTCTCTGCCTCCACTCACCCTAATCGTGAGACCAAGCGCTGGGTGTTTGTGGAAGTTGAAGAATTGTATTGTTTGGTTTGTGGATTTTGAAAGGGGTGGGAGAAACTGTTTTGATGGTACATGGAAGTGCAATTGTTAATGGTATATGGAACTGTAATTGAGGGTAAAAAATAGTGGAATTGTGGGGGTGTCAACGGTTTACGGGCTGGTTCGGCCCACTTCCGTGACTAGTGGGGAGGAGGGATTTCGCAAAATTCACGCCTCCAAAAAAAGGGAAACAGGGGACCCCAAAATAATTAAAAACAGCAGCAATGATCTGAGGAGAAACAAACTAGTTTACTAAATATGGTATCGGAATGCAACATAACACACTATAATACAATATAATTAGAATTGAAGCTAATAAATCAAATATAATGTGAGACTGTCCAAAAAGCTGAAGGCCTTACACTGATACTGAAGTGATGCACGCAGTCGGTGTTATAGATTCTCGTGACAAAACCAGACAAAATCTAGTTTGATAAAGGGATAGCTTTATTTAATTAAGCAAGGCGGTAAAGTGAGCAAAACAGCGCTGGGCGCCCGGGGAGCCTACACTCCGCCAAGGTCGCAATTTTAACAAAGGATTGTCTCTGTATTTATACAATTCTTATCTCCTGTATACATTCCAGTCATTCTTGCGGCTGCGCAGGTTGTTGCTGGGGGTCGTAGGTTGTTGCTGAGGATTCGTTTTTCTGTCTCCGATGGTTGTGGGGGTGAGAGTCAGTAGTGTTATTCTTTGGTTAATTTTTTAGCAGCTTATGTGCCCCGGCAATGTGTAGTTCCCAATGCCTGCAGCTTCCTAGTTTCCATCGTTTACACATCATTTACATTTTACAACACTGTTTACATTCCTGGATACCTTGAGAAAGCACCATTGAGTGTCGATTTGATTTAACAAACTTAACCCTTATCTATCACAATCCCCCCTTTTCTATTTTGGTAAAGGTAAAGTGGTAAAGACCACATTTGGACAAATAGGCTATGTGAACTCCTCACTTACTAGTGGAGAAGTTAGGAATTTTAAGAAGGAAATGAAGTCCTTAACTGAGGATCCTATAAGAGTAGCAGAACAATTAGATCAATTTCTGGGGCCAAATTTCTATTCCTGGATGGAAATGATGTCTATTATGGATATGTTGTTTAATGGAGAAGAAAGAGGCATGATTAGGCGAGCAGCTATGCAAGAGTGGGAAAAGAATAACCCTCCCGGGCGTCCTGGGGTGGTACCAGCAGAGCAAAAATACCCAGTGGAAGACCCCAACTGGGATAGTAATAATCCACAACATCGGCAAAATATGAAAGACCTGCGAGACATAATAATAGCTGGGATTAGGGAGGCAGTACCCAAGTCCCAGAATCTTACAAAGGCATTTGAGATTCAGCAAGATAGGGAAGAATCCCCTAGTGATTTTCTTGAAAGGCTTAGAGATAGAATGAGAAAATACTCAGGAATGAATCCTGAGGATCCTGTAGCCCAAGGGCTTCTAAAAGTTAACTTTGTAACCAAGGCGTGGCCGGATGTGCAAAGGAGGCTTCAGAAGACAGAAGGATGGAGTGAGAAATCCCTGGAGGAGCTCTTAAGAGAGGCTCAAAGGGTGTATGTTAGAAGGGGGGATGAGAAAGAAAAACAAAAGGCGAAGTTAATGATTTCCACAGTGGAACAAGTAGTGAAACAAAGAATGGGTAGTAGGGAAAAGAAGATAGGAGGATGGTTGGGTCCTAGAGAAGGGCAGGGAGAAGAAAGATCCCAAAGATATAAAGTGAGGCCCCAGTTGCAACAAAGTGTAGGGAAATGCTTCAAGTGTGGTAAGCCAGGACACATAAAGAGAAACTGCCCAGAATGGAAGAAAGAGGAAAAGTTACTAGCTGCTTTGAATTCAGAATAGGGGGGTCTGGGGCTCTCAAAAATTTGGTCCCACCAGGAGCCCCTGGTAAATATAAAAGTGGGACCGGAGGGGGAAGAAGTTGTGTTTTTAGTTGATACTGGGGCAGCTCGTTCATCGCTGGCCCATAAAGTGTCAGGACTCAAATTAACAAATGAGACTTTAAAGGTAACAGGGGTAGAGGGAACCGGGATGACAGTACCACTTTTTGAGAATACTGAATTAAAACTAGGAGGTAAAGCAATAACAGGACAGTTACTATATGTACCTGATGCAGGGACTAGCTTGCTGGGGAGGGATCTTATGATGAAATTAGGAATACAAATAACAACATGTCAAGATGGAATTACTGTATCAATGAATGTATTAAATGAGGCAGATGAGAGAGATAGACACTGTGGTTTGGGTCAAAGAAAGGCAAGATGGATTGCTAAAGGAAAGTTATGTGGTATTAAGGGTGTTTGTGGAAACTGAAGAACTGTGTTGTTGGATTTGTGGGTTTTGAAGGGAATGGGACAAACTGTTTTGATGGATATAAGAATAATAAGAAAGTGTAATTGTTAATGATATATGGAAGTATAATTGAGGGTATGTGGAAATACAACTGAGGGTACGAATAGTGGAATAGTGTACAAAGAGCAAAGGGTTAAAAAGAAAGTGAGTTTAACTGTGCTGGCATGACAGTGACCCCCACCCCTCACCGTTCCCCTGCGAGCAAAACTCTCGGAGGGAGAGAGAGAGCAGGGGACGGAGACTGCTGCTGTAAACAGCGAAGGGGGAGGTGGAGAGGACTGGGCACTGGAAGTGAGAATAGCCCTCATTTGCAGAGATCTAGGAAACCTGAAATCCCAGTGTTAGCACTGGACGCCTCTGGAAAGGAGGTGAAACTGAAATAGGATGCTAGTAGTTTATGTAATGATGAGAGTTTGGAAAGTGAGTAAGCTGGGGGCTGGAAGAGCCCAGGGAGGGCTTCGCCCCACTGGAACGAAAGCAGTGTGCAAACTGCAATGAGACACTGGTAGAGAAATAAGCTGAGTGAGAAGGAACCGCCTCTGATTGCAGAGCTGGAGGATGGCACCTGGGAAGTTTACCCTAGCAGATATACTGGTGAAATTGCAGCTAGGGGAGCAGGATAAAGAGGTTTATTTTCGGGTGGATACGGGTGCTTCTTACTACCCGTAGATAATTTTGTAACAGTAGTAGAAGCTACCACCCAACAAGAAAAGGTTTACTTTTTGGGATTAATCAAATACAAGCTAAGCTGTCGGGAATAAACCCCCTTGGCCAGGTAACCTGCTGATAAGCCTAGGGAAGCACACCAACTCAGCGTGAGTGAACAGCTTCCTTTATTGTCCATGCTCTGGGTATTTTATAGACGCAGAATCTGTTACCATGATTACAAGCAACTCCATAAATCATATACCATGGAAGGCATGCAACCCGCTCCGCTAGTTCTAAACAATCAAAGCAGTTCTAAACAGGAACAACAAGTCTTGGTGCTAGGACACTGCACTCCAAACATAATGTCCCCCCTGTTATAGATTCTCGTGACAAAACCAGACAAAATCTGGTTTGATAAAGGGATAGCTTTATTTAATTAAGCAAGGTGGTAAAGTGAGCAAAACAGCGCTGGGCGCCCGGGGAGCCTACACTCCGCCAAGGTCGCAATTTTAACAAAGGATTGTCTCTGTATTTATACAATTCTTATCTCCTGTATACATTCCAGTCATTCTTGCGGCTGCGCAGGTTGTTGCTGGGGGTCGTAGGTTGTTGCTGAGGATTCGTTTTTCTGTCTCCGATGGTTGTGGGGGTGAGAGTCAGTAGTGTTATTCTTTGGTTAATTTTTTAGCAGCTTATGTGCCCCGGCAATGTGTAGTTCCCAATGCCTGCAGCTTCCTAGTTTCCATCGTTTACACATCATTTACATTTTACAACACTGTTTACATTCCTGGATACCTTGAGAAAGCACCATTGAGTGTCGATTTGATTTAACAAACTTAACCCTTATCTATCACAATCCCCCCTTTTCTATTTTATCCTGATTTTGTTCATCAAATCGTTTTACTGCTTCTTTAGCTCTTTGGATGATAAATTCATCCTCTTCCTAGCTATTGATTTGTTCATATTGTTTTCTTACTAACATTAAATGGGATGTCTCTAACCGTCCCTTAACAACAGCAATAAGTTTATTAAACAGAAATGGTCCAAAAGTTAGTCCCAGGATTAATAGAATAAGAGGTCCTGCTAAAGTAGACAGCAAGATAGTCAGCCAGGGAGAATAGTTAAACACTGATTCATACCAGCTTTGTTGCATCTCCCTCTCCTTTCTCCGTTTTTCCAGTTCTTCTCGTAATTTGGTCACAATAATATTGGCCTGGGTAATTACAATAGGATCTTCCAGGATTTGAACTAGGACAAAGGTAATATCCCATCTTACCAAGACAAGGACTGATCGGGGTAAGCTGACATAGAGTGGTCTTAAAACTAGGGGCCCCAGGGGTAATAACACTCTCGATTTCCTTCTGGGTGTCAAACTGATATAAGGACCATTTAAACGGTTGGTGACTCTTCCCCTTTTACAAGTGCAATCCATAACATCCAATTCCACAACCATAAGTATATTCCATAACCATAAGATGCTGGTGGACGTTCTTTAGATTTCAGTGAATTCCAATTCCCTTTCTCCCAAGTCTGGGTGGTGCTCACTTGTTTTTCTTTCTGGGGTTGGGGTGGTCTTACCTGTCTATACGCCTCCACTTTTGAGTTCCAACTCTGCACGCCTCTGCCTCCACTGCCTACTCTGTTGCCTAGAGCAGCAGGGTTTTCCATCTTCTCAGCAGCAGTCGTGAGCATGGGGACTCCTACTGCTCCCTCTTTTTTTTTTTTTTCTTTTTTTTTTTGTGAAGCCTGAAGGCTTCGGCGCTTAGCTTTTACTTATGGAGCTTGGCACAAGACGTATGAGACTTGGAACCGACTCAGCTTACCCACGATTTCAGGGTTGAAGTTCCCAGATCTGTTAATGTGAACCCACCGTTCCTCAGGGTGTATTCCCTCACTTAATATGGTCCACCATTCTCTGGACCCTCTAATGATATGCCCAGTGACTACCCCCACCCTTAGGGCTTACTTGGCCAATTTGTATCTATTCCTATGGCACTGTTCGCAGATACCCACAGGAGAGTGCCCGTTCTCACAATATGTCCACCAGCTATCCTTGTATATTATTCATCTAAACATGTGAAGGGAAAACAGATACAATCAAGGGTATCACATAATATGGGACTACTCATCTAATTTCAAAGTCAGTTTTAGTCCTTGGTGGGGGTCCCACCACTTTTCCAGTTAACTGATTCCTGAAGTGCCTTCACTCTAGACACGTGTCCATCCACACTCAGCAGTCCGAATAGCAGTCTCTGTGGTGAGCAAGACAAGAAATGGTCCCTCCCGGCGAGGGGTAAGAGGTGACTCCTTCCAATTCTTTATTAATACTTGATCTCCTGGTTTTATGGAATGCATGTCAATTTCTAAAGGAGGTCTCTGTACCACCATTGCCTTTTTACGTAGTTCTTCTCTTCTGGACATTAGTTGTCAGCGCGAGGTTGTGTTCTAACATTTAGAAGGGCTAAAAAGGCAGACACTTCAGTTGTTTCTTAATCTCTCCATTCATCCTTTCTACCTTTCCTGAGCTTTGGGGGTGATACGATGTATGGTATTCCCATTTAGTACCTACTAACATCACTGCCTCTAATACCGTCTTTGAGGTGAAATGAGGTCCCCGGTCAGAATCAATGGCCTTGATGACCCCATATCGGGGAATTATTTCTTAAAAAAAAATTATTTATTTATTTATTTATTTATTTTTACCACTGTGTGTGCAGTTACTCTAACCGTAGGGAAAGCCTCAACGAAATATGTGAGGTGGTCCACCATAACAAGAAGATATCTAAATCTTCCAACCTTAGGGAGCTTGGTAAAATCTACCTGTAACCGTGCAAACGGGCGATGGGTCATTTCCCTTCCCCCGTGTATTTTTAAGCACCCCCAACAATACTTTTAGCTACATTATAGGCCCTTGTGCACATAAAATTTATTGCAAAGTGATCATATAGTGCTTGCACTCCCCAGTGTATTCTATATTTATCGCGGTATCTCCTCATTACTCTGAGTGCCATTGCTTTTGGGAGCACTTCCCTTCCATCAGGTAGTCTCCACTTCCCATGTTTTTCCCATATCCCCATTTGCTGTAACTTTTCCTGATTCGTGAACCTCAATTCAGGCTCTCGAAAGTCAGTATCTGTTCTTGTCAGTTCTGTTCTTAAGGGCATTAAGGCAGCTCTTCTCGCCTCTTCATCAGCTAAATTATTTCCTCTTATTCTTGAATCAAAACCCTTTTGGTGTCCCTTTACATGTACAACCGCTACTCTTTCAGGGTCTAGCTTCTTACTTCCCTTACTAATCCAGTGTCCTAAGTATTTTACCTCCTCTTCGGTAAATTGTAGCTTTGATTTAGAAACCTTCAATCCTTGTAAACTCAAAAAGTTTAGTTATTTTACACTTTCTTCTCTCACAGACTCCTGGGTGTCCCCTGCAAGTAGTAAATCATCTACATATTGGACGAGGGTGATTCCTTTTCCCAGATTATAACCTCGGAGAATTTGCTCCAGGGCCTGACCAAATAAATTAGGTGATTCTGTGAATCCCTGGGGAAGGACTGTCCATCTAAGTTGCTGCGTCCTATGGGTCTCCGGGTCCACCCATTCGAATGCAAAATAGTCCCTGCATTCTTCCTTTAAGGGGCAGGCCTAAAAGGCATCCTTCAAGTCTATAACACTGTACCACTGATTTTCAGGGCTTAATTAGCTTAATAGAGTGTGGGGGTTAGCTACTACAGGAAACCTGGTCACTGTTCTTTTGTTTATTTCCCGGAGGTCGTGGACCAGTCTGTAACTTCCATCGGGTTTTCTTACGGGTAATATGGGAGTGTTGAATGGGGACATGCAGGGCTCAAGAAGGCCCCCTTTTAGCAGCCTTTCAATTTCAGGCTTTAACCCCTGCCTCCCTTCCTGAGATAAGGGGTATTGTTTGATCCTAACGGGGATCTCAGGGTTTTTGATGGTTACTTCAAAGGGGGTAATATCCAGCCTCCCTACAGTATCTGGGGTGTACCAGACCTCTGGATTGATTCTCTCCTCATCCTGGGTTGTGAGGGCACATATTTTTACTTTTAGTTCCTTTCCCTCTACCTCTAGATTTATTCCTAACTCAACAATTAGGACTCTGCCTAATAAATTGTAATCCGCTTCAGGGACTAACAAAAAGATCCAATGCCATACCTGTTGGAAATACCTCAATAATTTTGGTCAGGACGGTATCTCTGATAAAAGCCGTTTTTATTCGCGATTGCAATGGCGGGCTATCTATATCTAAACATACATTGTTGCTAGTTTATACAGGTATATTGTTAACTATTTTAACTTCTCTTCTTTGGATCCTTTATTACTCAGGTCTGGTTTGTCCAGCACCAAAGATCAGTCAGACGGCTGGACAGACAGGAGCTGCAGCCTTTGTACCTATGACATTTACCTACTTTTTAATAACTACAAATTGCTTCACTTATATACTGAGACCTTGAAATAAAATATTCTTATCTTGTTCTAAATGCAGAAACAACATTTGATTCCCACAATTCCCCCTTTTCTTCTTTGTACACTGTTGATTTCTGCATAGAGCAATCCTACTCTCCCAGGCCATCCTACTTGTGGCATCTAGCTGTTCTGCAGTTCCCTTAATTGTACTTTTTGTATAATTTATAAATCACTGTTGATTATAATAGATGTAGTTAATCCAGTCTACGTTCTTGTTGATCGTCACCCACCGAATCAGCAACTTGAATCCTGCAGCAATTTGATTTCTTGCCTTAAATTTATCAGGGACACCTCAAGGTCCCCAAACTGAATCTATATATATTGCATCATCAAATGATACCCCTAAGCTCTTTTTGGTTTTTCCAGAATTTTTGAACATTCCCTTTTCAAATGCCAGGGTGAATGGTACAACTAATTGAACAAGTGCACAGGTGCCTCCCCAGTTAGATGGTAGGGTGGACCATAAAATCATTCCCCCACAGTACCACCAGAGATCTGCCCTGGAGATTCCCAATCTTGAATAATTCCTGCTGAATCCTCCATAACATTCAAGACCTCACTGCATAAGGAAAAGTTTCCTATAGGCCTG
This sequence comes from Alectoris magna, assembly GCA_030625065.1. Lineage (NCBI taxonomy): Eukaryota > Metazoa > Chordata > Aves > Galliformes > Phasianidae > Alectoris > Alectoris magna. Next base: position 7,164,900 of record CM060574.1, read on the forward strand.
GTAGCCTTCACACCCTGCCGTGAGAGGCAAGCTGCATGGTTACCTACTGCTGTAGAGAACGCAGGAGGGATCTTGATACCTGTGTCAGGCATTGGAGGAACAAGAGAGAGAGATCTGCAGTCTCTACTTCCCCAGGCAGTTTTCTCTTGGTACAGGGCAATCATGCATCGCATTCCCTTGGGGTCCTTGGTCCATCCCAGCAGAAAGGGTACCACCTGAGCTATGGGCCGTCCAGATGCACAAGCGTAGCAATTGCTACGGTTGAGATTCTGGACAGTGTACTTAATTCATTCTACCCAGGCATTAACGTCCCCATATCCTGTTTCAATTTCAAATGTTTTTCCAAGATCCTTTATCTCCTTAACTGTCACAACTGCAGGGTTTGTGGTGTTTTTTTTTTTTTTTTAGGAAGATTTTCTACCCTTTTTTATTTTTTAAGCTCTTCCCTATCCTGGACATTCTGGGTATTTTCAGGGAGTGTATCCCATGAACTACCACGGGCTATTATTTGACAGGCATCAAATGTGACAGTCTGGGGCACTTCCTTTCATGTTACATTCACCCAAATCTTATCTGGGTATCCCCCTAATCCCCTCTGAAAGTCATCCCTCTTCCAAGTCATCAACTGACCAAGGGTTTCACTGTTATTAAGATCAAAACTACCAGTTGGTCCCTCACCTTCATTAGTCAAATTTTATGTTTTCCAGATAATTATCAGGATAACGAATGGGATACACTCCATTACAGCAGTAAAAACTTCGTATTACAGCATGGAAAACTTTTTGTGAGCATTAATTCTATATAGGTTATAATACTCTCCCACTTACACATACAATTTATTTACCTATTCGAGGAGAAGTTAAAGGTTAGTTAAAATAATAATAATAATAATAAACTTTTCACCATCTCCTCCTAATCCTTATCTTTAAAGGTTCTTCTGTGGCAACAGCTTCCCATGCCTCAGGGCTAGTGGATGCCTTTACCCGAGTGTAGTGAGTCCATCCTTTCTCGGCTGTCCTCACAGCTGTTTCAGTCGTTAGAAGTACTTGGAAGGGTCCTTCCCAGTCAGGTTGCAGCTTTGCCTCCTTCCACATCTGGATCAGGATCCAGTCCCCGGCTTGAAATGGTTGAAATGAAAATTCCAAAAGTGATGTTTGTACTAATAGTCCTTGGATCCTGGTCAGTAGCAGTTACTGCATATCCTGCCTTACAGTCTCCTTGTCTCACTGCAACTGTCGGTAAACCAGGTGTGTTCTGCATCTTCTAAGGGTTTGTCCTTCAGGTCCGACCGACCGGCTGCAGTATGCAACTTCAGTTGTTTCAAAGCAGTCATGAAATGCTGGTTCTCCAGGAGTTCCACTAAGGAAAGGTACTGGGTTGACAATATTAGTTACAATTATTTCTACATCATCCTGCTCTACCAGGATGGCCTGGGATTTCAGGAATCTTTGGGGTGAGAGCCAATGTCCCCCTTTTACCCGCAATGCAGTAAATGCTGTATGAGATATTAAAGCTGTTATCCTTTGGCCCAATGTAGATTTATGGGCTTCTTGAATATTGAGCACTAGTGTAGCCACCGCCCTCAGGCACCCTGGCCATCCTTTACTCACTTCATCGGGCTGTTTGGAGCTTTACCATCAGTCCGTAGCTGTGTATCCACAGTCAGCACCATCCTGTCATTCCTGGGAGCGTACAGAGTTCCTTGGCAGATGGCTTCTTTCATGGCAGACCTTAAGGTTCGAAGTCCAGCTGTAATCTCATATCCAAAATACATCACTTGCTGCTGAGTTATTTGTGCTTTCTGTAAACCAAGAAACTCAGCAAACTCTCAGTCCATTGCACACAGTTCTCTTTTGCTGCAATGGCATCCAGGTACTGCAGTAAAGTTCCACCCTGGGATGGAGGAACCCAGGTCTCAGGCTCACAAGTTGGCCAGTTCTCAAAAATTATTAAGTTGTTCTCACAACCCTGGGTAACACCGTCCAGGTTAACTGAGTCTCTTCTCCCCGTATTGGGGTTTTTCTATTCAAAGGCAAATGACCTCAGGCTTCCTTTGGCCAAACCAGGCAGAAGAGACATTCTTCAAATCCAGAAAGTAAACTCCATCTACTTATTCCTTAACATGGTTAATAAAGTGCATGGATTGGTCACCACTGAGTGTATGTATTCAGCAATTCTATTACTTGCCCTCAAGTCTTGTACCAAACTATAGCACTTGCTACCCAAAAATTTTGCAAAGTTGGAATCCAAACTCCAAAATATTACCCATTATTATTATTATTTTTTTCCTTCTACAGTTACATATCCTCAGAGGGCACCGCTTTACCCTGACTGGGTGAGTTCTTGCTTTTAACTTCTAATTAGGACTTCATTTTTGGCCCTGATGCCCACACTCCTAAGCATTCCTTATTTGAGATTGCTGTAACTCCTGAGGTACAACGTTGTTTTTCCCAGTTTGTGTTAAAGCCAGACTTAAAATTTTTAATCAGTCAATATTGTTTGACTCTTTGCTCCAGTTTTATTAAATTTCTTGCCAGAGTAACCTGGCAGGTACAAGAATTTCTGTATTCCTACTTGTTTGCTTAGCTTGTATTTGATTAATCCCAAAAAGTAAACCTTTTCTTGTTGGGCGGTAGCTTCTACTACTGTTACAAAATTATCTACGGGTAGTAAGAAGCACCCGTATCCACCCGAAAATAAACCTCTTTATCCTGCTCCCCTAGCTGCAATTTCACCAGTATATCTGCTAGGGTAAACTTCCCAGGTGCCATCCTCCAGCTCTGTAATCAGAGGCAGTTCCTTCTCACTCAGCTTATTTCTCTACCAGTGTCTCATTGCAGTTTGCACACTGCTTTCGTTCCAGTGGGGCGAAGCCCTCCCTGGGCTCTTCCAGCCCCCAGCTTACTCACTTTCCAACTCTCATCATTACATAAACTACTAGCATCCTATTTCAGTTTCACCTCCTTTCCAGAGGCGTCCAGTGCTAACACTGGGATTTCAGGTTTCCTAGATCTCTGCAAATGAGGGCTATTCTCACTTCCAGTGCCCAGTCCTCTCCACCTCCCCCTTCGCTGTTTACAGCAGCAGTCTCCGTCCCCTGCTCTCTCTCTCCCTCCGAGAGTTTTGCTCGCAGGGGAACGGTGAGGGGTGGGGGTCACTGTCATGCCAGCACAGTTAAACTCACTTTCTTTTTAACCCTTTGCTCTTTGTACACTATTCCACTATTCGTACCCTCAGTTGTATTTCCACATACCCTCAATTATACTTCCATATATCATTAACAATTACACTTTCTTATTATTCTTATATCCATCAAAACAGTTTGTCCCATTCCCTTCAAAACCCACAAATCCAACAACACAGTTCTTCAGTTTCCACAAACACCCTTAATACCACATAACTTTCCTTTAGCAATCCATCTTGCCTTTCTTTGACCCAAACCACAGTGTCTATCTCTCTCATCTGCCTCATTTAATACATTCATTGATACAGTAATTCCATCTTGACATGTTGTTATTTGTATTCCTAATTTCATCATAAGATCCCTCCCCAGCAAGCTAGTCCCTGCATCAGGTACATATAGTAACTGTCCTGTTATTGCTTTACCTCCTAGTTTTAATTCAGTATTCTCAAAAAGTGGTACTGTCATCCCGGTTCCCTCTACCCCTGTTACCTTTAAAGTCTCATTTGTTAATTTGAGTCCTGACACTTTATGGGCCAGCGATGAACGAGCTGCCCCAGTATCAACTAAAAACACAACTTCTTCCCCCTCCGGTCCCACTTTTATATTTACCAGGGGCTCCTGGTGGGACCAAATTTTTGAGAGCCCCAGACCCCCCTATTCTGAATTCAAAGCAGCTAGTAACTTTTCCTCTTTCTTCCATTCTGGGCAGTTTCTCTTTATGTGTCCTGGCTTACCACACTTGAAGCATTTCCCTACACTTTGTTGCAACTGGGGCCTCACTTTATATCTTTGGGATCTTTCTTCTCCCTGCCCTTCTCTAGGACCCAACCATCCTCCTATCTTCTTTTCCCTACTACCCATTCTTTGTTTCACTACTTGTTCCACTGTGGAAATCATTAACTTCGCCTTTTGTTTTTCTTTCTCATCCCCCCTTCTAACATACACCCTTTGAGCCTCTCTTAAGAGCTCCTCCAGGGATTTCTCACTCCATCCTTCTGTCTTCTGAAGCCTCCTTTGCACATCCGGCCACGCCTTGGTTACAAAGTTAACTTTTAGAAGCCCTTGGGCTACAGGATCCTCAGGATTCATTCCTGAGTATTTTCTCATTCTATCTCTAAGCCTTTCAAGAAAATCACTAGGGGATTCTTCCCTATCTTGCTGAATCTCAAATGCCTTTGTAAGATTCTGGGACTTGGGTACTGCCTCCCTAATCCCAGCTATTATTATGTCTCGCAGGTCTTTCATATTTTGCCGATGTTGTGGATTATTACTATCCCAGTTGGGGTCTTCCACTGGGTATTTTTGCTCTGCTGGTACCACCCCAGGACGCCCGGGAGGGTTATTCTTTTCCCACTCTTGCATAGCTGCTCGCCTAATCATGCCTCTTTCTTCTCCATTAAACAACATATCCATAATAGACATCATTTCCATCCATGAATAGAAATTTGGCCCCAGAAATTGATCTAATTGTTCTGCTACTCTTATAGGATCCTCAATTAAGGACTTCATTTCCTTCTTAAAATTCCTAACTTCTCCACTAGTAAGTGGGGAGTTCACATAGCCTATTTGTCCTTGTCCCAGTGGGACCTCCAGTAAGGGGTACATTGAGGTGCTAGTACAGCTAGTGTCTGGGAAAGGAAAATTTTCGATATCCCTTTTACATCGCTTTAATTCTCTTCTGAGCCCAGCATGCCCCCCCTCCTGTGAAATGACCTTATGTGCTTTACCATTCTCTCTTACTGGGGCAGTGCCTGTCTCCCTTTGTGCTGCAGTGGGGTTATATGGGGGGGGGGAGATTCTCTAGAGGGTCCCATTGATTAGTTCCCTTCCCTAGTTCCTCTCCTTCCTGGTCCGGACCTTTTTTTACTAGTAACAGGCTGAATTCTTGTATCCAACAGGCAGCATAGTCTGATTCTTCTTTAGAAAAGGGGGCTTTGTTCTTCACATACAAATTCAAGATCTGACAAACCCAATCTTCATCAGATCCATATTTTGGCCAAAATATTGATTTTCCCTGTAGTGGCTCTCTAGGCCATATCTGTACACAATATTTAAACATTTTTTTTCTATCCTTGTCTCTGGTCTTGGGATCATTTTTCCAATTCTGAAGCATCTTTCCCAAGGGGCTATCTTTGGGCACAATTTTGGGGACCCTTTTACCCTGTTCTGTGGAGCTCCTATTACCCATCCCTCCGGAGTGCTGCTGTGAACTACCCAGCTCACAGGTTACCACACTCCGATTCTCGGATTTTTGGGCCCAGTCCCTCCCGAGCACCCGCTCCGACTCTCGGATTAAATAGGGGTGTACTGCTGGCACTTCGTCAAGTGCTCAGGGTACCGTACACCAACAGCTCCCTCCCGAGACTCTTCCTTTCAGCACCACAGCCGCTTCGTCCGTCTCCGGCCGTGCCCCTCGCGGGACAACGGAACCGCGGATCGGGACTCCGCACTCACTTCGCACTCAAAGTGCGTCTCAGCCACACACACTCAAGAGTCTCAAACCCAAGGCAAGAATTAAATTCCCTTACCTTGTACCGTGCACGAAGTTACCGGGTCTCCAAGGGTCAACACCTGTGCCAGCCTATCCCCTTGGCTTTTACAGAGTCCGTCCTTTATGTAACAGTCTCGGTTTCCTATCGGCTGTCCCAAGGAGTCTCCTCACCACCCAGACAGGACCGCTAAAAATCGGCGGAGTGCACTTATCCTGTCCAGAGCAGCCGGGAACACCCCAAGAAGCGATAATACTCCCGGACGAGCCCCCAAATTGTTGGAAATACCTCAATAATTTTGGTCAGGACGGTATCTCTGATAAAAGCCGTTTTTATTCGCGATTGCAATGGCGGGCGCCCTGCTAGCAGAAGCGCACCGAAGAACACGATATTACAGTTTTTATACCTTTTCTCCCATGTTCCCTCCCCTGTTTCCCCTTTGGTTGGGTATTCCAGGTTACAATTTTACCTGAGGTTTGTATTTGCTAATTACATTCTGACACTTGTTAATTCACGTGCTATCTTGTGCCAGTCAGTCGCCATCCTGCTGTTTTTGTTTCCAAGATGTCTCAGTACTCTTATCGTATTGATATGTTGATTCCCTTCAAAGCTTCTCCCATTCTGTCCCAGGGACACTTTGTTAAACAAAGAGCCCCGGGGGGGGGGGGCAGGAATCCCAATCCCTCCTGATGTCTCTTCAGGCACATCCTTAGGTATGTCACGACTTGCATATTTTTACAATGTGTACAACACAACATTACATACATACACACACACACACACACATATATATATATATATATCTAAACATACATTGTTGCTAGTTTATACAGGTATATTGTTAATTATTTTAACTTCTCTTCTTTGGATCCTTTATTACTCAGGTCTTGTTTGTCCAGCACCAAAGATCAGTCAGACGGCTGGACAGACAGGAGCTGCAGCCTTTGTACCTATGACATTTACCTACTTTTTAATAACTACAAATTGCTTCACTTATATACTGAGACCTTGAAATAAAATATTCTTATCTTGTTCTAAATGCAGAAACAACATTTGATTCCCACAATGTCAAGATGGAATTACTGTATCAATGAATGTATTAAATGAGGCAGATGAGAGAGACAGACACTGTGGTTTGGGTCAAACAAGGGAATAGAGGGGGATTAAACATAACCCCTTTGAAAATAAAAATGCAAGATGGATTAATGGTCCAAAAGTTAGTCCCAGGATTAACAGAATAAGAGGTCCCGCTAAAGTAGACAGTAAGGTAGTCAGCCAGGGAGAATAGTTAAACACTGATTCATACCAGCTTTGTTACATCTCCCTCTCCTTTCTCCGTTTTTCCAGTCCCTCTCGTAATTTAGTCAGTCTCTTACAACCCCAGTATGGTCAGCGTATACGCATCACTCCTCTCAAAGTGCAGCACACAGCCCCCCTTGTTGTAAGAAGATAAGGTCTAATCCTCGTCTATTCTGTAGGACTACCTCGGATAATGACCGGACAGACTTTTCTAACGCCGTAATTGATTTTTCTATTCTGGCCAAATCTTCATCTACTGCTATTCTGAGGGATTGGAATTTTTGATTTTGTTGGACTAATGCTGTAATTCCTGTCCCTGCTCTAGCTGCCCCTATAGCCGTCAGGGTGGCTATGGTCAGGGCGGTTAAAGGTTCCTTTTTTTTTTTATAAATGATGGTCAGGAACCATTTGGTAATCATAAACAAAATCTTCGGGGTGATATATAATTCGGGGAACAATTGCTACCTGGATACAATAGTCTCTGGATGCATTAAATAGTTTTAGCGATACACAGGGGGTGAGACCTAAGTTCTGACATAGAGTGGTCTTAGAACTAGGGGCCCCGGGGGTAACAACACTCTCAATTTCCTTCTGGGTGTCAAACTGATATAAGGACCATTTAAATGGTTGGTGACTCTCTTCCCCTTTTACAAGTACAATCCATAACATCCAATTCCACAACCATAAGTATAAAGATGCTGGTGGACGTTCTTTAGATTTCAGTGAATTCCAATTCCCTTTTTCCCAAGTCTGGGTGGTGCTCACTTGCTTTTCTTTCTGGGGTTGGTGTGGTCTCACCTGTCTATATGCCTCCACTTTTGAGTTCCATCTCTGCACGCCTCTGCCTCCACTGCCTACTCTGTTGCTTAGAGCAGCAGGGTTTTCCATCTTCTCGGCAGCAGTCGTGAGCATGGGGACTCCTACTGCTCCCTTTTTTTTTTTTTTTTGTGAAGCCTGAAGGCTTCGGCGCTTAGCTTTTACTTATGGAGCTTGGCACAAGACGTATGAGACTTGGAACCAACTCAGCTTACCCACGATTTCAGGGTTGAAGTTCCCAGATCTGTTAATGTGAACCCACCGTTCCTCGGGGTGTATTCCCTCACTTAATATGGTCCACCATTCTCTGGACCCTCTAATGATATGCCCAGTGACTACCCCCACCCTTAGGGCTTACTTGGCCAATTTGTATCTATTCCTATGGCACTGTTCGCAGATACCCACAGGAGAGTGCCCGTTCTCACAATATGTCCACCAGCTATCCTTGTATATTATTCATCTAAACATGTGAAGGGAAAACAGATACAATCAAGGGTATCACATAATATGGGACTACTCATCTAATTTCAAAGTCAGTTTTAGTCCTTGGGGGGGGTCCCACCATTTTCCAGTTTACTGATTCCTGAAGTGCCTTCACTCTAGACACATGTTCATCCACGCTCAGCAGTCCGGATAGCAGTCTCTGTGGTGAGCAAGACAAGAAATGGTCCCTCCCAGCGAGGGGTAAGAGGTGACTCCTTCCAATTCTTTATTAATACTTGATCTCCTGGTTTTATGGAATTCATGTCAATTTCTAAAGGAGGTCTCTGTACCACCATTGCCTTTTTACGTAGTTCTTCTCTTCTGGACATTAGTTGTCAGCGCGAGGTTGTGTTCTAACATTTAGAAGGGCTAAAAAGGCAGACACTTCAGTTGTTTCTTAATCTCTCCATTCATCCTTTCTACCTTTCCTGAGCTTTGGGGGTGACATGGTGTATGGTATTCCCATTTAGTACCTACTAACATCACTGCCTCTAATACCGTCTTTGAGGTGAAATGAGGTCCCCGGTCAGAATCAATGGCCTTGATGACCCCATATCGGGGAATTATTTCTTCAAAAAATTTTATTTATTTATTTATTTATTTATACCACTGTGTGTGCAGTTACTCTAGCCGTAGGGAAAGCCTCAACGAAATATGTGAGGTGGTCCACCATAACAAGAAGATATCTAAATCTTCCAACCTTAGGGAGCTCGGTGAAGTCTACCTGTAACTGTGCAAATGGGCGATGGGTCATTTCCCTTCCCCCGTGTATTTATTTATTTATTTATTTATTTCTTAATTGATGTTTGTTAATCTTTTGACAAGTTAAGCACCCCCAACAATACTTTTAGCTACATTATAGGCCCTTATGCACATAAAATTTATTGCAAAATGATCATATAGTGCTTGCACTCCCCAGTGTATTCTATATTTATCGCGGTATCTCCTCATTACTCTGAGTGCCATTGCTTTTGGGAGCACTTCCCTTCCATCAGGTAGTCTCCACTTCCCATGTTTTTCCCATATCCCCATTTGCTGTAACTTTTCCTGATTCGTGAACCTCAATTCAGGCTCTCGAAAGTTAGTATCTGTTCTTGTCAGTTCTGTTCTTAAGGGCATTAAGGCAGCTCTTCTCGCCCCTTCATCAGCTAAATTATTTCCTCTTATTCTTGAATCAAAACCCTTTTGGTGTCCCTTTACATGTACAACCGCTACTCTTTCAGGGTCTAGCTTCTTACTTCCCTTACTAATCCAGTGTCCTAAGTATTTTACCTCCTCTTCGGTAAATTGTAGCTTTGATTTAGAAACCTTCAATCCTTGTAAACTCAAAAAGTTTAGTTATTTTACACTTTCTTCTCTCACAGACTCCTGGGTGTCCCCTGCAAGTAGTAAATCATCTACATATTGGACGAGGGTGATTCCTTTTCCCAGATTATAACCTCGGAGAATTTGCTCCAGGGCCTGACCAAATAAATTAGGTGATTCTGTGAATCCCTGGGGAAGGACTGTCCATCTAAGTTGCTGCGTCCTATGGGTCTCCGGGTCCACCCATTCGAATGCAAAATAGTCCCTGCATTCTTCCTTTAAGGGGCAGGCCTAAAAGGCATCCTTCAAGTCTATAACACTGTACCACTGATTTTCAGGGCTTAATTAGCTTAATAGAGTGTGGGGGTTAGCTACTACAGGAAACCTGGTCACTGTTCTTTTGTTTATTTCCCGGAGGTCGTGGACCAGTCTGTAACTTCCATCGGGTTTTCTTACGGGTAATATGGGAGTGTTGAATGGGGACATGCAGGGCTCAAGAAGGCCCCCTTTTAGCAGCCTTTCAATTTCAGGCTTTAACCCCTGCCTCCCTTCCTGAGATAAGGGGTATTGTTTGATCCTAACGGGGATCTCAGGGTTTTTGATGGTTACTTCAAAGGGGGTAATATCCAGCCTCCCTACAGTATCTGGGGTGTACCAGACCTCTGGATTGATTCTCTCCTCATCCTGGGTTGTGAGGGCACATATTTTTACTTTTAGTTCCTTTCCCTCTACCTCTAGATTTATTCCTAACTCAACAATTAAGTCTCTGCCTAATAAATTGTAATCCGCTTCAGGGACTAACAAAAAGGATCCAATGCCATACCTACTTTCTGATTCTATTTCTACATGTTTGATGACTGGAGCTTTAAATGGCTCCCCTTTTGCTCCCACTACATTTATGCTTTCAGATGTGATTTTACACCCAGGAGGTAAGGTCTGGACAGTTGATCTCTCTGCCCCTGTGTCTACAAGAAATATCACCTCCTGTCGCTGAGGACCCACTTTTAATTTTATCAAGGGCTCTCTTTCTCCCGGGGTCCTCAGCACATAGAGCCCCTGACCCCCCCCTAATCCTCTAAAAACATTTTCTCGTCCTCTATTCTCTTCCTACAATCTTTCTTCAGATGGCCTCTCCTTTTACAATAGTAGCACTCTCTCTCTTCTTTTCTTCCTTTCTTCTCTTCAACTTTTGACTTAATTGCTAATTACACTCTGACACTTGTTAATTCACGTGCTATCTTGTGCCAGTCAGTCGCCATCCTGCTGTTTTTGTTTCCAAGATGTCTCGGTACTCTTATTGTATTGATATGTTGATTCCCTTCAAAGCTTCTTCCATTCTGTCCGAGGGACACTTTGTTAAACAAAGAGCCCCGGGGGGGGGGGGGGGGGCAGTGATTCCAGTCCTTCCTGATATCTCTTCAGGCACATCCTTAGGTATGTCACGACTTGTATATTTTTACAATGTGTACAACACAACATTACATACATACATATATATATATATATATATCTAAACATACATTGTTGCTAGTTTATACAGGTATATTGTTAACTATTTTAACTTCTCTTCTTTGGATCCTTTATTACTCAGGTCTTGTTTGTCCAGCACCAAAAATCAGTAGTTTTATTTCAGACGGCTGGACAGACAGGAGCTGCAGCCTTTGTACCTATGACTTTTACCTACTTTTTAATAACTACAAATTGCTTCACTTATATACTGAGACCTTGAAATAAAATATTCTTATCTTGTTCTAAATGCAGAAACAACATTTGATTCCCACAGCGGGGAAGAGGGACCCTCAGATCCGTGCCTCTGGAAAGGGGAAACAGACCTAAAGTAATACATATACACATAAGCTGGAAAATGAAAATACACACTCTGGGGTGTAACATGGTGTTCACTATCCCAGTAGCTGTAGGTGACCACCCAAACAAAACTTCCCACCAACGATAATTGCTATTTTTCTTAATGCGCTCAAATACTTTATGCAGCTCCTCCAGGCCGTGCTTTATTGTAAGGAGAGTTCTCTTACTTTGTTCCTTTTGTTTTTGTATTATTTGGAACTGAGAGGTTCATTCCTATATGTATTTCCTCTAGCTTATCAATTAGATTACAATCTTTTGCAATATTATTAACTACCATGCAGGGGAGGGAAAATTCAAAATCGCTACCATTGATATGGGTAAAATTACAAATCACAGAGTTAGTTCCATCTGCTTCTAACTCATAAGTAATTTTATGACGCCAATACCATATTGTGATGTTTTGGTCGGAGGTTCTGAGAGCCACACATCCTTCCCCTAAATAGACTATCCTTGAATTCCATGGATCCTTTCGAACTTCAAAATGACAGATTCCTTGCTGAGGATCTAGACATAGATCTTGTTGATCCAAAGTGTTTTCATCACATACCCACCCTAAAGACCCTCTAGTTTCACAGGAAGCTACATCTATTGTCTTCCAGGTCTTGATACCTTCCTGGTCTTCCCTTGCCCATGCCTAATGTTCAGTGGTATTCCCAGGGTCACTATTGGGCCCTGTGGACCCTGTATGTCTCCGTCCGTAGCACTTAACTTATAAGTAACACTCCCAGTGCTGTCCCAGCCTAGCCAGTTAAGTCTCGGTGTTGTTTAAGAGTTCTTGGGAGCCTTTGGCGGATAAGCCAATTTTCCCATCCCTTCTGGGAGGTACCTAAGAATGGGAGACAGTGGTCCCAATCCTTATCATGGGCCACAGAGAGATTGACAATTTTAAGGGACCATTCAGGCTGGACCAGGATTTTTTGCATGCCTACTTTCTTTACTGCATAGGCCCCAATGCCTTTAGTGATGGGACTGTAACTCCCAGGCATGGGAGTAGATGGGGGAGACAGACTTGTGGTGGTACTTTCAGCAGTACAGTCCAGTCTGAGGTCTCCCCAGGGTAGGCACTTAGGACTTGAGTGAAGCTCATCCAGCAATCCGTATGGCTGTCTGTACCCACTTCTCCTTTTCTGAGGTTACATTCCTCTGCATTACCCTGCTTGTCACAGTCAATATAACAACTGGTAGTAAGACTGTCAGTACAAGGGGTTAAAGAGCCCCCCCCTTGGTAGGTGGCACAATATAGGTCTGGGAGTTTTGGAAGTACTTTTACCATTACTAGGTCCCCAATGGGGTCCTCATTCTGGGATCCCGGACTAGCAGGGGCTGTAAGTTCCCAGAGACAGATTACCGTATGGATGTTCTTGGAATCCTTATCCATAGTGAGAGTGGCATTATACCAGCAGGGACTATAGGAACACTTTTTGTTGATATAAGAAGTCTCATACCAGCAGGGGCTGTAGGAACACTCTTGGTTTTTATAAATATCAAATCCCCAGGGGGAAGTCGTGAATTTCTACATTGACGTCCTATAGCAAGTTCCTGCCCTTCTCTCCCTTGAATTGCATTCCCTTTTACCTCTATCTGCTGTCCATCAAAAAGTCACTAACAATTCAAGGACTATTCCCCTAGCTTCCACCCATTTTGTCCAGCCTCCCCATCTTATATTATTTGACATAGCATAAGCAAGTGTTAGAGCAAGCATTGCAAGCAAAATTAATCTTATATCACCGGAGGTCTTTGTCCTCATGTTAGATTTCGTTGCAGTCTCAGCTTGGCATCAGTAACAGGATGCGCCGTCCAGCTGTTTCCTTTCGCCTTCTTGACTCTCGTGTGGTGGACCCACGATCCTATGCCATCTAGCTTTATAGCTGTATGAGTAGTCATTATTACTAAAAATGGACCTTCCCATTTAGGTTCCGGTGAGTCCCGTAACACTTTAACATAGACTTTATCCCCCGGGTTTATCTGATGAACCGGACCATCCAACCCTCGTGCCCATGTTCCGAAAACAAATTTCTCAGTATCCCTAAGTTGGTTCTGCAAAAATATCATATATCCTGTAAGACTTTCTTCCCCATTGCCTTGTGGGGCTTGTACCTGATATGGCCTCCCATATAATATCTCAAAGGGTGACAACCCTTCCTTTGACCGGGGCTTTGTTCTAATCCTAAGTAAGGCTAACAGTAGAGCCTTAGGTCAATCTAGATTTGCCTCCTGCCCTATCTTAACAATCTGGGTTTTGATCAAGTGGTTCATCTTTTCCACTTGTCCACTAGCTTGTGGTTGGTAGGGCGTGTGCAGATGCCACCAGATTCCCAGAAGATGGCAAACCTGATGTATAACCGTAGCTATAAAGTGAGGCCCACGATCTGAGGACATAGCAGCAGGAACTCTAAAGCATGGTATTACCTCATATAGAAGAACCTTGGTTACCTCTCTTGCTTTGTTGGTCCCACAGGGGTATGCTTCTGGCCATCCTGAGAAGGTATCTGTTAACACTAAAAGATATCACGTACTGCAATTCTTTTAATATACCCGGCGTGAGATTAAGAATCAACGGTTCAAATGTTGGTCCAACCAGTTTATTACAAATCCTAGCCTTTTAGGGAGATGGGGAAGGGGAAATAGGCGATAGAAAAGGTAAGAAGAAAAGCAAGAATTGTGGTAAGCGGGGATAGTCACCAACTCGATGCAGCAGTGTCCCGTTATCTGTTGGTCCGGGGTCCAAGCAGGCAATGAAGAGCAGCAGGCTGGTGCCAAGCAGTACGGGTGGTGGTGGTGGAAGCAGCAGCGTCTCGTGCAGCAAGGCCGGGAGGGTCCGTAGACAGTAGGGCAGCAAAGCAGCAATGAGGAATCTGAAGGCAGTAAACCCTCTCTATCTCTCTCTCTCGCCTCCTCTCTCGCACTACTTCATGATTTTTCCTGCGCCCTTTTATCCTGTTTTTTTCCTGCCTACGTGACATTCCCGGGGGCTTGGGTAAGGGTCATGTGAGTACCCCCCCCCCCCCTCGAGATGGCTCTCTTCCTCGAGATGATGAGTTTAGTCAAAAGGCTTCCTCCTGGCCATCAAGGTGCTTATCCTTCTTTCACTGCCTCCAGTTAGCAAATCTTTAGAGAAAGGGATTGCACAATCCCTGGCCAGGACTGGCATGGAATAGTCCATCTTCAGCAAGTTTCTGAGACAAAGGCACGACAACATGGCCTCTTACACATGGGCCCACCGAGCTAGAAATAATTCACTCTTATGTTGCCAGTCCAAGTCTATTTGAGCCACCTGAATTCTGGCAGCCTGGTCTACCTGGAGGTTATTTTGTTGTTCCCCAGTAGCTCGACTTTTGGGCACGTGAGCATCCACATGGCGCACCTTTACAACCATATTCTTTATTCAGGCAGAAATGTCTTTCCACAGTTCAGCAGCCCAAATAGGTTTCCCCCTTCTGTTGCCAGTTGTTTCGTTCCCACTGCTGTAATCACCCCCATAAGGCATTCGCCACCATCCATGAGTCGGTATAAAGATGAAGCAGTCAGACGGCTGGACAGACAGGAGCTGCAGCCTTTGTACTTATGACTTTTACCTAATTTTTAATAATTATATATTGCTTCACTTGTGGGAATCAAATGTTGTTTCTGCATTTAGAACAAGATAAGAATATTTTATTTCAAGGTCTCAGTATATAAGTGAAGCAATTTGTAGTTATTAAAAAGTAGGTAAATGTCATAGGTACAAAGGCTGCAGCTCCTGTCTGTCCAGCCGTCTGACTGATCTTTGGTGCTGGACAAACCAGACCTGAGTAATAAAGGATCCAAAGAAGAGAAGTTAAAATAATTAACAATATACCTGTATAAACTAGCAACAATGTATGTTTAGATATATATATATATGTATGTATGTAATGTTGTGTTGTACACATAGTAAAAATATGCAAGTCGTGACATACCTAAGGATGTGCCTGAAGAGACATCAGGAGGGACTGGGATTCCTGGCCCCCCCCCCGGGGCTCTTTGTTTAACAAAGTGTCCCTCGGACAGAATGGGAGAAGCTTTGAAGGGAATCAACATATCAATACGATAAGAGTACCGAGACATCTTGGAAACAAAAACAGCAGGATGGCGACTGACTGGCACAAGATAGCACGTGAATTAACAAGTGTCAGAGTGTAATTAGCAAATACAAACCTCAGGTAAAATTGTAACCTGGGATACCCAACCAAAGGGGAAACAGGGGAGGGAACATGGGAGACAAGGTATAAAAAGTGTAATATCGTGTCCTTCGGCGCGCTTCTGCTAGCAGGGCGCCCGCCATTGCAATCGCGAATAAAAACGGCTTTTATCAGAGATACCGTCCTGACCAAAATTATTGAGGTATTTCCAACAGGTATGGCATTGGATCTTTTTGTTAGTCCCTGAAGCGGATTACAATTTATTAGGCAGAGTCCTAATTGTTGAGTTAGGAATAAATCTAGAGGTAGAGGGAAAGGAACTAAAAGTAAAAATATGTGCCCTCACAACCCAGGATGAGGAGAGAATCAATCCAGAGGTCTGGTACACCCCAGATACTGTAGGGAGGCTGGATATTACCCCCTTTGAAGTAACCATCAAAAACCCTGAGATCCCCGTTAGGATCAAACAATACCCCTTATCTCAGGAAGGGAGGCAGGGGTTAAAGCCTGAAATTGAAAGGCTGCTAAAAGGGGGCCTTCTTGAGCCCTGCATGTCCCCATTCAACACTCCCATATTACCCGTAAGAAAACCCGATGGAAGTTACAGACTGGTCCACGACCTCCGGGAAATAAACAAAAGAACAGTGACCAGGTTTCCTGTAGTAGCTAACCCCCACACTCTATTAAGCTAATTAAGCCCTGAAAATCAGTGGTACAGTGTTATAGACTTGAAGGATGCCTTTTAGGCCTGCCCCTTAAAGGAAGAATGCAGGGACTATTTTGCATTCGAATGGGTGGACCCGGAGACCCATAGGACGCAGCAACTTAGATGGACAGTCCTTCCCCAGGGATTCACAGAATCACCTAATTTATTTGGTCAGGCCCTGGAGCAAATTCTCCGAGGTTATAATCTGGGAAAAGGAATCACCCTCGTCCAATATGTAGATGATTTACTACTTGCAGGGGACACCCAGGAGTCTGTGAGAGAAGAAAGTGTAAAATAACTAAACTTTTTGAGTTTACAAGGATTGAAGGTTTCTAAATCAAAGCTACAATTTACCGAAGAGGAGGTAAAATACTTAGGACACTGGATTAGTAAGGGAAGTAAGAAGCTAGACCCTGAAAGAGTAGCGGTTGTACATGTAAAGGGACACCAAAAGGGTTTTGATTCAAGAATAAGAGGAAATAATTTAGCTGATGAAGAGGCGAGAAGAGCTGCCTTAATGCCCTTAAGAACAGAACTGACAAGAACAGATACTGACTTTCGAGAGCCTGAATTGAGGTTCACGAATCAGGAAAAGTTACAGCAAATGGGGATATGGGAAAAACATGGGAAGTGGAGACTACCTGATGGAAGGGAAGTGCTCCCAAAAGCAATGGCACTCAGAGTAATGAGGAGATACCGTGATAAATATAGAATACACTGGGGAGTGCAAGCACTATATGATCACTTTGCAATAAATTTTATGTGCACAAGGGCCTATAATGTAGCTAAAAGTATTGTTGGGGGTGCTTAAAAATACACGGGGGAAGGGAAATGACCCATCGCCCGTTTGCACGGTTACAGGTAGATTTTACCAAGC
Organism: Alectoris magna; assembly: GCA_030625065.1. Taxonomy (NCBI): domain Eukaryota; kingdom Metazoa; phylum Chordata; class Aves; order Galliformes; family Phasianidae; genus Alectoris; species Alectoris magna. The sequence goes on from CM060574.1 coordinate 7,182,085, forward strand.
TCCCTAAGGTTGGAAGATTTAGATATCTTCTTGTTATGGTGGACCACCTCACATATTTCGTTGAGGCTTTCCCTACGGTTAGAGTAACTGCACACACAGTGGTAAAAATAAATAAATAAATAAATAAATAATTTTTTTTTAAGAAATAATTCCCCGATATGGGGTCATCAAGGCCATTGATTCTGACCGGGGACCTCATTTCACCTCAAAGACGGTATTAGAGGCAGTGATGTTAGTAGGTACTAAATGGGAATACCATACATCGTATCACCCCCAAAGCTCAGGAAAGGTAGAAAGGATGAATGGAGAGATTAAGAAACAACTGAAGTGTCTGCCTTTTTAGCCCTTCTAAATGTTAGAACACAACCTCGCGCTGACAACTAATGTCCAGAAGAGAAGAACTACGTAAAAAGGCAATGGTGGTACAGAGACCTCCTTTAGAAATTGACATGAATTCCATAAAACCAGGAGATCAAGTATTAATAAAGAATTGGAAGGAGTCACCTCTTACCCCTCGCCGGGAGGGACCATTTCTTGTCTTGCTCACCACAGAGACTGCTATTCGGACTGCTGAGTGTGGATGGACACGTGTCTAGAGTGAAGGCACTTCAGGAATCAGTTAACTGGAAAAGTGGTGGGACCCCCACCAAGGACTAAAACTGACTTTGAAATTAGATGAGTAGTCCCATATTATGTGATACCCTTGATTGTATCTGTTTTCCCTTCACATGTTTAGATGAATAATATACAAGGATAGCTGGTGGACATATTGTGAGAACGGGCACTCTCCTGTGGGTATCTGCGAACAGTGCCATAGGAATAGATACAAATTGGCCAAGTAAGCCCTAAGGGTGGGGGTAGTCACTGGGCATATCATTAGAGGGTCCAGAGAATGGTGGACCATATTAAGTGAGGGAATACACCCTGAGGAACGGTGGGTTCACATTAACAGATCTGGGAACTTCAACCCTGAAATCGTGGGTAAGCTGAGTCGGTTCCAAGTCTCATACGTCTTGTGCCAAGCTCCATAAGTAAAAGCTAAGCGCCGAAGCCTTCAGGCTTCACAAAAAAAAAAAGAAAAAAAAAAAAAAGAGGGAGCAGTAGGAGTCCCCATGCTCACGACTGCTGCTGAGAAGATGGAAAACCCTGCTGCTCTAGGCAACAGAGTAGGCAGTGGAGGCAGAGGCGTGCAGAGTTGGAACTCAAAAGTGGAGGCGTATAGACAGGTAAGACCACCCCAACCCCAGAAAGAAAAACAAGTGAGCACCACCCAGACTTGGGAGAAAGGGAATTGGAATTCACTGAAATCTAAAGAACGTCCACCAGCATCTTATGGTTATGGAATATACTTATGGTTGTGGAATTGGATGTTATGGATTGCACTTGTAAAAGGGGAAGAGTCACCAACCGTTTAAATGGTCCTTATATCAGTTTGACACCCAGAAGGAAATCGAGAGTGTTATTACCCCTGGGGCCCCTAGTTTTAAGACCACTCTATGTCAGCTTACCCCGATCAGTCCTTGTCTTGGTAAGATGGGATATTACCTTTGTCCTAGTTCAAATCCTGGAAGATCCTATTGTAATTACCCAGGCCAATATTATTGTGACCAAATTACGAGAAGAACTGGAAAAACGGAGAAAGGAGAGGGAGATGCAACAAAGCTGGTATGAATCAGTGTTTAACTATTCTCCCTGGCTGACTATCTTGCTGTCTACTTTAGCAGGACCTCTTATTCTATTAATCCTGGGACTAACTTTTGGACCATTTCTGTTTAATAAACTTATTGCTATTGCTAATGGACGGTTAGAGACAGCCCATTTAATGTTAGTAAGAAAACAATATGAACAAATCAATAGCAAGGAAGAGGATGAATTTATCCTCCAAAAAGCTAAAGAAGCAGTAAAACGATTTGATGAACAAAATCAGGATAAAATAGAAAAGGGGGGATTGTGATAGGTAAGGGTTAAGTTTGTTAAATCAAATCGACACTCAATGGTGCTTTCTCAGGTATCCAGGAATGTAAGCAGTGTTGTAAAATGCAAATGACGTGTAAACGACGGAAACTAGGAATCTGCAGGCATTGCGAACTACACATTGCCGGGGCACATAAGCTGCTAAAAATTAACCAAAGAATAAGACTACTGACTCTCACCCCCACAACCATCGGAGGCAGAAAAATGAATCCCCAGCAACAACCTACGACCCCCAACAGCAACCAGCGCAGCCGCAAGAATGACTGGAATGTATACAGGAGATAAGAATTGTATAAATACAGAGACAATCCTTTGTTAAAATTGCGACCTTGGCGGAGTGTAGGCTCCCCGGGCGCCCAGCGCTGTTTTGCTCACTTTACCGCCTTGCTTAATTAAATAAAGCTATCCCTTTATCAAACTAGATTTTGTCTGGTTTTGTCACGAGAATCTATAACACCGACTGCGTGCATCACTTCAGTATCAGTGTAAGGCCTTCAGCTTTTTGGACAGTCTCACATTATATTTGATTTATTAGCTTCAATTCTAATTATATTGTATTATAGTGTGTTATGTTGCATTCCGATACCATATTTAGTAAACTAGTTTGTTTCTCCTCAGATCATTGCTGCTGTTTTTAATTATTTTGGGGTCCCCTGTTTCCCTTTTTTTGGAGGCGTGAATTTTGCGAAATCCCTCCTCCCCACTAGTCACGGAAGTGGGCCGAACCAGCCCGTAAACCGTTGACACCCCCACAATTCCACTATTTTTTACCCTCAATTACAGTTCCATATACCATTAACAATTGCACTTCCATGTACCATCAAAACAGTTTCTCCCACCCCTTTCAAAATCCACAAACCAAACAATACAATTCTTCAACTTCCACAAACACCCAGCGCTTGGTCTCACGATTAGGGTGAGTGGAGGCAGAGACCCTAGGATGGTCCCTGTACAGGGGGGCCCCCTGTACATGTACGGGGGGGGGGCCTCACTTGAATTTCACAGAAAGGGGGGAGGAACCCTTACTTCAGTGGTGGAGTTTGGGGAGTGGTTTACTAGGAATATGCAGGACTTGGGAGGAGATAGAATGGGGCCAAGGCTTTCACTTATCAATAGCACATTGCAAAGGAGGAAGCTCCTGGAATTCCAGGTCTGAAAACTTCAGATAAGAAACTGGACCAATCACCACAAAGGGAATCATATTCAAAAAGACTTGGCTATACACTGTGCATGCCCAAGAAGGAGTGAAAAACAAGAAGACATTCACAGAATTAGTTAGCATAGGACAACCCACTGTCTAGAATGAGTTAGCATTACTTGCTTCGCGGAATTATGAGCGTGCATATTGTGTGGTATAAATATGACTGCTTGAGAGACACTAGTTGCACAATTGGGGTGGTGCAAGCCCCCCGTGCACCAGTGTGGCACCTTAAAATTAATAAAACTACCTTACATTCTGACTCTCTGGAGTCTGAGTCGTGTTCTGCAGGTCAAGGGTACTCAATTATAAAACTGGTCCCATTACTCCCATTTATGTTCCTGGTTTCTTATTCAATATTCCCCTTGGCTCACCAGCAATGTTTCCCCAGTGAGCCAAAATACAACCCAGGGGGTCTTCTCGGTATCTCTTTAGACACCCTTGTCCCATAGCAGCCTCTTAGGTAACCCTTTCACAACATAAACATTTAACAATCACAAAGACGGTGACAATAATCAGTACAATTTATCCTCAGGATCCTTCCTCTCTCTGCCTCCCTCCAGGGCCCAACCTTCCCTCTGTATTCCTTTCCCACACTTGCACAGCTGCCCACCTAATCACACCTCTTTCTTCTCCAGTAAACAACGTATCAATGATAAACATCATTTCCATCCATGAGTAGAAATTAGGCCCTAGAAATTGATCTAATTGTTCTGCTACTCTTATAGGATCCTCAATTAAGGAATTCATTTCCTTCTTGAAACTCCTAACCTTTCTGCTAGTAAAACCAGCAGGCATTAGGATACCCTGTTTCCCTTTGACCTAAGGAGACTTCCCTAAGAGGATAAAGAAGTGAAGTATTAGTAAGGTTAGTATTAGAGAAAGGAAAACTCTCCAGGTCCCGTTTACATCGTTCCAATTCCCTCGATTACTGAGAGTGCATCCTCTCTAGGACCCTGCACAGGATCAGCATCTTGGCCACTCCCCTTCTCTGGAGAGGTTGCTGCCGCTTGCATTGCTTTAGAAATTGAAGGGGGGGGGGAAGTTATCTAAGGGATCTCATTTATGATCTTTCTGCTTCTCATTCGTTTTTCTTTTGAACTTCAACTCCTTGTGAGGAACTGTTTTACTTCACCTTTGCCCTGTTACACAGCACCCCCTTCCCACTGAGTTTTGCTGTGGTTGCTGCAGGATGAGGTAGAAAAGGACAAGCTGTATAAGCAAAACTGTTCCTTGAGCCTTTGAAAAGCAGACAAACACGTGATGTGCTCATATCTTTTATTAGGTAAGAGGAAGAGCTAAAAAGAAATGAAACTCCTAAAACATTCACTGCACTGGTACATAACAAAACTATCAGGAGTTGCTTCTCTGGTCTTTGTTTTAAAAAAGGGGGAAGAACAGGTGAAGTTTTCATCCAGCCACTCTGTCAGTCCTGGGCAGGGTGGCTCAGGCCAAAAAGAAGTACGAGAAATACCTTATAGTTTTAAGACAGTGCTACATATTTTTTGCCTTTGATGATGCAAAGGAGGGTCCAGGACCCATTGAGCCGTCCAGAGTCTCTTGCTTGAGAAACAAAACCAAAACAAAATAAGATTTTTTTTATTATTTATTTAAAAATTAAAAAATAAAGAGGTGACCTAACTGCCCCTGAGTTCATCTTCCACAGCAAAATAACAGCTATACTGGGGGGTGGGGGCAGAAATCAAACAAACAGGATACATCTTGATTCTTTTTTAGGAGCCAGGCCTCCATATTTGCCTGAATTTAGAATTGCACTAAATAAATAGCTCCAATAAAAATGGCACAGTTATAAAGCCCATAAAGCTTGAAAAACAAGGAAGGAGGCCCTGGTGTATACAGGAAGTGAATAATTAATCTTCCTACAAAGAAAATAAAACAGGTTCCAAGATGCAGAAAACCACATTTAGGCTCTTTTACATTTACAAATACATACATAAATATATTACATACAACAGCAACTCAAAGAGGAAGCAGGCAAGTCACAGAGGATGGCTGGCTGGCTACAGTTCTCCCCACACAGATGGTTGGCTGAGCAGTTACTTCTACTAATTTCAGGAATGGGCTTGGACTTCAGCTTTTTTTTTTTTTTTTTTTTTTTTTCCTTTCAGATTTAGTTAGTCCAGTATGGAGAAGTGCCATAGGCAGTTTTGGTAGCCTGAGACTTTTGCTGCATGGTGCTGGGCTGGTTGCGCTGGCTAGATCCACCCTAGCAAACCAAAAGAAAGGAGGCATCAGCATCAGCTGCCACCACACTGCAGGACCCATAGAACCCACAGGCCCCCAGGAAGACAAGGTAATCAGTATAGCACCAGGAGAGCTGCTGCTCCCCAGCATCCACTAATACAGCTCATCAGATCCAGATCTGACATCTTATGAGCCAGTGGCCAACAAAGAAATCAAGCAGGAACAAAGGGATACGCCCACCCAGCCCCATTCCCAGCCAAGTGTCACCACTTTGGATGCTGTCACTCCTTCACTGCAGAAGGACACAGCTGGAATGATAACACTGGGAGATGCCAGAGTTGAGTTGTAAACGATATCAGCTTCCCCCCCCCCCCCCCCCCCCCAAAAAAAAAAAAAAAAACACCCAAAAAAAGCTTAATCTCCCTCAAGGTCAGCTTCTCTGTGTTGTAAAACAGCATCAGACCACAAGAAGGAAAACAGTAGAGCTGCAGGAAGGAAAGGAGCACTCTCAGTGTGAACAGAGACAGTGCACCAGACAAGTATATAAAAGAGAGAACAGTCAGTCATTTTCTATTTCTGGACTCCAAAGCATAACACTTTTTTTCTCCTTTCAGTGAACATTTTATAGTGAGGAAAGGAAACACATTTGTTGGTGAAATCAAATCAAAAATAGGATCTGACATAAAATCTCTGCAAGGGGTTGTTCCCCCCCCCCCCCAATCACAGTGCTCATGTCCAGGGAACAGCAGCACCTGTCTCAGCTTCACATCCCCTGCACCCTACATCACAATAGCCTCTTCCAATCAGGACCTGCCCCACAGCCCTCCCCTAGCTGGTAAACAGCATCTAGTCTGTAATCCTGCCAAGGCACTTGAACAAAGAAAAAAAAAAAAAATTGAAAAAAACACCACACACAAACCAAAAATCCTACTCTAGGAGGTAAGTAGGAACAATCTCACTTTGTGAAGGCAGCAAGGGCTGACTCACCTGCCCATCTTGCTGAAGATGATGATGCAGCATCTGTGAATGAGGCTGTTGATGTGCAGGCAGGATATGGAGAAAAGGAGCTGGAGCATAACCTGGGGCAGCACCAGGGTTCAGGGGCCCAGTAGATCCAAGAGCAGAGGGAATGCTGAAAGGAGGTGGTGTGCCAGCATGGAATCCCTGCTTGTCAAACATCTGCACAGGAAGTAATGGGGAACATCAAATACCAGTGGAAACAGCCCCGCAGCAACCAAGCAAGAACGACCTGAACACAGATTCCTGAACCTTTTGTCAATCCCATGAGCAAATCAGACTGAACATCTGTGAGCAATTTAGTAGATGAGTTTCAACTCATTTTCATCCTTATTTCTGCTCTAATGCCTATAACTTTTTAAATTGTTTTATTTCATTGACTACTGTGTTCCTTTTTTCCCTGACCTCTTTTTACTTAGTGGGATATGGTATAGCAGCAGCTGCTTGAAATCTATCCTTCACACCTTGTGGGGGCTCAGGCTAAATTACTTGACCTCAGGGCAGCCCAACAAAAAGACAAGAAGAAATTGCACTAAGGTTTTCTTTCCCCAGGCCAAAGCTTCTCCCCTAATGCTAAGCATGTAACTGAGAGTTGGTGTCCTACCCATGGACACAGATCACAGTCAGACACACAATGAGTCTGACTGCCCTGACAGAAGGTATAAGGATAAGGAAAGGAGCTGGATGTAACTAACTGCACTGTACAACTCAGCTTTTTGCTCTCTCTGGGAACCTGTACACAAAAAAATAGACAGAGGTGAAGCAGAGGGGTGCTGGTACCCATCAGAGAGACCCTCAGGTATAGCAATGGGTGCTACCAACTGGTCTAGCTGGAGAAAAGCAAACATCCTCTTAACTCATCTGCTTTGGGGGCTACTTTCTAAAAACACTGGTGCTGTCACATTTTATTTGTGCTCAGGGCACAGCATACATGAAGCAGCATGTGACAGCGCAAGGAGCTCTGCATCTGTGACAACAGCTTTGGCCAGGAACTGATGAAGCAAAAGCAGCAGGATGGAGAACAAGACTCCTCTCTAGCAGCAAGCAGAGCCAGTATAAGAAAAGCTCAAGTCTGCTGACCCCAAGACTAACCAGCTTAGGAATTGCCCCCAGCTGCCACAGCTCCAGCAGAGCGCCACCATGCCCATAAGCAGGAAGCCACCAGTCTAGTCTCAGACCAACAGGAAGGAGGATCCAGCAATTCTCACCTGAGTCTTGTTATAGACTGAGCCACTGATATCAGGCACACCTGTGTTACTTGAGGTTACAGAAACACCTGGAAAACAAGAAGGCACTGACAATGAAAAAGCCAAGCAGCACCCAACTGGAACTCCGCACTTAGCTTTGGTCCTGGTATTTCAGTGAAGGTACCTGGACCCACAGCCACTGCCCCACATGTCCTTAGGCCTGCTCTGTGCTCTCAGACCTACAGCACCCCATATGGGAGCAGGAAGAAGGGCTCAGTTCTTTGCTCCTGCTATAAAGCAGGAAATCAGCCCATTGGGTTAAGTTATCCATGTCCACTACACACATATAGCTGGGATTCAAATGCACTTCATTGGGCAGCAGCTGGCTGCGCTGAACACTCATTTAGCTTGCAAAATGCCAATTTTCCTCTAGGATTAGGGATATGTTTGGCTCTCATGGCATTCAAGAGCTTTCCAGTAGTGTGCTGAGCAATGAGCCTCAGCATCTGCTACAAGCTTGTGTCCCTGTCCTTTCACATCCATGCCCAAGGATGAGATCTACTCCTCTGCCCCTGCAGAATTAATATCACTGACTCAGGCTGGCTTCCACCTGGGTCAGTTGGTGCCACAAAAGGCTCAGAAACACTCACTCACCAGCAAGGTGACTCAAACTGTTGTCATGGTTTTATGATGTTTGATTGTCAGTATTCCACATCATAACATCACGTAGTGCACTGGGAATTAAAAGACGTAATGCTTCTGGGTACCTGTCCCGGAAGAAAACTACTGCATTCCCCAGAGGACTGTTCACTGTTCTGTTATCATTTCCGCTCAGGGGGAACAGATAAAGGCCTTCATAGGTCACCTGTTGTCTCTTTTGATCATCTGGCTCGTCTCTGTTGTGGGTGCTGTCTCATCACAGCATTAGAGTACAGCCTTTGGATTTTAGACATTCTCATTTTATTTATTAGTTTCAATTCTAAATATATTGTATTATATTGTATTACAGTGTGTTATCTTGCATTCTGATATCTTATTTAGTAAAATAGTTTGTTTCTCCTCAGATCATTGCTGCTATTTTGTTTTTAGGCCCATCTCTCTATCCTTTTCCTTTTTTTTCCCTTTCTGGGGTGTGGATCTGTGAGTACCCCACTCCACTAGTCATGGAATGGGGCCGAACCAGCCCATAAACAGTTGATAATCTTGGTGGAGAATGCGGGCAAAGAACCTCAGGAGAGACCCAAGGCTGACCCCTGGGATTCTGGAGTCGAGCGTACAAGGGGTCCAAAGAGTGCTACACTCCAACTGAGGAGATCTTAGCCACTTATGAGGGGGTTCGGGCTGCTTCTGAAGTAGTCGGTACTGAAACGCAGCTCCTTCTGGCACCTCGACTGCCAGTACTGAACTGGATGTTCAAAGGAAAGGTTCCCTCCACCCATCATGCTACTGATGCCACTTGGAGTAATTGGATTGCGCTGATTACACAATGAGCACGGATGGGGAACCTCAGTCATCCAGGAATTTTAGAGGTGATCATGGACTGGCCTGAAGGCAAAAAGTTTAGAATGTCACCAGGAGAAGAGGTGTCACGTGCTAAAGAGGCCCCACCATACAATGAACTACCAGAAAATGAAATTTGCCCTGTTCACTGATGGATCGTGTCGTATTGTGGGGAAGCATCACAGATGGAAAGCTGCTGTGTGGAGCCCCACACGACAAGTTGCAGAGGCCACTGAAGGAAAAGGAGAATCAAGTCAGTTCGCAGAGGTAAAGGCTGTCCAGCTGGCCTTAGATGTCGCTGAACGGGAGAGGTGGCCAATTCTTTATCTTCATACTGACTCATGGATGGTGGCGAATGCCTTATGGGGGTGGTTACAGCAGTGGGAATAAAACAACTGGCAGCGGAGGGGTAAACTTATTTGGGCTGCTGAGCTGTGGAAAGACATTGCTGCCCAAATAAAGAATATGGTTATAAAGGTGCGTCATGTAGATGCTCACGTGCCCAAGAGTCAGGCTACTGAGGAACAAATAACCACCAGGTAGATCGAGCTGCCAGAATTGAGGTGGCTCAAATAGACTTGGACTGGCAACACAAGGGTGAATTATTTCTAGCTCGGTGGGCCCATGAAACCTTGGGCCATCAAGGAAGGGATGCAACATATAAGTGGGCTAGAGACCGAGGGGTGGACTTAACTATGGATGCTATTGCACAGGTTATTCATGACTGTTACACATGCACCACAATTAAACAAGGCAAGAGGATGAAACCTCTTTGGAGGGAAGGGCAATGGCAAAAGTATAAATATGGAGATGCGTGGCAGGTTGATTGGTAAGCGTTATGTGCTTACCATGGTAGAGTCAAATATCTTGCATTCCAATATCTTTTTTAGTAAATTAGTTTGTTTCTCCTCATATTATTGCCACTGTTTTGTTTTTAGGCCCATCTCTCTACCCTTTTCCGTTTTTTTCCCTTTTCCCTTTCTGGGGCGTGGATCTGTGGACCCATTGGTCCTCCCACCCCACTAGTCACGGAATGGGGCTGAACCAGACCATAAACTGTTGACAACTGTCTGCTCATTTGTGAATTTATAAAGATCAGATCTGATCACTTCACTTGGATCTGAATAAAATCAGTAGTTCCTTTGGCCAGTGAATCAAAGGATTGAACTGGGGTTTGCACTGTTCTAACACTACCCTTCCTAGGAGATCATTCCTTTTCACAGGTCACGCAGAAGAGCATGACCAGCACTTAGTTGAAGACTTACATACTGAACATTCCAGTTGGTGTTTCAGATGCATGGCAAATGCTTGGTATTTGTTTAAGCTCAAGGATGAACTAGTTAGTGCTAAGCAGTTCAGTATACATTTCTCAGGTCTAACCAGCATGTACAGAATAAAGTTTTCATATAAGCTACATACATCCCTTATCCTTTACAGCTATAGAGGAAACATTTCTAGGTATGAAACAATGCAATGAGTTACAGTGCATATAGACAGCAGCTGAAACAACAGCCCAGAGATGTGTGAACTGCCCTGCTCACTCTGAATACACAGCTAACTCAGATGCCTACCAACAAACTCAAAATCCAGTCAGCAATTGGCAGACGACCATTTCAGCAGTAGCATCCAGCATCTTAGGCTTCAATGACGCAGCACTGCTGCAAGACCATTTATTCTTCACCAAAGACATCTTTGGCAGTGTTGCAGAATGGCCAAAGGACCATAGGCCTCTGGGAGCACTGTACGAGCAAGACAGAGTAGGCAGCAATGACTGCATGGCCGTGGGATAGTACGGCCTGCTGAAAAATACCAGCTGGCTGAGAAAAACAAGGTCAGCCTGGCCCTGCTCTGGTGAGACACAACTAAGGAGGAAACTGAGATACGGGTGGAATGAGGGGGAAGAGCAGACCCCTGAAAACGATATCCTGATTGTAGCTATGGTGTGTTGCCATGGGAGGTAAACAAAGGTGGTGGGTTTTACAACCAATCAATTAAAGATAAGAGTAATAAAACCAATCAGCCTGAACCAAGTGTGACTTGTAGACTATAAAAGCAGTTTGACCACAAGCAATAAACGGAGTTTGATGCACTCATATTGGGTCCTTGTCATCTCTCCCCCGCGCCGATCCACGAACAGCTCAGATTCCGGGAACCCAGCCTCAATCCGCGGCAACTGGCGCCCGAACAGGGACCCGGGATTGAAGAGTGGCATGCTTCATGAAGCGCGGCCGGACAAAGAGCACTGACAGAGGCACATCAGGGGGCAGAGGCGCCTAGACCGACCGAGAGGGGTCTGCATGGTCCCGAGGGCACGAAAGAAGACGTCCGAAAGATTCCCTGTTGGGCATTGTGGCGGTGGAACGCGGAATTGCAGTGCACCATGGAGGGAGAGGTAGCCCACAAATTATTATTATGGTTTTTAGAAAAGCGGGGAATAGATAATACGGTGTTAAAGTCGGCTCCTGCCCTGTTATGGTACAGGAAGGAGTGCGGGTTTTTCCAGCACTCAGGATTATACTCCGTAGTAGGAGAATGGCGAAAATATGGTGCCTTGTTACGGAATCAAGTTATTAAGAATGCAAAAAGGCTTAGGAAGGTTTGGCGGGAGGTTAGTAACAGTTTGAAAAGACGTAAAATAGAGAAGGATACGGTTGCATCAGCAGCTCGTTAGTTAGGAGCGCCTTCTGACACCAAAGGTTTATTCACAGTGGGGGGTGACTACACTCCGGCTTCGCCCATGGGGGGGCCTGTACTAGTTCAACCACTTGCAGAAGCAGCAGTGGGGGGGCCACCTGCGCGCATGATGGGGCCGGAGCACTCCGGTGCCGCTGCGGCCGTGACATAGCCGGAGCTCCCCACTGCGACAGCGTCGGAGGTGAAAGGGTCAGATCGAGTTTGGCCCGACCCACCCACCCCGAGTGCAGGGCTGCAGGATGCAAGTAGGGAAGAACAAAGAATTTCAGGGGAGTGTAATGGGGGAGCTGTTAGCACAAGCGGCGCGTTAGTGAAGAGAGTCGATTGGTCAAAAATAGCAAAACAGGCTGCCATAGACCAGGATACAGAGGCCCTGGGGTCTCTGTACCACGCATTTCTGGTTCGCTTTGAGCACGGCCCGGGGGGGTTGCAAGGAGAGCATACCCCTTTGGACTGGAAGCTGTTATCACAACTGCAAGCCACGGTTAATGAGAGTGGCCTGCATGGTGAGCCGGCAAAACAGATGCTGAACTATATATAGGGAAGTGGTTTATTGGTTCCGGAAGATATTAAGATCATTGCTCAAATGATCATGTCACAGTCTGAGCAACTTCTGTGGCAGGCACAATGGAACCGATTGTGTGAGCTGAGTTCCAATCAGCCACGTCCCCAAACGGACCCATTATTTGGAGTTACTTCAATGCAACTTATGGGAACAGGGCCATTCGCATTACCAGATATGCAGGTGCAGATGGGTCCAGAGGTGTGCTATGAAAGCATGCGGTTAGCGAGGCAGGCTATTGACTCAGTGAGAACAACAGCACCTACACCTTCATATATGTCCTTAAGGCAAGGCCGAGGGGAAACCTTTGCTAGCTTTATAGATAAGGTGACAGACGCAATAAACAAAGCAAATGTACCAGACTGGATGAAGGGGGCTCTGCTACGTCAGTGCGCTCTAGAGAACTGTAACTCGTCCACCAAAGCTGTTCTAGTTACACTCCCCGTGGACGCTACTATTGAGATGATGCTGGAACGTATGAGTAGGGTACCGGTTGGCCCAGATGCCTTTCTAGTGGAGGCAGTACGGGAATTAGGAGGGAAACTAATAGAAGCACAGACCCAGGCATTCGCAGCATTGGCCCCACTGGCACCCCCCAGGGAAGTGCAACAACAATCAGTCAGGTGTAAGGAGCTTAAGTGCTTTAAGTGTGGAAAGGGGGGACATGTAAGAAAGGGATGTAAGGCTAGGGTATGGTGCCAACACTGCAATTCCTCGACCCGTGACACTTCGATTTGTCGCATTCCGGGAGACATATCATCGAGTGCAAAGAGCCGCTGCGTGACAACAACAATCGCAGCTCCAGCTCGTCTGCCACCACAGACCACGGGACCACCCAGCAACTGCCGTTATGACCACAAGCAGCCACAAGCAGCCGCAACCTGACAACGCACCCAAGCTGCGACCGGCAACCAGAGGAAGGCTCGGCTCGGACATGACAACTTATGGGCGAGTCCCAGTGGCTTCGATCAATAGCCGGAATATCCAACGAGGACCTTGAGCTGCTCCGCCCATTGCTACGAGGCACCGATCCTGCCGCTCGCATCTCGGTGTTCTCGGAACAACAACAGGTTATTCAACGTATTGGACAGAAAATCGCAGAACGCGCCATCAACCAGCACGATCCAGCCCTCCACACTGATCTCACTATTCTCTGTGGTGACTCGCAGGTCATCGGTGCGCTGACTCAGTGCAAAAAGAAAAAGGGGGAGGGGATCAAGGTGCTGGAATGGTTGTTCACTTCTTCGCAGCCAAAAACTGGGTTTTTCTTTTGATGGAGAGCCTTGGGACAAAATTGGCACAAAACTCTGGGGGACTTCTATTACTAGAGACAGAGGGGCTGCTAAACTTTTTGCCCACCCTCCCACCCTTCGCCACTGTTCCGAATGCAGCCTTTGCCCAGATTTGATCTGCGGCTCCATTTTTCCCCCCCCAGCCCGAGGCTGGGGGGAAGGGAAATTGCAACCCCCCCTCGCGCACCCCCACCCTCCACCCCGCCCACTTTGCTCGCCGTGCCGCTGCCGTCCTCTGCCGTGTCTACGTCGTCTGAGCTAAGGAAGTCAATGAGAGACTATGGAATTCAATTTGTCTTTACATACAATCTTTTGGTTGCAGTTGATAACAGTCATGTTATGACCCCTCACGACTGGACAATCTTGTTACAGGGAATCTTGTTACGAACAATTCTGTCTCCCATGCAATACATTGTGTATCGAGATCAGGCTACCCATATTCCATTAAAAAAAAAAAAAAAGAAAAGGGGGGGGGGGAGAGGGTCTGGGCAATACCTCAGGCCCAAGCACAGATGGACAGGCAATGTCTTGAACAAGTTAAGATTTTGGTGTTATGTGCTATTGCTCAGATACCTGATATTAATTCGTCTAATGCTTCATTTACATCAGTTAAGCAGGAGGCTGCCCAGCCCTACATGAAATTTCTTGACTGTTTACAAAATATGCTAGAAAGACAAATAGAAAATCAGGCCACCCGGAATGCTTTGCTTAAGTAATTAGCAATAGAAAATGCAAATGCGGACTGTCGAAAGGCTTTACAATCCTTAAAAAATGCAGATCCATCCATTACTGCCACGATTAAAGCCTGTCAAGATGTAGGTTCGGAAAGTCATAAAAATGGCCTTGCTAGCAGACATGCTTGCAGCCGGACACGATGCAGGGACAGCTCAAAGAATGAGATATTACAATTATGGGAAGCCTGGTCATATACAAAGGGACAGTAAACAGCCTAAGTGAGCAAATAAAAATGCTCGTGCTATTCCAACTCGACCCTGTCCCCACGCTATTGTCCTATCAATTAGCCTTTTCTTAATTTGCAAAGACAAAACCTGGAAAGGAATCCCTGGCAAAGGGATGACACTGTATTATAGAACGATTACCTGCCTTTCGTCCCTCTAATCAGGATTTTTTATATGACCACGCATCACTTGAGACAAAGGCACGCTAAGAGAGCTAACCTTGATAGCTTATTCTGTTTTTTCAAACAGGTGTTTCCACTTGGGCTCTGTATCACGCGCTGGCCACGTGGATGCAGTGTACAAATGGAGAATACCCTGAAAGCAGGAGAGAACCTGTGGTGGGTGAGAGAGGAAAAGCGCACTTTGAAGCAGGGGACGCCCTGCTGGCACTGCCTATCGCATCCACCACCACCATGTTCCTTCTTTCTCCTCATCTGCAGTTTGTCTGCTGTTTCTCAAGGGTCAGTAAGTAATAATGCCCCTAGTGATACTCTAGCACATTTATCCTCTAATATTGGTTCTATCTGACATACAACTTCATTAATTTGCACAACCATTAATCATTTATTAGTGCAAAGGCATGGTTATGAGCACCCTAAAAGCACTCATTGCACAAATTTTAGCGATCATTTGAAATCAATATATCAGAGTATACGAAAGTTGAAGACTTTTCTCTAACCGATTACGGATTAGCACAGAATGGAACCCTCAGGGATTTATTTACTTGTTTTTGTTTCGGAACTCTGTATCAGGGACCAAGCAATTAGCCTGGCTGAAGCAGCATGCACAGAACATCAAGGTTGATGCTAACCCATTTGACTCATGATTACAATCCTTATTTGGAAACTTGCCGGCATGGCTCTTAATGCTTGTCAAAGAATGGCTGCGATGGATACTAATAACCGTTGTTTTCCTAATTCTATAGCGAATCACTGGTTGTATGATGAGGGAAATAGAACGAATAACAGAATACCTTGCGCGTACAAAAAGAAAAAGGGGGAATTGTTGCAGAATGGCCAAAGGACCATAGGCCTCTGGGAGCACTGTACGAGCAAGACAGAGTAGGCAGCAGTGACTGCATGGCCGTGGGATAGTACGGCCTACTGAAAAATACCAGCCGGCTGAGAAAAACAAGGTCAGCCTGGCCCTGCTCTGGTGAGACACAACTAAGGAGGAAACTGAGATACGGGTGGAATGAGGGGGCAGGAAAAAGAGCTCACAATTTCTACCATGTGTAACTGGAGACAAAGCTGCACATCAACCACACAAATCCTTATGTGAAGTTCAGCCATTAGGTTTAGAAGAAATAATTTGGGCCATTAAAAAAAAAAAAAAGTATTTTGTACACGGGAGATGGAGAAACAGCTTGGATCTGTATCCTGTTGTGAGAGGTAGATTGTGTTTTTGCAGTGGAAATTTCCAGTATTTCTATAGGATAAGTTGTTTTTCACAAAGAAAGCTGCTGAACAGAGTAAAGTTGAGACTGGGGCGTTCCGACCTGGGTAGAATTGACACAGTCACTAGGTAAGGTAATTATATAGGGTAGGGGAGAGCCTAGCACAGGACAGAAAGAATGTGCTAATTCTTGGAAACATTGTCCTCCTATCGCCATAGAAAAGCACAGAACATACCTAAAAACAATGGGTTGGTAATAGACATTGTATGGAAATGTAATGTAGCAACAGCATTGGAAGATTGTGAGCTTGAAACACTCAACCAATGAGTGCCAAGAAAAGCATTACCTGCGTCAGACCCAGGGTATATAACGGAGTGGATTTCACTGACTAGTTGTGCAATTTCTCCCTTGTCAGTAGGGGGTGTGCACCCATTATTGCAATAATGAATAAACTGCTCTTCATGAAGATCTTTGCCTGATTAGAAATTTTTGATTTTGAGCATGTTTCTCTGGCTGCTGTGTTGACTGCAAAGTACTGGCAACACTGGGAGTTTGCCCTACTAAATCCCACTCAAAAGTAACCTCAAGTCTCATGTATTACCTTTCCCAGGTCCAGTGCCAGCAGATTTGCTTTGTGCTTGAGATGACCCACTGTAGCCTCCTTTGCTGTAATCTCCAGCTGCTGTTCCCTGCGTTAAGTCATCATAGCCTGCTGGTGTGTACAAGACAATGTGTTACAGTGTGCAAGTAGCTCTGTAGATACTCCAGTGAACAGTGCAGTGACAAGCATACCTGCTCCATAGCCATGCTGCCCATAGCCACTTGCTTGCTGGAAAGGAGTTGAGGCAGTGTTCAAATTGACTCCGTGCTGTTTAGCAGATGCTGAAGGTACCTGGACAAAGGAGGAAGGGAACAAAAAGTGCTGTTAGCTAGGGAGCAGCAAACAAAAAGCAAGCTTCTTTCTGTCATCTAGTGGGGAAGGCACCTCCAGCTCACATGGGAAATATAATTTGGATCTGGGAGCACTGGGATCACATGGGAGGCAGTGCTCACATTTCAAGCAGTAACTTGTTTTAGCAACTCTGTGCAAGCCACAAGTTTCCTGCTGCAGCTGCCCCTGCATCATATGGACTTTCTTCCCATTGCAGTGCAACCGTCTCTCAGAATAGGCTGCACATTTCTCTCATAAGTGCAATAAAATTGACTGCAGGAAGAAAATTCTTACCCATAAGCCAAAAAGGAACAACTGCAGTGTGCTCCAGAATCAAATGAAACACCAACCAGCTCCTGCCTGAGTTTGTTTCATAAAGCTTAGTCTTAAAATACTCATCTGTCTTTCTGCCTGAAGTATCACCTTTTCCCAATTAACTTTCTCCTTCCTGAGACTACTGGGCTGGGGTCTCCTTCCTCCAAAGGATTTCCTAGGCGCTCTCAGCTTGCTGATTCAGCTTTGAGTCTCCCTTTGTCTCTTCAGAGGCTGCTAAATGTTTTCCAGAACACTACAGATCCATGAGCTGTAGCTACCTATTATTTACAGTAACCTACACCCATGACTTCTGGCCTTCCAAATTTCCTCTTTTCTTGGGGAAGGGACAGCAGTTATTTTCTTACGCTTGCACAACTTTTTTGGGGGGGGATCTCTTGCAGGATGAGGAAGACATAGGTTAGGTTTTGCTGGAGAGAGCAAAACCAGAGTCATCAAGGGAGGGTTACTACAGTTGAGACTGTGACACTTACAAACATGGTTGGCCCATACTGGAATGCACTGGGTATGCCTGGCACCCCAGCATAGTAAGGTAACCCAGTGTAGCTGTACCCTGGTGGCAGGGTTGGGTTGAGGAAGGGCTGCTGAGTCGTTTGGTGAGTCTGTGTCTGGTTCTGCTGTGGCTGGGCTAGAGTGGTAGCAGGAGCAGGGGAGGTAGAATCCCCACGGCTGAATTTTGTTACATCACCTGCAAAGGAAAGAACTGAAGAAAAGTGATCAAAGCTTCTCTACAAGGATCATCTGAGTACAAATAAACAGCTAAAAAAAAAAAAAAAAAAGCACATCCTATACTTGAAAGGCTGCAGGTTTTCATGGGAAGAACTCTCGGTCTCTATTCCTGACAGCCACAGGGACATTGCCTGTTTGTGGCACAGAACTCTGTACCATGGCTAATCCACTGATAAAACAGACACTTATCTATCTCAAGTATATTGAGCAGATTCATTACTATCAGATTATTGCAATAACATATGCTAAAAAGCAGAACTATGGTAAATAGCCAAAGTGTGAAACGGTTGTTGGGTTAAAGCGTGACTCTCCTGAAGGTTAAACTGATTAGCCAAGCATCATGGGCTGAGAGCAAGTTAGGATTTACAGGCAGTGATGGGCATTTTTTTGTCAATGTTTATTTTTGGAAGCATGACCAGTTAGATGTCCAGTTCTTCACACTAAAGTTCTGGAGACAGTAGCTGAAGGCCAGTAAAGCAATGCTTGCATTGCGTATCACCTTACTGTAGAAGAAGGAAAAGAAATTTAGTTATTGACCTAAAATCAGCTTCCCAAGAGAAGTGACAATGCTTGCATTGCGTATCACCTTACTGTAGAAGTAGGAAAAGAAATTTAGTTATTGACCTAAAATCAGCTTCCCAAGAGAAGTGACTACGAAGCAGAAAAATCCAGAACACTTGCATTTACTGACAGCCTACAGAGCAGCATGTTCATGCGTTTATTTTTTGTTCTGTTTCTGTAAGGAAGTGACATATCACATCTATCTCATTCCTAACCAGTATTCTTCTTCGTTGGTTGCCAAGAAACATGACAACATTTTATAGCTGCATTATAGGAATTATAATACCTATGGCTACAGTTTTAAGCTATAATCAGATGGCAGTGGAAGAAAACCACTTTCTGAATATGCTGTATGGCATTAATCTCATCTTTGCACACTGATAACTGAAGAACAAGAGAAAAGCAAGAGTGAGGAAGGGCTTCTTAGACCATATGCTTTTGAGAATTAAGTCCATTAGACTTGAGGAGGACAGGGGTAAGCCTGTTAGAGACAGCTCCTGTTAGGAACGTATTAGTGCTAAAATAGCAATAACCAAGCATGGGAAGCTGCTGAGAGAGCTCTGAAAGGGTATATTCCAATGCCAAAAAAAGGAAAGAAAGCCAGCTTCAAAGAAAAGACTGATTAAACAATTAGGTATTTTCCAAGCACCCGTATGTGCTTGGGAAGGGCACAAGATGACCTTGCCATTTACATTTTTAACAATGTTGCACTTTTTCATCAGAAGACTACCCAGTTTTATCCCAGAAGAGGTCATGTATGAATTACCAACCAAAACCAAGAAGAAAAAATAACATAAAAGTTGAGAAGGAGACGCTTGCTTTTATTTGCCTATTTTGGATTGGTGAGTTTAATTGCCTATAGAAGGAAAAAATGATTGTTCTTTCAGCAACAAAAGGATGACCTACATCTAGAAACAAACACATCTCATTTATCATCCTTGCCTTTAAATAGCACTCACCTGAGTATGGGTTGTTAGCAAGACTCCCATCTCTGCCTGTCAAGGTTGCAGGAGTGGGGAATGTAATTCCATAGTAATCCTTGAAGAGACATTACTTATTAATAGTTGAAACCATAACAGAGTATCTTAGTTTCAGCTGAGACAGAGTTGTTTCTCTTCATAGTGTCCAATATGATGCTATATTTTGGTTTTAGGAGCAAAACAATGTTGATAACTCACCAATGTTTCTAGTTGTTGCTAAGCAGTATTGCACAGAGCCAAGGCCATTCCAGTTTCTCAGCTCCTACCAGCAAGTGGCTGCGGGAGCCCAAGGGACAGAATCAGGACAGCTGACTTAAACTGGCTAAAGGGATATTCCATTTCATATGACATCATGTGGAAGAAAAGTTTTGAAGAGAGCGGGAATTCATCTTTCTCTTCTGCTGCTCAGGGGCTAATTGGGCATCAGTTGGTAGGTGGCGAACAATTGCTTGTGCATTAATTGTTATATAGATACATATGTATATATATATTTGTCTTAACTATTATTTATTTATTTATTTTTCTTTCCTCTTCCTTTTCTCTATCTTAGTAAATAGTTTTATCTCAACCCACAAGTTCTACTTTTTGTTTTTTTTCAATTCTCTCCTCCATCCCACTGGGAGGGGGGGAAGTGAGCAAATGAGGGTGTGGTGCTTAGCCACCTGCCAGGTTAAACCACAACACAGAGCTGAACAGTTCTTACAAACCCTGTCTTATAAACATAAGAATTTTAAAAGCTAGAAATAAGGGAAGCTATAAGATGAGCTTCTGCCAAGGCTTACAACATAGCTAAAGACTTACCTCAATTTCAAACTAAATCTATTTTATAGACACTTAATATCATCTACAAATACTTCATCTCTTAATGGCAATTTTATGAGCCAGGATAAAGCTTCTGCTGTAATCTGCCAAAGCACCTAGAGGAAAGGAAGTTTAGGACCTGAGAAGCAAGAACAATTTTAATTAACACAAAAACAAACAAACAAACAAACATTGAAACACACACATGCTCAGTCCAAGAGGTGGCTGCTGACAAAGAAGCAAGAGCAGCTTCTCAACACCTCATGGTCTTGATAACCATGAGTACTCCCACCTCTTGCCAGCTGAAAAGCCCTGGCAGCTTTGACTGTAAAGGCATAGAGGAGAGAAACTCAATGAGTTGAGCATCCATCTCTGCTTAAAGGCAACAACTAAAAGCTTTTCTCTTCCATCCTTCAGCTCAGAGCTGTGATCTTCCAGCAGGAGAGCGCCTGGAAGAGCAAAAGACCATGCGAGATGCCAAAGACTCAGGGGTATGGCCAGAGCTATAATTGCTACATGGATGTAGGGTTTATACCATGCCTTGTTCTCTAAAAGATAAAAAATCACCTAGAAAAAAAGTACAAACTTAAAAGAAAACTGGAACAAAAAGAGTTACTACCTAATGACTGAAAAAAGTATTTAAACTATACATTACAGGAAACTTTAGGTCAGGGGTCTTAAAAGTGGAGTGTCCAAGATAATCCATTGGGGTACATGAAGAAAATGTTCTTTGGCTCCATTAATAAAAATAAAAAAATATTAAGAGTGTGGGTGTTCAGACATTTTTAAATGATAAGGGTGCACAATCAAAAAAGGGGGAGATCACTGCTTTAGATCATTCTTGTAGGTTCTATACAGAAAGGTAGGACAGTCTTCACCTTGGGATAGGCTTGCACTCTGAGATGACACAGCACACCAGCAAAAGAAAAGCAGGGCTTTGTTTTCAGTTGAAGAGTTTGCCCTTCCCTCTCTGGGTGAACTCTGCCTGGAGGCTGGTATTCTGATATAGGTTGATTTGTTTAGCAATAGGGATCAGTATATTAGTTTAAGGACCAATACATTAGTTTAACAAAAGGAATCAATGAGTGCTAGTTCTAAAACATTCCATTTCAGCTTTGCTTTTGCTTAGTGTGTAAACAGCCTTGTTTACCTCAAGGATTCTGCCTCACAAGAAGCACTGGAGTCTTAATAGACTACTTATCTTTGCATTTCACCAGGTGCAAGGACATTTTCCTCGAATTTTCAAAGGTATTGTTTTGGCCTAACAAGCAATGGAAATTTGCCAAATTAGGGAAAATCAGCTAAAGGTCAGCCAAAAGTTTCGGTGATGAAGCTGATGGTTGAAAAATGGGGATAAAGTAAGGAAGCAGGTGTATGACCACTCTAAATGCAACTGCACATGCCCAGAGGGATATTAGCATATATTAACGTGTTCTTGGAAAAGAATGAATATGTATGCCAATGTACTGCATATGTGCAGTGGAATTCCTTTGTCACAGCCCGAACCAATACATGAGCACATGAGTGCCTGGCATGGGGGGTGGGGGGCAGCTAGAGTCACCCTTTCTGTCTCAGCAATGCTTCTGGGAGCATGTGTGCAGTCTGAGTCTGCGTGGGTTTCCCCTCCCCCCGCCCTTCTGCAGTGTGAGAGTACGAACCAGAGAAGGCTGCATTCCTAACTCACCCCTTTCTCCAAACTGTTACCGAGAGGGGTGAGTTAATTCCTCTTTGATATCTTTTCCTATAGTGCCTATTTCTCAAATAAAGGCTCTGTCATCGCCTTTGTTTGCTCTACAATACGTATGTATTAACTGAATGTAGAACCTGAACTCATGTGAGGGCTCACTTGTTTGTCAAGTTGCGTGGTGCGCATTGTGAGGAATAAAGGAATGCCACTTTCAAACACCACATACTCTTACTGTTTTCACTTGTTCAAGCTGGAGGATGTCTGCTTTTAATAGCTGAAATATTGAATGATACAGGTAGGGAGCAAATCAATTTGATCAGCCCCTTTAGTAGACTTTTGATAATTATGATTCTCATCAAGTGTCTGTGATGCCACCAGGTTCATCAGGCTCATCATGATGAAGCAAGGTACATAGTTCCTCCATCATATTGGAATGGGTCCAGAGAAGAACCAGTAAGATGGTCAGAGGGCTGGAGCACCTCTCCTATGAGGAAAGGTTGAGGGAACAGGCTGTTTAGCTGGGAAAAGAGAAGGCTCTGAGGAGACCTCATTGTGGCCTTCCAGTACTTGAAGGGAGCAAATAAACAGCAGGGGGAACGGCTGTTTATGAGGGTGGACAGTGATAGGACAAGGGGGAATGGTCTTAAACTGAGACAGGGGAGGTTTAGGTTGGACATTAGGAGGAAGTTTTTCACACAGAGGGTGGTGACGCACTGGAACAGGTTGCCCAAGGAGGTTGTGGATGCCCCATCCCTGCAGGCATTCAAGGCCAGGCTGGATGTGGCTTTGGGCAGCCTGGTCTGGTGGTTGGCAATCCTGCCCACAGCACGGGGATTGAAACTAGATGATCTTTGAGATCCTTTTCAACCCAGGCCATTCAATGATTCTATGACTCTACGATTCTATGATATCTTCCTCAAAATATTACAAATACAGATACTGAATGAAATTAAAAGGTGTACATTCATGGAGTTTGACAACGTGATTATCATATGAGCATTCAAAAAATGTATAAGGGATTCAAGGGAGAGATTGGAAGCCTGTTTAAAATTCACATGTTCTGTAAAATTAGCAGCTCCCTCTGGGACGTAACTTTCAATGTCCAATTCATGCCGCATTGTATGTAGACACCGGATAGGCATTTCCATCAGTGTTTTCAGTTTATTGTATATACATATAGCTACATAGAGCAGAGTGGTGGACTTGATAAAGGCCCAGTACGTTCTGAGTATTAAAAGAGGAAAAATGATGGAATGCAATCTCTTGAAGAACAGATTTACAGGAAAAAGCAAATGCATTTTTTTTTCTCTTTACAGCACAACACTCAGAGTTTGCAAAATTTCCGGTGTATTTGCAGTTCACCCGGACTTCAAGGTAGTCCTTGATAAGTCCAGCAATACTGATAAGCTTTCTAATGAAGCTCTCTGAGAATACAGAGAGATTTGTTCTAAAACTAAATTTTAGTTTGGAACAATGAAGTCTTCTGGGATTTGTAGTTCTTCTCTTCTGAGTAAGGTATACCTATAATTATTGACAATGCATGGAACTGGAGCATTAACTCTTAAACTCCCAGTGCACTACATGATGTTATGAAGTGTCACCCAAGTCCCAAGTCATGAAAGATGAGCTGATGGGCAATGAGGCCGGACTGGCTGAACAGAGACCTTTGGCTGGAACTCAAGAGCAAAAGGAAAGTTTATGGTCTCTGGAAGAGTGGGCAAGCTACTTATGATGATTACAAGTACGTAGTGAAGCTGTGCAGGGAGAAAATTAGAAACGCCAAAGGCCAGCTAGAACTGAACTTGGCCACTAATGTAAAGGACAACAATAAATATTTCTATAGATACATCAACAGCAAGAGGAGGGCCAGGGAGAATCTCCATCCCTTGTTGGATGCCAAGGGCAACTTGATGACCAAGGATCAGGATAAGGCTGAGGTACTCAATGCCTTCTTTGCCTCAGTCTTTAATAGTAAGACTTGTTACTCCCCGTGCACACAGCCTCTTGCGCTGGTAGATGGGGATGGGGAACAGGATTGGCCCTGCATGATCCATGATGAGATGGTTTTGGACCTGCTCCAAAAGGTGGATGCTCACAAGTACATGGGGCCAGATGAATTGCACCCTAGAGTGCTGAGGGAGTTGGCGGATGTGGTTGCCAAGACACTCTCCATCATCCTTCGGCAGTCCTGGCTAACTGAGGATGTCCTGGCAGACTGGAGACTGGCAAATGTGATGCCCATCTTCCAAAAGGGCCGGAAAGATGATCCTGGTAGCTACAGACCTATCAGTCTCACCTCATTGCCAGGGAAGGTTATGGAATGGATAATCTTGGGAGCCATCATGGACCAGTTAAAGGTCAACCAGGGGATCAGGCCCAGTCAGCATGGGTTTACGAATGGTAGATCCTGTCTGACAAACCTGATTTCATTCTATGACAAGGTGACCTGCTTAGTGGATGAGGGTAAGGCTGTCAATGTGGTCTACCTGGACTTCAGAAAAGCCTTTGAAACCATCTCCCACAAAATCCTTGTGGAGAAGCTGGCTGCCCACGGTTTGGATGGGCGTATGCTCTGCTGGGTGAAACACTGGTAGAATGGCTGGGCCCAAAGAGTTGTAGTCAATGGAGTTAAATCCAGTTGGAGGCCGGTCACGAGCGGTGTCCCCCAGGGCTCAGTACTGGAGCCGCTTCTATTTAACATATTTATTACCAATCTTAATGAGGGGATTGAGTGCACCCTCAGTAAGTTTGCAGACGACAACAAGTTGGGAGGGAGTGTTGATCTGCCTGAGGGGAGAAAGGCACTGCAGAGGGACCTGGATAGACTGGATAGATGGGCCAAGGTAAACAGCATGAGTTTCAATAGGGCCAAGTGTCGGGTCCTGCATTTTGGCCATGACAACCCCAGGCAACCCTACAGGCTTGGAGTGGAGTGGCTGGAAAGCTGCCTGATGGAAAAGGGACCTTGGTGTACTGATGGACAGTGGGCTGAATAGGAGCCAGCAGTGTGCCCAGGTGGCCAAGAAGGCCAATGGCATCCTGCAATGGCATCCTGGCTTTGGATCAGGAATGGGGTGGTGAGCAGGACTAGGGAAGTCATCCTGCCCTTGTACTCCGCACTGGGGAGGCCTCACCTTGAGTACTGTATTCAGTTTTGGGCACCTCAATACAGAAAGGATCTTCAGGTGCTGGAGCAGGTCCAAAGAAGGGCAACAAGGCTTGTAAAGGGCTTGGAGAATATGGCATATGAGGAGCGACTGAACGAATTGGGGCTGTTTAGTTTGGGAAGAGGAGGCTGAGGGGAGACCTTATTGCTCTTTTCAGTATCTGAAAGGTGCTTACAACAGAGCAGGGTTGGTCTCTTCTCACTGGTGACAGGTGACAGGACGAGGGGAAATGGCCTCAAGTTGCACCAGGGTAAGTTTAGGTTGGATATCAAGAAGAACTTCTTTACAGAAAGGGTTGTTAAGCACTGGAATAGGCTCCCCAGGGAGGTGGTTGAGTCACCATCCCTGGATGTGTTTAAAAACCATTTGGATGCAGTGCTCAGGGCCATGATTTAGCAGAGGGTTGTTAAGAGTTAGGGTACTGAAAGGTGACAGGGATTCCATAATAAGAGGGAGAAAGGGAAAAGGACTTCACAGAAACCAAGAGAAGGGAGAGAAGGGAATAATTTATGTTAAGGGGGGACAGAGAAAAGGGGGATTGCAGACACTAAGTCTGGGAAAATAAGGGAAAGAAGGCCATAAAGATAAGGGTTGAGAACAGCCCATGGACATCTGGCAGCGAGATGATTAGACATTCACAGGGCAAGATGACCCCGATGTGTGGGGGTTTCGACATAAGAAGAAAACAAGAGCTCTCGCCGTGAGAAAGGAATCTTCATCCCAAAACACCGGCGGAAGAAGAAGGGGGGGAACCGTTTGCCAATGGGGTCGCGGGGAATGTAATGAATATGTACACAAACTCGGGGGGGAAACTATTGATTATGTATTAGTTTGGCCTATATCTGTATCACGCTTTTTCTGTGATAGATAAGGGTTAAGTTTGTTAAATCAAATCGACACTCAATGGTGCTTTCTCAAGGTATCCAGGAATGTAAACAGTGTTGTAAAATGTAAATGATGTGTAAACGATGGAAACTAGGAAGCTGCAGGCATTGGGAACTACACATTGCCGGGGCACATAAGCTGCTAAAAAATTAACCAAAGAATAACACTACTGACTCTCACCCCCACAACCATCGGAGACAGAAAAACGAATCCCCAGCAACAACCTACGACCCCCAGCAACAACCTGCGCAGCCGCAAGAATGACTGGAATGTATACAGGAGATAAGAATTGTATAAATACAGAGACAATCCTTTGTTAAAATTGCGACCTTGGCGGAGTGTAGGCTCCCCGGGCACCCAGCGCTGTTTTGCTCACTTTACCACCTTGCTTAATTAAATAAAGCTATCCCTTTATCAAACTAGATTTTGCCTGGTTTTGTCACGAGAATCTATAACAATTTTGGTGCCGTGACTCGGATCCAGATTCCTTTGCTGCAGGGTTTCCTCGCGACGGGAGGCGCCCTGCCCGCAGTAGCGGGCAGCCCTGAGTTGAGGGTTTCCCTCTGCAAACACTGGATCTCCGAACCCCTCTAAATTTGGAGAGTGAGCAAAAGAACCTGCAGAACCCCATAATCATTTGTGCACGAAGACCGAACGAAGACTCAGGATTGAGTAAGTATTGCGTGGATCCGTTCGGTCGGGGTTGGTTATCCTGGGGTGCGCCTGTATGAGAGGTCTCTAAGAGGCCAAGTGAGAGCGGACCCTTCAGTAGTGCGGTTCTCGTAGCCCGAGAGGGAGCGAGCCACGACCAAGGGGAGCGTGTGTGTGTGTGTAAGAAGGCGCCCCAGAAGATGGGTCAGGGGAAAAGCAAGGCCCCTCTGCCCATGGGTGGTAAGGGAAAGTTGCCCGACATACCGCCAGGAAGTCCGTTAGGGCTAATGATCAAATATTGGAGGGACTCTCCCCGTAGAAAAGGGAAAAGTAAAGAGAAAATGGTACACTACTGTATGGAGATCTGGGGAGGGAAATCCCTAAGAAATCCCCATATAATGTAGCCGGTATTTGGCTCATTTGAAGATTGGATATGTCAAGAATTGAATTTATGGGTAAACAATAAGCCCCAAGTGGACTCTGAGGAGTCCGAATATGCTGCTCTCTGGTTAGTGCAATCACAGGAGCAGGCCTTTTTATTTAATCTTAAAGAAAAGGGGAAACGAAAAACTGAGGAGGAGGAGGAGGAATACCTTTGGCCACCCCCGTACAACCCCCAGGAACAGGCACCCCCCCTCCCATTAGCGAGCAGTCTTCCCTGCAACTAGAATCTCCTGTGGTAAGGAGAAGCACCCGAAAACGTGATCAGAAGGAAGAAAAGTTATATCCATTAAGGGAGGTGTTAGTCCCAGGTGCGGGTGCTGCGGCCCCCAGGGCTGGGTATGTAGCAGTCCCACTGAATACCAGTGATGTAATAGAGTTTAAGAAAGAAATGGGGAACCTTCTAGAGGATCCCCTAGGAGTTTCTGAAAGGGTAGATCAGTTTCTGGGACCTAATTTATACACTTGGGACAAGATACAGGCGATTCTAGGGATCCTGTTTACAGCAGAGGAGAGAAATATGATTAGGGGAGCAGGAATGAGATTATGGGATCAACAACATGCAGCCGGACCCACGGCTGACCAAAAAAAAAAAAAAAAAAAAAAAAAAAAAGAGGGGCCATTACAGAGACCTAATTGGAATAACCAAGACGAACAAGCTCTAACATGGCCGGTTTAAGGTACATTATTATCCAAGGAATTAAAGAGGCGGTACCCAGAGGACAAAACATAAGTAAGGCTCTTAAGGAGGAGTAAAAAAAAAAAAAAAAAAAAAAATGAGAGCCCCACCATGTGGTTAGAAAGGTTAAGGAAGAGCCTCCAGCTGTACTCTGGGATAGATCCCAGCACCCCGGCTGGGCAGGCTCTGTTAAAAACTCAATTCGTAGCTAAGTCATGGGTGGACATTCGTAAGAAACTAGAGAAGTTGGAAGACTGGCAGGGTAGACCTATAGATAAGTTGCTGAGGGAAGCGCAGAAGGTATTCATTAGAAGAGAGGAGGAGAATCAAAAGAAACAAGCCAGGCTCTTGGTAGCTGCAGTAAGAGAAGGACAGAGGGGAGCTGTAAGTGCAGTAAGGAGACCGGTAGGGAAAGAGATTGAGAAATTCCCTGCCAGAGGGTCAAAAGTTGAAGAGAAGAAAGGAAGAAAAGAAGAGAGAGAGTGCTACTATTGTAAAAGGAGAGGCCATCTGAAGAAAGATTGTAGGAAGAGAATAGAGGACGAGAAAATGTTTTTAGAGGATTAGGGGGGGGTCAGGGGCTCTATGTGCTGAGGACCCCGGGAGAAAGAGAGCCCTTGATAAAATTAAAAGTGGGTCCTCAGCGACAGGAGGTGATATTTCTTGTAGACACAGGGGCAGAGAGATCAACTGTCCAGACCTTACCTCCTGGGTGTAAAATCACATCTGAAAGCATAAATGTAGTGGGAGCAAAAGGGGAGCCATTTAAAGCTCCAGTCATCAAACATGTA
Organism: Alectoris magna; assembly: GCA_030625065.1. Lineage (NCBI taxonomy): Eukaryota > Metazoa > Chordata > Aves > Galliformes > Phasianidae > Alectoris > Alectoris magna. The sequence continues at coordinate 7,210,705 of CM060574.1, forward strand.
GAAATAGAATCAGAAAGTAGGTATGGCATTGGATCCTTTTTGTTAGTCCCTGAAGCGGATTACAATTTATTAGGCAGAGACTTAATTGTTGAGTTAGGAATAAATCTAGAGGTAGAGGGAAAGGAACTAAAAGTAAAAATACGTGCCCTCACAACCCAGGATGAGGAGAGGATTAATCCAGAGGTCTGGTACACCCCAGATACTGTAGGGAGGCTGGATATTACTCCCTTTGAAGTAACCATCGAAAACCCTGAGATCCCTGTTAGGATCAAACAATACCCCTTATCTCAGGAAGGGAGGCAGGAGTTAAAGCCTGAAATTGAAAGGCTGCTAAAAAGGGGCCTTCTTGAGCCCTGCATGTCCCCATTCAACACTCCCATATTACCCGTAAGAAAACCCGATGGAAGTTACAGACTGGTCCACGACCTCCGGGAACTAAACAAAAGAACGGTGACCAGGTTTCCTGTAGTAACTAACCCCCATACTCTATTAAGCCAATTAAGCCCTGAAAATCAGTGGTACAGTGTTATAGACTTAAAGGATGCCTTTTAGGCCTGCCCCTTAAAGGAAGAATGCAGGGACTATTTTGCATTCGAATGGGTGGACCCGGAGACCCATAGGAAGCAGCAACTTAGATGGACAGTCCTTCCCCAGGGATTCACAGAATCACCTAATTTATTTGGTCAGGCCCTGGAGCAAATTCTCCGAGGTTATAATCTGGGAAAAGGAATCACCCTCGTCCAATATGTAGATGATTTACTACTTGCAGGGGACACCCAGGAGTCTGTGAGAGAAGAAAGTGTAAAATAACTAAACTTTTTGAGTTTACAAGGATTGAAGGTTTCTAAATCAAAGCTACAATTTACCGAAGAGGAGGTAAAATACTTAGGACACTGGATTAGTAAGGGAAGTAAGAAGCTAGACCCTGAAAGAGTAGCGGTTGTACATATAAAGGGACACCAAAAGGGTTTTGATTCAAGAATAAGAGGAAATAATTTAGCTGATGAAGAGGCGAGAAGAGCTGCCTTAATGCCCTTAAGAACAGAACTGACAAGAACAGATACTGACTTTTGAGAGCCTGAATTGAGGTTCACGAATCAGGAAAAGTTACAGCAAATGGGGATATGGGAAAAACATGGGAAGTGGAGACTACCTGATGGAAGGGAAGTGCTCCCAAAAGCAATGGCACTCAGAGTAATGAGGAGATACTGCGATAAATATAGAATACACTGGGGAGTGCAAGCACTATATGATCACTTTGCAATAAATTTTATGTGCATAAGGGCCTATAATGTAGCTAAAAGTATTGTTGGGGGTGCTTAACTTGTCAAAAGATTAACAAACATCAATTAAGAAAAAAATAAATAAATAAATACACGGGGGAAGGGAAATGACCCATCGCCCATTTGCACAGTTACAGGTAGACTTCACCTAAGGTTGGAAGATTTAGATATCTTCTTGTTATGGTGGACCACCTCACATATTTCGTTGAGGCTTTCCCTACGGCTAGAGTAACTGCACACACAGTGGTATAAATAAATAAATAAATAAATAAAATTTTTTGAAGAAATAATTCCCCGATATGGGGTCATCAAGGCCATTGATTCTGACCGGGGACCTCATTTCACCTCAAAGACGGTATTAGAGGCAGTGATGTTAGTAGGTACTAAATGGGAATACCATACACCATGTCACCCCCAAAGCTCAGGAAAGGTAGAAAGGATGAATGGAGAGATTAAGAAACAACTGAAGTGTCTGCCTTTTTAGCCCTTCTAAATGTTAGAACACAACCTCGCGCTGACAACTAATGTCCAGAAGAGAAGAACTACGTAAAAAGGCAATGGTGGTACAGAGACCTCCTTTAGAAATTGACATGAATTCCATAAAACCAGGAGATCAAGTATTAATAAAGAATTGGAAGGAGTCACCTCTTACCCCTCGCTGGGAGGGACCATTTCTTGTCTTGCTCACCACAGAGACTGCTATCCGGACTGCTGAGCGTGGATGAACATGTGTCTAGAGTGAAGGCACTTCAGGAATCAGTAAACTGGAAAATGGTGGGACCCCCCCCAAGGACTAAAACTGACTTTGAAATTAGATGAGTAGTCCCATATTATGTGATACCCTTGATTGTATCTGTTTTCCCTTCACATGTTTAGATGAATAATATACAAGGATAGCTGGTGGACATATTGTGAGAACGGGCACTCTCCTGTGGGTATCTGCGAACAGTGCCATAGGAATAGATACAAATTGGCCAAGTAAGCCCTAAGGGTGGGGGTAGTCACTGGGCATATCATTAGAGGGTCCAGAGAATGGTGGACCATATTAAGTGAGGGAATACACCCCGAGGAACGGTGGGTTCACATTAACAGATCTGGGAACTTCAACCCTGAAATCGTGGGTAAGCTGAGTTGGTTCCAAGTCTCATACGTCTTGTGCCAAGCTCCATAAGTAAAAGCTAAGCGCCGAAGCCTTCAGGCTTCACAAAAAAAAAAAAAAAAGGGAGCAGTAGGAGTCCCCATGCTCACGACTGCTGCCGAGAAGATGGAAAACCCTGCTGCTCTAAGCAACAGAGTAGGCAGTGGAGGCAGAGGCGTGCAGAGATGGAACTCAAAAGTGGAGGCATATAGACAGGTGAGACCACACCAACCCCAGAAAGAAAAGCAAGTGAGCACCACCCAGACTTGAGAAAAAGGGAATTGGAATTCACTGAAATCTAAAGAACGTCCACCAGCATCTTTATACTTATGGTTGTGGAATTGGATGTTATGGATTGTACTTGTAAAAGGGGAAGAGAGTCACCAACCATTTAAATGGTCCTTATATCAGTTTGACACCCAGAAGGAAATTGAGAGTGTTGTTACCCCCGGGGCCCCTAGTTCTAAGACCACTCTATGTCAGAACTTAGGTCTCACCCCCTGTGTATCGCTAAAACTATTTAATGCATCCAGAGACTATTGTATCCAGGTAGCAATTGTTCCCCGAATTATATATCACCCCGAAGATTTTGTTTATGATTACCAAATGGTTCCTGACCATCATTTATAAAAAAAAAAAAAGGAACCTTTAACCGCCCTGACCATAGCCACCCTGACGGCTATAGGGGCAGCTGGAGCAGGGACAGGAATTACAGCATTAGTCCAACAAAATCAAAAATTCCAATCCCTCAGAATAGCAGTAGATGAAGATTTGGCCAGAATAGAAAAATCAATTACGGCGTTAGAAAAGTCTGTCCGGTCATTATCCGAGGTAGTCCTACAGAATAGACGAGGATTAGACCTTATCTTCTTACAACAAGGGGGGCTGTGTGCTGCACTTTGAGAGGAGTGCTGCGTATACGCTGACCATACTGGGGTTGTAAGAGACTGACTAAATTACGAGAGGGACTGGAAAAACGGAGAAAGGAGAGGGAGATGCAACAAAGCTGGTATGAATCAGTGTTTAACTATTCTCCCTGGCTGACTACCTTACTGTCTACTTTAGCGGGACCTCTTATTCTGTTAATCCTGGGACTAACTTTTGGACCATTTCTGTTTAATAAACTTATTGCTATTGTTAAGGGACGGTTAGAGACATCCCATTTAATGTTAGTAAGAAAACAATATGAACAAATCAATAGCAAGGAAGAGGATGAATTTATCCTCCAAAGAGCTAAAGAAGCAGTAAAACGATTTGATGAACAAAATCAGGATAAATAGAAAAGGGGGGATTGTGATAGGTAAGGGTTAAGTTTGTTAAATCAAATCGACACTCAATGGTGCTTTCTCAAGGTATCCAGGAATGTAAACAGTGTTGTAAAATGTAAATGATGTGTAAACGATGGAAACTAGGAAGCTGCAGGCATTGGGAACTACACATTGCCGGGGCACATAAGCTGCTAAAAAATTAACCAAAGAATAACACTACTGACTCTCACCCCCACAACCATCGGAGACAGAAAAACGAATCCCCAGCAACAACCTACGACCCCCAGCAACAACCTGCGCAGCCGCAAGAATGACTGGAATGTATACAGGAGATAAGAATTGTATAAATACAGAGACAATCCTTTGTTAAAATTGCGACCTTGGCGGAGTGTAGGCTCCCCGGGCGCCCAGCGCTGTTTTGCTCACTTTACCACCTTGCTTAATTAAATAAAGCTATCCCTTTATCAAACTAGATTTTGCCTGGTTTTGTCACGAGAATCTATAACATTTTCCTTATGGCGCGCAAGTTTGGAGTGTTAACCCCTTGCGCCAGGGCTGTGTGCACATCTCTTTATTAAATCATACCTGCTTTATATCCTAACAGGCTATAGAGTTTGTTTCCGCGCATCAATTTGGCACCCCAGATGGGACAACCTCTGTTCGGCTGCAGGACCAGCTGAGAAGGGGGACGCCTTTGGCGCGCCCCGAGATTTCTCGGAAGGACTCCCCTTCCTCATCCGATCACTGCAGGAACAGACAAGGACCATCTGTCGGCAGACCAGGTATGTGTATGTAACGGGGAACCCATAAGTCGTGAGGAGACGTCCTACGCAGGGTATAGAGGGGCTCATATGCCCCCCCCCCCCCGAGGAATGTGAGCTCACGAGTTCGGTTGCCGGCTGGGTTAGGAGGACTCCTGTGTAGTTGTTAATAGGACAGAGCTTGGTTGCTCTCTCCTACAGGGTAAGACGCAGTGGGCATCTTACCAAAGGGTATTCCTGTCTGGGATAATTGGTATTGTATGTTGTATTGTAGCAGTACTGTGATTTGAGTCGACAACTATAACATCATTATTCTTATGGCTAAGCTTAACGAGTAATATATACCATGGTTCTTTTCGAAATGTTGGAATGAATGTGGTGTGAGTGAGACGCGGCATAGCTGCGGGGCGAGTGCGGAGTCCCGACCCGCGGTTCCGTCCTCCCGCGAGGGAAACGGCCGGGGACGGATGAAGCGAAAGTTGTCTTTTGATACATGTTTGTCTTTATAAGTGTTGTTTGTTGGCCATTGTAAAGTACGTAGCTGTGAAGTGCATACGGGGTCAGCTGGGGAAAGGAGTATTGCTGAATCTATCGTAAGACAGTACCGCGGTTTAAGTGTGTGGATTAGAAGTCATAGATAAAGTTAAGATGGGGGGATCACAGGGAAAAGAGGTCCCTAAGCGCACACCCTTGGGATGTATACTGGCACACTGGCGAGATATTGCAGGGGAACCAGGGGGAACTCTGAGCCGGAAAACGCTGATTAAATACTGCAATCAGTGGTGGTTGATGTATAAGTTAGAGGATGGGGAAAAGTGGCCCCTGAATGGAACTGTAAACTATAATACAATCTTACAGATTATGCTGTTTTTAAGGAGAGAAAGCAAATGGGATGAAGTAGCATATGCAGATATGTTCTTCACCCTCCGTAACCATCCCAAATGGCAGAAAGAGTGTGGGATGGGGCTGCCACAAGATCTGTTTGTATTAACTGTAGAAAAGGAGCGGCGTGAGACAAGGGAGAATGGGGTCAAATGCTGCTGCTCATCCTGCAGTATTGGACAGCAGTGCATAAAGGCAGGCAAGGTTAGAGAGCCCGAAGAAATGTTAGAACATCTCCAGGTTCCCTGGGCAGGGGCGAGAGGTGAGGAAACCCCACTAGATCCTGAGATGCCTCCTCTTGAGGACCCTCCTTCACCCCCTGAGCCTCCAGTCCTTCCTGCGCCGAGGGAGGTGATAGGGCCAGATGGAAGTGCAAGGTTAGTTAAAGTCCCATTCTCTTCATTTGATTTGGAATCCTGGAGAGAGGTTTGCAAAAACTACCGGGACAACCCATTAAAGGTAGCGAGACATTTCCAGTTTCTAGTTAGACAACATGAACCAGATTGGAATGATGTTCAGCTGCTGTTAGATCAGCTAACCGAAACAGAGAAACAACTAGTTTTAAAAACTGCACAAAATCTAAGTGAGGACAGTTTGCGAGGAACAAATGAAGACATTAAAGATCATTTCCCATTACAAAATCCTTGCTGGGACCCGAATACAGCACATGGGAGGGAGAGTTTGGAGAGATACCTAGAATGGATAGTGAAGGGAGTGGAAAGAGCTATCCCTAAAACAATAAATTGGTCTAATCTATTTGAGGTAAAACAGGGTCCAAAGGAATCCCCCTCAGAATTCCTGGACAGACTGAGGAATGCAATGAGAAAACATACCTCTTTGGACCCAAGGTCCGAGGAAGGCATACAACAGTTAGCAACATTGTTCATGGGGCAGTCTGCAGGGGATATAAGAAGAAAATTGCAAAAATTATGGGCACCAGCTAATCGGAACTTGGAAAGTTTGCTAGAAGAGGCTTGGAGAGTGTTTAGCAATCGGGAGGAGGTAGATAAGAGAAAAGATAGGAAAGCGCTGATTGCAGCTCTGCAAGAAATGAGCAAGGGGGGTATTAACAGAGTAAGGAAGCCCCTGGAAAGGGACCAGTGCGCCCTCTGCAGGAAAAAGGGGCACTGGAAAAATGAATGCCCGCTGAGGAAACAGAAAAAGGGAAGGGGGGCATGGAATAAGGTCCAAGCCCCCGTGGAAGAAGACTGACGGGAACCGGGAGAATCTACCCTAGCGGATTCACTGGTTAAGATAAAGCTAGGGAATAAGCAGCAGAGTGTGGAATTTTTAATAGATACTGGTGCGGCTTGTTCAGTTCTAAACGAAGAATTAACTCCATTAAGCAAAGAATTTATGACTGTAAAAGGGGCCACTGGTCAACCCGAAAAGGCTTACTTCCTCAAACCTCTGAAGTATAAACTGGGAAAACAGATAGGGATACATCAGTTCTTATATCTACCTGACTCACCACATCACCTCTTAGGGAGAGACCTGTTAGAACAATTAGGGGCAGAAATAAAATTCGAGTCAGGAAAGATGCAGTTTAAAGTAAGAGACAATTCGTTTATTGAAGTACTTAGTCTGGCATTGATAACAACACCAGTGGATACGGGGATGCCTGAGGAAATTAGTAATCAGGTCTATCCAGGGGTATGGGCAACAGAAATCCCAGGACGTGCAAAAAATGCACCCCCCATTGTAATTAAAGTAAAACAAGCCCAACCCCCGCGAATTAAACAGTATCTATCCCCTAAGGACAGAGGACAGAGAAGGAGTACAGCCGTTAATTGACAAATTCATGAGACAGGGGTTACTAGTAGAGTGTGAATCTAAATATTACACCCCAATACTCCCGATCAAGAAACCAGATGGAAGCTACCGTATAGTACAGGATTTGAGGGCAATTAATAAGATAGTAGAAGATTTGTATCCCTTGGTGGCAAACCCATATACATTGCTCAAAAAGTTATCTAGTGAATTAGCTTGGTTCACCGTACTGGACTTAAAGGATGCATTCTTCTGCCTGCCTCTGAGCCCTGAGAGTCAATTATTATTTGCGTTTGAATGGGAGAACCCCAAATCAGGCAGGAAAACACAATTAACATGGACAGTGCTTCCCCAGGGATTCAAAAACAGCCCAACTATCTTTGGGAATCAGCTAGCCAAGGATTTGGAGCAATGGGAACGCCCCTCAGGGAAAGGAGTTTTATTACAGTATGTGGATGATCTGTTGATAGCTATTGAGACAGAGGGATCCTGTGTATCATGGACTATAAGTCTGCTGAATTTTCTGGGACTCAATGGATATCGAGTTTCCCCACAGAAAGCCCAAGTGGCCAAACAACAGGTAGTCTATTTAGGCTACAAAATCACCGTTGGACTGAGGACACTGGGAACAGCAAGGAAGGAAGCCATCTGTCAAACCCCTCAGCCTCGGACTGCGAAGGAGCTGAGTACGTTCCTGGGAATGACAGGATGGTGTCGGCTTTGGATCCATGACTACGGACTGTTGGTAAAACCGCACTACGCGCTTTTAAAAACTAACCCCAATACTCTCATGTGGGATGGGGAGAGCAGGAGAGCCTTTAAACAGTTAAAGCATGAACTCATGCAGGCTCCTGCCTTAGGGCTGCCAGACACAACAAAACCGTTCTGGCTGTTCTCATATGAAAAACAGGGAATAGCCTTGGGAGTTCTGGCTCAGAACTTGGGGCCCTATCGAAGAGCAGTAGCTTACTTCTCCAAACAACTAGATGAAGTAAGCAAAGAATGGCCAGGCTGCCTGAGAGCAGTAGCTGCGCTGGTGGTAAACGTTCAGGAAGCACGCAAATTTACCTTAGGCCAGAAAATCACAGTATTGACATCTCATACAGTTTCAGCTGTGCTAGAGGTGAAGGGCGTACACTGGCTCTCACCACAAAGACTCCTTAAATATCAGGCTATTTTGATGGAACAGGATGACGTGGAAATAGTAGTAACTAACATTATCAACCCAGAGTCCTTTCTCAGTAAAAACTCGGGAGAACCAGTATCGCATGATTGTCTGGAAACCATCGACGCTGTGTATTCCAGCCGACCGGACCCGAAGGAGGAACCGCTAGAGGATGCTGAGGACTCCTGGTATACTGACGGTAGCAGCTTTGTGCTGCAGGGTATACGCAAAGCGGGCTACGCTGTGACAACTACAGACAAGGTAATAGAGTCTAAAGCCCTGACCCCAAATACCTCCGCACAAAAGGCAGAGATTATAGCTCTAACCCGAGCTTTAGAGCTGGCAGAAGGAAAAAGGATCAACATATGGACTGACTCAAAATATGCCTTTAGTGTGGTACATGTCCACGGAGCAATACGGAAGGAGAGAGGACTGTTATCAACACAAGGAAAGGCATTAAACACGCTGAGGAGATTCTTAGACTCCTAGAAGCAGTACATCGGCCAGAAAAGGTGGCCATTATGCATTGCAGAGGGCATCAGAAAGGAAAGACACCAGATGAAATAGGAAATGCTTTTTCAGATTGAGAGGCAAAGTGGGCAGCAAAGGAGGATCCAGTGGAGCTGCATTCTCTAATTCCAGACGGTAAAATCCAAATGGATAGCGAGCCCAGGTACTCGAAGGAAGACAAAAATCTCATAGAAGATCTAGGAGGGCAAGAGGGAGAGGGAGGATGGGTCACAACTCCACAGGGCAAAATAATTATACCCAGCGCCATTCTGTGGGCGGTGATAATGGCCGAACACAGAAAAACACACTGGGGAACTGAGGCGCTATATAAATACTTAGTTCAAAGGATAATTGCCCGGAACTTGTACTCCACAATAAAGCAGGTGACCCAGCAAAATATTGTATTGTCTACAAAATAACCCCAAATTGGGCCATAAGATCTCATTAGGACAGATAGGGAAAGGAAATTACCCAGGACAGCAGTGGCAAATTGATTTTTCAGAACTCCCAAGAAAAGGGGGGTTCAAATACATGTTGGTATTAACAGATACCTTTTCAGGATGGCCGGAGGTATACCTCTGTAGGACTAATAAAGCTCGGGAGGTAACAAAGGCTTTGTTACATGAAATCATTCCGAGGTTCGGGGTCCCTGCGGCCATTTCATCAGACCAGGGCCCACATTTTATCGCTAAGGTGGTCCAACAAGTGAGCACATTATTGGGAATTGATTGGCAGTTGCATACTCCTTACAGGCCGCAATCCAGTGGCCAGGTAGAGAAAATGAATCATCTAATCAAATTACAGATAGTAAAGTTGGGCCAAGAGGCTGGGATACCCTGGCCACAAGCATTGCCTTCGGCACTTTTAAGAATTCGCACAAAACCCTGAACCAAGGAAGGACTAAGCCCATTTGAGATTCTTTATGGACGGACCTTACACTGTACAAAAGGGAATCTCTATGCAGATGGGGGAGGAAGTATTAAGTGAGTATATGGTCAGCTTGACAAAACAGCTAAAAAAGATTGAGAAAGCAGTACTCGGTGCCAGGGCTCGGGGCCTGGACGGCCCAGTGCATAATATATTACCAGGCGACTTTGTCTATGCTAAATCCCTCTCAGATTCACCTTTGGAGCCAAGGTGGAATGGGCCCTATCAAGTGCTTCTGACCACCCACACTGCAGCAAAGGTAGAAGGACTGATACCGTGGATACACCATACCCGCCTGAGGAAAGCTCCTGGACAACGGTGGACCGTGGAAGAAGAAGGACCGCTGAAGATCAGAATCCGGAAGCATGTTTAGAGGTTTAGTGACAGTCAGCATAACCATAGCAGCAGTTATAGCCTGGCATGATAACAGCTACTTAAGAATGACTGAGAAAATTGGCCAGGCCCTTAATAAATCTTGCTGGATATGCACGGCTCTCCCTGGAAGAGAGGGAAGAGTACCGATGTATGGGGTAGTGGCATTAAATTGGACAATTCCAAGCTGGGTGGAACATGGGAAATGTAAATTTGGTATAGAAAATAAGCCACAGAAAGATCCTAAATTTGATCTGTTAGTTATAGACTCTACTAAGTCAATCTTTATAGATAGAAAGACTAATAGCAAGAGTGGGGTGGGAGTAGGATGGCGAAACTTAACAGGTATAGGGTGCAGTTGGGAATATGGGAACTCTGAACTAGTATCAGGGATTAGTCAAGTTAGAAGATGGATGCAAGGTGAGGGATGTGACCCTAGAACAGATGGGGCAACACAGTGGGTCTCAGATGAGAACATACTCGGAATTGTGGGAATGGGAACATCATTTACCCACCAAGAAAAAATACCCAAGCCATGTAAGTTACCACAGGGGTATTGGTGGTTATGTGGGGATGGGCAGGCACGAAAAGCATTACCTTTAAACTGGACAGGGACATGCACTGCAGGATAGTACCTCAGACCACAGTGCATGAAGAAATCCCACGGGGACTTTTAAGGACCCCCTGGATTCGGACTAGGCATACATACAATCCCCTAGCTAGTCATGGTACTGGATTTCACAGCTTCCTAAGAGCCCTAATTCCAGCTCTAGGAGTAGTTCAGCTGGAAAAGGCAATTGTGAATATTTCTGCAACCTTAGAAATAGTGGAAAATGCCACAACGGATGCATTACGAGCAATCCAAGAGGAGGTATCCTCCTTATCCAAAGTGGTGCTTCAAAATAGGATGGCACTGGATCTATTAACAGCTAAAGAAGGAGGGGTACGCACGATAATAAATCAGAGTTTCTGTGCATACTTAAACAAAGATCTGAGGATTGAAACAGACTTGAGGAAAATTTGGGAACAGACAAAGGTATTGCATAAGGCAAGTCAGGATAACACGGACTGCGGAGGAGAACTATGGGATACACTTACTAGCTGGCTACCAAATCTGGGATGGATAAAACAGCTCTTCTTAGTCAGTATCATCCTAGTACTATTAATAGGTTTTACCTGAGTGGTAATAAGGTGTTTTATGTGCCTATGCCAGAGTACTGGAGGGGAGTATGAGGTTTGGAAAAGACATGAACTAAGGCAGAAGGTAGAAAGTGGAGTTTATTTTGAAACTCATTAAGAAAAGGTAGAATAATCTAGCAGGAATAAGGTCCTGCTTGATTAAAGAAAAGGGGGGAATTGAAAGGTGACAGGGATTACACAATAAGAGGGAGAAAGGGAAAAGGACTTCACAGAAACCAAGAGAAGGGAGAGAAGGGAATAATTTATGTTAAGGGGGGACAGAGAAAAGGGGGATTGCAGACACTAAGTCTGGGAAAATAAGGGAAAGAAGGCCATAAAGATAAGGGTTGAGAACAGCCCATGGACATCTGGCAGCGAGATGATTAGACATTCACAGGGCAAGATGACCCCGATGTGTGGGGGTTTCGACATCAGAAGAAAACAAGAGCTCTCGCCGTGAGAAAGGAATCTTCATCCCAAAACACCGGCGGAATAAGAAGGGGGGGAACCGTTTGCCAATGGGGTCGCGGGGAATGTAATGAATATGTACACAAACTCGGGGGGGAAACTATTGATTATGTATTAGTTTGGCCTATATCTGTATCACGCTTTTTCCTTACGGCGTGCAAGTTTGGAGTGTTAACCCCTTGCGCCAGGGCTGTGTGCACATCTCTTTATTAAATCATACCTGCTTTGTATCCTAACAGGCTATAGAGTTTGTTTCCGCGCATCAGTACTATGGTTAGGTTGTGGTTGGGCTTGATGATCTTTAAGGTCTTTTCCAACCTGAGCAATTCTATGATTCTATGAAGTGGAATACCGATAACAAAAATCACAAAACCGTGACAGGGTGACCTTATTGCTCTCTACAACTACCTGAAGGGAGGTTATGGTGAAGTAGGGGTCAGCCTCTTCTCCCAGGTAACTAGCAATAGGACTAGAGGGAATGGCCTCAAGTTGTGCCAGGGGTGATTCAGGTTGTATGTTAGAAAATACTTCTCTGAAAGAGTGGTCAGGTGCTGAAATGGGCTGCCCAGGGAGGTGGTGGAGTCACTGTCTCTGGAGGTGTTCAATAAATGTTTAGATAAATGTTGTACTGAGGGACATGGTTTAGTGGGAAATATTGGTGATAGGTGGGTGGTTGGATTGGATGATCTTAGAGGTCTTTTCCAACTTTGGTGATTCTATGATTCTGTGATTCTATGTTTATTGTCTTATGTTTAACCAGTGCAGCAGTGAAATGCTCACAGGTAGGTGTGCATTCACAGGCACACTCACATCCCAACAAAAGCCTTATTTCTCTGCCCCAAGACCACACTGTCAGCCTCAGGCAGCTGCTTCATATTAGTACCAGTACTGCTCTGAAGCAAGAGCAGCCTCACAGCCGTGACAGCATACATAGACCCATTCCTTTTCAACCAAAGGTGATGGCAACTCCAAACTGACACAGACAGTCTCTTCCTGAGTACACAAATCTGAGAATCAGACAGACTGAACCTTCTTTAAATTACTTACGAGCTATAGCATCCTATGCAAAAACCACTCTACTGCTTTAACTCCTTTTTTTCTGTTCAGGAACTAAGACTTACAGTACCAGATCCCCACTTCATCTCCTTTAAGAGCATCCTCTGCCTTTGTGGGAAAACCCTAACTACACCATCTTTCTGGCACAAACCTTCAAACAATACCAATGGAAGAGTGGAGGTGAGGTGGGAGACTACAAACATGCTCCCTACTTTCAACAACTGCAGCCAGAGGCTAAGACAGACTCAGAGCAGCACACATCTTTGTGACAGCAGCCCCAGGTACCCACCCTGATCACAAATGCATAAAGCCCATAGCCCTTGCACCTCCTGCTCACCTGCACTATGCATATCACTGAGCCTAGGCTACAGCTCATGTTCACTTCTTCACCTCACCTCTTTCACCCGTACTTGCTGAGGAGACCCTTCCCATGTTTCCAGAACTTTTCATCCTTTGTCTTTAGTGAATGCATGTCATCACAAACACATCATCACAGTTGTGTTTTCTGGGGAGAGTGTCTGGTGTAGAACCACAAACCTACTCCTAACACTCTGCAGTACTGACCTGTCATAGTTTTCATTATTAATACGTTTTTATTTAATTTTGATCCAAGCATATTCTTGTTTGTGCCTGTTGCCTTTTTTTTTAAACTTCATATTCATCAAGTCTGACTTGAGACTAACTACAACATTCATCCAGTAATTCCTCTTTCCAGATCACTGTTCATTGCTCCATTTTTGCTTTTATGAGTATAGTGCACCACTTAATCCTTTAACTTTTCTCAGTTACATACTACCAAACTTTCTGAGTTTCTTACTGGGTGTGTGTGTGTGTGACAACACACAACAATTCTCTGCATTGTAGGCTGAGGATCCTTGTGAATCTAACTACCTGGGATCTGAGTTTCTCTCATATGCTATTTATATTCTGGATATAGATAAGTAAGAAAATTTTGAATAATTCCCGCCTGCAGCTCACCTACTGATACATTTATTGCCATATGCATATACAAAGATCTCCAGCTTTAAGAGTCTCCACAACCTGTTAGATGCACCTAGTGACTGTCAATTTGCATACTATGCCTTGCTGTTCAAGCCCATCCCTTGGCTAAGAGAAAAAGTTCATGCCCAGATTTCAACTACATATGACAAGATTTCATACTGTTATTTCAGAGATAAAAATTTCTCTAGTCAAAAGCACAGAGCACAGTTCTATTTACAGTCTGCAGATGGACAAATATAACGATCACTATCAATTCACACCATCTAGAGAAACTGTTTGTGTCTTTTTGAAAAAAATAGAACATGTAATATAAGAATAAGCTCTTAATCATCATAGAATCATCATTGAATCAATCATCATCAAATGAAGCAATTAGTGTTGCACAGATTGTCAACAGTGAAATATATGGCTTGTTCAAAATGAAATAAACCAAGCCATTTACTTACCATTGGCAGCCTGGATTGAAGCATCTGGAGATCATCATAACCATAAATCTGCTCAAAGAAAGAAAAATATATTATCACACTTTTCTAGGCCCAGTCTACATATGGGTATATGTTGTATTGTGCAATTACAGAGCACTGTGGAATTTTAAGGCTAGTAAAGCTAAGTAGAGCTAAAAATGGTTCGTCACTTATGTTTTCTGATGACAGTAGTTCCCTGAGAAGAGTTTGACTGTCAAGTCTTCAATACTGTTTTTACAGATGCAGATTTATGAATTAGTGAAAAATCTACTGGGCATTCTGATTTAGAAATAAAAGCAGCAGTCTTCTTTACTGCAATTATTATTTCTGAGAATATGACAAAGACTTAATGAGCAGGCTATAGAGCAAACTAGTTAACCCCTCACATTCAGTGCGATACAGAAAGATGGTTAGAACAGTTTCTGATTCAAAAAATAGATAAATTATGTTCATCTTGGTTGGACATCAAAAAGTTTTGTGCAATCTTAAAAAGTATGACAGAGGACAAATGGCACAATTCAACCATTATAATGGTAATCTATTCTAATAACCCAAACCTAAGTCTAAATTAAATGAAAAGGCCTAAAACTGGATACCACTGAAAACTATAGCAGAACATGTGCTCAGCTTCAACAGCAGCCAAATCAGGTATGTACCAATAATTCTGATTTTTTCTATGAACAGTAAATCCCAACAGAGTATATTTAATATTTCTTAGGCATTTGAAACAAGAATTCCAGGTACAACATGTGCCAACACAAATGCCTTGACATAGCAAGCAGCAGGTCTGGATGGCCCATTTGCATCAAGGTTTAAATAATCAAAGGCAGATACAATTGAATTGCTTACTGGGTAGGCAGGCAGAAGTCCTCCAGGTCCCACAATATACTGATTATGCAACAAGGGCGGTACACCCTGGGGCAGGTTTGGAGGAGCTTTGCCTGTAGAACCAAAATACAGACACTTTAACAAGCCTTTGGAAAAAACTAGGCTTCAGCACTGAGACAAGACAGTGCAGCTCCCAGGGCTTAAGAACTATCATAGCATGTAAAGAGCTACACAGAAAAATTTAGTGCTAGTTAATGAAAATGCTCAAAATAGCCTGAAGAGCTTAAACATACATCAAGGAAGAGAATGCACAAACTACTTCAGACTGAAAACAATCCCAGTGTATAAGTCTAATTTTGTCATTTACTTTACTTTGAGAAGATTAGAAGAATTACACAGGAATTTCTTTCCTTGGTTCTCTCCCAAAGGTAAAATTTAGGCATTGTTCTTTATCTGAGAATAAATTCTCTTATTTCATTTTCTGCTCTGTAAATACATTCCCCCTCACTGCCAGCAATAGTCTGGAAAGCATTAAATGCTACCAGTATACTTTTTGTGGGTGACTTATTGCAGCTGGGAAAGGCAAAGATGACTGAGACAGTTTCAGTTGCCTCCATGAAGCAGAGCTAGGAAGCAGAAGGGTAAAATAGTTATTCAGCCAGTCAGACATCTCAAGTGAGAAATTCTTGTATATGTAAGTTTGGTCTTAATTTTGAAATCATTCACTTCCCTCCATAGGATTTCCTTTTAGGAGGCTATGCTGATTAGAGAAGCAATAGAGGAATTTAGCCTTGCTTCCACTTCAGTGCAAGCCTCCCCACCTTCTCTGTCTGTGGATCCTTCTTCTAAAATGGTTATTGCCATGGAATAACCCAGACATCAGATACTACTTTCCTCTTTGTAGATGTGTCAGTAGAGATTTGACATATGATAATGACGACGCTGAAGTGTATTTTGATACTGACAAATTAATTAAGTCACAGAAGGGTCTGAAATTAAAGCTAAAGTGAACTCACAGCCAAGAGTTGATCACAACCTGGAATACAAAATGTGCAAATCTCCTAGTCCAAAACTTTAAGTTGGAATTGCTCTGGTGTTTATTTATTTAGCACATTCTATCTCCAAAGAGCTTTATAAATGTCACATCACACTCTAACAAATATTTTAAATACACAAAAGTAGGCAAATTTATTTTATAAGCCAGCAAATAAAACATGCTGAAAATGCTAGTCAAGAATGTGGATTTCTTAGTGCAGTTATTGCTGTGAGATGCTCAACTGATAGCCCTGTAGACTGAAATCCTCTGTCTATCCATGTGATCTGTTAATATTGCGAACCTGAAGACACTAAGGGAGCTGCTCGTGCAGTAGCAGCTGGTATAGACACACTGGTAACACTCAGGCTAAGGCTGTTTGTAGTGTTCATACTGCTTGATATGCTGACAACCGAAGAGGTGGTGCTAGTGGCTGGGGTTGAAGCAGTTGAAAAGGTTGTTGAGGGCTGGAGTGAAGTTGTGTTCTCAACACTAGTGTGCTAGAAAGAAGACAAAAAAGAATGAGAATCACAGAGCAAATAAACCACAGTGAAAGATACTGGAGAAAAACAAATCTTTTAAGTAACAGCGGCACATGCAAGATAATATTTAATAGTATATGCATGATCTACATACCAAGCAAGCATCAAAATTACATGCTTGTGATTTTTAAGTATTCATAGAAAATTATTATACAAAAGTTAAATTCAAACAACTGTCACCACAAAATCATACCACAGAAATTCAAACATTCCTCCATTGCATTATTCATTGCCCTTTGCCTAATTGTTTAAGCTACTATCTACATTAAATAAACTCCTGTATTCTTCCAAAAGACAGTATTTGTTTTCAGAATACTGCTATTATGATTCCCTCAATGCACTTGTGAAATTTGAAAGATTAAAACTGCAATGCTCCACAACAGAGTCAATGTGGTAAACACAGATCGCATATATTACAGGAACATGTGAGTATGAAGGAGTTCCTGGTTTGAATTCAGCACAATAAAGTGTCTGAACTGTAAAAGCTGATCACACTTGCAAAACAATGTCATCAACACACAAACTATAACAACTCTGACAATAGAAAGAAAGGATATTTGCTTAAGCGTGAATTTTCAAGTTACACATTCAGTTAGGATGAAGCATTAAAAACTAAAATACATGCACAAATAGCACAACCTAACTGGGATTGTACAGAAGTACTCCATCACAGAACACAGAAGCATCTGACTTCTATTTATGCAACTTCATTTACAGCACTGTATTCAATACTATTTGCCTTATTTAAAATGCATTAAATACTCAAGTGATGACAATGCCACACAGTAAACTCTAATATCGTGTCATGACAACTGCCTCATGATGGATATCTTTCCATCACCTCTGCATTGCCAGCTAACCTGTTCAGTGGAGAGTGCTAGCACCACCTTTTGGGTCAGTTTCAGCCACTTCTAAAGATTATTTTTAATACACTTGTTGCAAAAAAAAATCTGTCTATTCCATTCCCTTCCCGGGTCAAAATATTCTGTACAACTGTGCAACTGGCAAGTTTCTAATAGTTATTCTTGACCTAGTACAAATCACAAGTAGTAATGAGAATCCTTTTACCACTAGAGAGTTGGCAGTCCTTCCTCCCTGAGATAAACTTCTCATCTCAGTTCTTTGCGTACTGGGACACAATGAACTTGTAAGAGAGGGTCTTAATCATCAGATAAACTGACTATATGTCCATTATCTGTTGAAATGCAAACAGGACTTACTGCATGTGATGTGCTTGAAGACAACACTGAGGCAGGTGAGGCAGGGGAGAGACTGCTCTGATGATTGGAAAGGGAGCTAAAAAAAATTGTGAAAAATTAATACAATGAATTTTTCCTAGAACACATACCTACGTGTATATCCCTCCCCCATAGGCAACCTTTTATTTAAAGGTTATTATTAAAGTAAAGTAATTATAAAGTTATTATATTAAAGTAGGACTGCCTACTGTTTAAAATAATTAAAAGTACAGAGATATTTATCAGTGACAAGAAACGTAATACCACTCATTTGTATTTATCAATTTAGTACATTTTTAGTAAAGCAACGGTTGCTTCAGCAATTACATTGTGATGCCTCTAAGACATGTAAATTCCAGAACTAGAAGAATATACCAGGAAAAGTTTCACATAGCATATGGCTCGTTTCTCACTCTTTCCCTGAGCAACTGATACTGGTTGCCGTGGGGGACAGGTGCTAGGTGAGACAGTGCTTTGGTTTGACTCACTATATTTCTCTTATTTTAACCTGCATATCATAATTTGAACTAATTTAGAACTGCTAAAAACCAAACAAACAAACAGCAACAACAAAAAACAACGAAAAAAGCATTTGTGAAAGCAGGAAAGTTAGATATACTACTAAAGAATCTGTCCTTTTAATCAAGGTCTGTTCATGCTGCTACAATCCCTAAATGCCATTTCCTTATTGAAAAGATGAAAAGATGAATCAGAACAATCTGTCCAGTTTCATACATACTATAAAATTTGAGAACCTGCTAATGAAAAACGTCTGCAGATAATTTCATTTTAGAAAGTAGCTCTGCATTAGCACCACTTTTTTTTTCCAAGCTGACAAGGCCTGTGAACCTCAGGCAGTAACAGCTGAATCAACATTCATTTGCAATCCAAAGCTCTTTAAATGTCTCCTTGAAAGGTGACAAACTAGTTCTTAAACATTTACAATGACAGAAGTTATACCTTATATTCTAGGTCAGGAACATACAAAATTACAATAGGAATAAGCATAATACCAACATGAATACTGAACAAACTCAAACAGAACAAAGCCATAGAAAACATGTATGGTTTCTTGTTCAAAAAGCTCATGATGTGAATCCAAAGCAAGAGAGATTCTAATAATAACAAGTACTTTAATATTTTCCATGGAAATAGTAATAAGAAAATACAGCAGTGTTTTTTAACAAAGCTTCAGACTAAATTATATGCTGTAATTTAAGGGCAAACATTTCTGTCAGCTCTTCAAGGTGTTGGACCAGAATAAATCTTGGCAGTTTCACAAATTTGTTTTGATATAGTGTCTTTAAAACTGTTCCCCATCTGCAGGAAATAGGATGACAACACTTCAGGCAACAAGAAAATAAATGGCTCAGTCCAGCATACTGTTTTAAACCACTTCCTTGCCCATTTTCTCCTTCTTGTAAGAAGCCTTAATTCATCATCTGACTCACGTCAGAGACTCAGACAAGAGCTGCCAGCACAACCAAGTCAGACATGCTTGGAATTCAGGCATCACCTTTTCATGATACTCAGTATCTATCCAACAGTTAACAACCCTCCAACAAAATTTCTACCAATGTATACAGCTTTTCAGCAAGTGTGGAGAGATGATTTTTCTAATGTGAATGAAATAATTCTGCTTAGTTGTCACATTTACCATTTTATTCAACACTAGTTCAAAAAAAAAAAAAAAAAAAAAGCACTAGTATGAAAGAATCTACCATGCTCCAGCTGGTACTGCTAGTTTTGTATTGTAAGAAATACAGTAAAAAGGTGAGCATTAAAAAATGTAACAAATTACTACAGACCCAGGATGTGATTAGCCTCAAGACAAAGCTCAAGTAACAGGGATATAAAAATCAGAGAGTGTATAAATGAGTTGAGCTAAATCCACTTCCAGGAACATCAACCTGATATTTCAAAATGTCTTAAGGAAATATCTTTGAAAGAAAAACACACACCATCTCTACGGAATTTTTAAAATAATAATTATTTATTTTAATATAAGTGAAACTGCAGTACTTCAAAATTATGCAGGAAGTAAACTCTCAAAGGAATGATTTCAAACATAAGGCAGTAAATAAATAGCAGGCACTGTGGACAAAGTAGGAAAGGTGAGGGAATCAGTTCAGGTAATTTAGTTGGCATGATTGAAACAAGAACCCCTTGAAACACGAAAGTGTTAATACACCATGAAAATTTTAGGGCAGCTATGATCCATCATTAAGAGACAGCCCAGATCTCCTACTTTGCAAATCAGGGCTATCAGGCAACAGGATCTCCTTTTCTGACATTAACTAGAATTAGAAGAGAGAGATTCAAAAGAGATCAGGATGTTTCTGCTTGCAATCACGCTTTTATTTGCCCTTTCCTTAGAATTTTACTCCCTTCAGTTTACCACAAATCTTACTGTACCTGCTTAACTGGGTAAGTGAGCTGCTGGCCAAGTCACTGGACTGAGACAAGCTGGGCAATGTTGCTATGTGCTGCAATGCTGAAGGCAGAAGTGAAGTGGTGGTGGGTACCATGCTAGGCAGAGAACCAGCAGAAGACAGTGAGATAGAAGGCTCTGTCTTAGACGCTGGAACTGATGAAGTAGCTGCAATGAATTAAAAGGAGGCATTCAAATTCCAGCATACTTGACTCTCAAGTTGGATTCAGAAACACAATATATAGTTATTATATCTTTGGTTTACAAGAATTTGACTGTTAAGAACCAGGAACAGTAGTAATTTGTCTACTAAGGAAAATATAGATGGCAACAGAACTAATTTCTCCCTTTGAGTTCTTCACTTACAACAGGTTTATGATTTATGGTACACATGAAGTGCAGAAGATTGTAGTTTACTACATCTCCTACTATCTGTTTACTAGCTTTTTTACAAGTCCATTCTCATTTTAAAAATCTTTGCATACTTGAATCCATTTCTGCAAACAGAGGTTTTTCATGCTCTTCAAGGCACTGCAAAAATCTACTCTTACCTCCAGCTCCAATTCTTTGCTCCAACCTTTACAGCATCTTTGATGCCTGAAATTTGAATTGTTGGAGTACAAAGGCACATAAAACTAATCCATTTGGAGTACTGGAATACTGACTCAAATGTGTTATGTATTAGAATAAAAGAAGCTAGAATAAAATGTTACAATTGAGCAAAGTATTAAGCACAGTCAAAAAAGTTGTCAAATATGCCTACACGCAGTAGAATTTGTTTGCCACAAATGTCTCTATTTAAAGGAATACTGTACTGCAGCAAGGCACAGAACAATTCTACCACCCAACGTAATTCCCAGTTGTTTCTAAACTAATCACTTGTTTTCTGAAGAAGGGTAAAACACAGAATTAGCCACTCACTCACCAATAAATCTCAGAAATAATTGAGTCTTGCCTTCTGCTGGGTCATGCTTTCATGTAGTGCCAGAAACCACTACCCAGCGGATCATCATTATCTTGCAGTGCAGTCACACAGTCTCAGAACGTTCATCAAACAAAAGTCAGATATATGCTTGGAAGTTAAATATCACATTATTGGTTTTTTCCCTAAATGGCCCTAGTCAAGTTACTGGACTAGGGTCTATGAAAACAGAAATCAAGAGGTTTTGACCTTGCCAATAAGCATGACTGTAACTGACAAAGAAGGAAATTCAAGAGACAGTAACATAAGCATAGTTATGAAGGATGCAACTGTATTACCTGATACCTCCTGGCAACATTCATATAAAATAAATAATCAACACTTATAACTCTCAATACATTTATGCCAGGATTCACTTTTTGAAATCAAAGTAGATATCCCCAATACGAGGGACAGACCAGGAGACAAACAGAATGGTCAGAATTATACTACTAGCATGTTTTGAACAGTTATAGGTTCAGAAAGGATGAGACCTGATATTAAAGAGCAACAATTGGTAAGACAACTAAGGATGTTAGCAGCAAATACAGAAGGGAAAAGGTCAGAGGTTTTAATTGTTAACAAAAGATTTCAAAATAGTTTTGACTCATAAAATAGATACATGGGAGAAAACTGATTCCAGTTTATGAGTCTGAGATAGAGAAAAAAATAGAAGTGTTGTCAAAAGGGAATGAGTGTAGAAAAAGGGACTAATAAAATTGTTATAGAATCATTATAAATATTAGAAATTCTCAGATTTTTGCTCTCCCTCCTGCTCATGTAAACTGAATTTGGCACTAACAAAACATAGTTTATAGGTCTGAATACTCAAGTTCTTTCCACACTGATGTATAAAAAAGCTGCCCCACTGATCACATACCTGAAATATGTAAGAGGAAAATAGACTTTGAACAGAAGTGTTAGAATTCAAAAAGATATTAATTCTAGCTGCTGCCCTTGAAAACTTCCATAAAGCAGCATATAATGGTCAGAAGAGTAAAAAATATATTTTAACTCCAGGAAGAGATCTATAGGGGTGCTATAAGTAAAATACTACACACACACATGCGCACACACACATACAAAGCCAGGATGAATAGTACTGCCTCTATCAGAACCAACACTATTATTGTTACTCTACTGCAAGACAGCAAGACACTCAGCAGAGGGAACATGTTAGTCACCCTTATTCCCAAAAGGGTTTGCTATTAAGCAATTGAGCACTGTACCCTTCAAGAGGTGTGTCCAAAGAACACAACTGTTTCTTTACCGCTAAATGCCAATTGCAGCTTTCCAAATGAGAACTGGAAGAATGGGTAAGAAATTGTATATTAAATATTTTTGACAGAGAAATAAAAAAAAAACAGCAGCAAAGCAGCTTTTCTAATGCTTAAGACTGCTCAGTGTTGCATACTGGGTATAGATTCAATAGAGCTGCTTCGATTTATCAGCCTTCTCCAACAATCAAGTGGTACATTCTGTGCAAGTACAATAACTCAGATTGATCAGTCAAAAATTAGGCAGGGAAAACTATGTAAAACCTTAAACTAGATGTCATTGCTACAATTGTGCGCATACCAAATTGGAAGGAAAAATTAGAAAAAGAATCCTGCGCGCAATCAAGCTTTGTAAACTTACTGTCAAGAGTTGCCTGTGTTCTAACACCACTGTGTCCATTCTGTAAACAAAGGAGAAATTAATAAATCATCTTAAAGGTATATTAGATTTTCAGAATGAATCACACATTTAACATGCTTCATGCAAAATTCTATATTCATTCTAAATTGAACAACAGAAAATTAGTTTTTTATTATCTTTAAAAAATCACATAATAAAGTTCTCAAGTACAAAGTGTCCTGAACATACAGAATCTCATACGTGACCCATACTACATCCATCAGCAGAAGGCTTTCCTGTGTACTGTATATAACAAACTTTAGGTTCACACTGATATGAAAGGAAGAATTGCATTATCATTAAGGAAATGGTTGTGTTTTTGATCTAATGCAACTCACAATTTTAACTATCCAAGTGCATCAGGGACCCAAAGGTCCTGGCCAAAGAGTGATCCTGAATTGGAACAAAGCATTCTGACAAAGAGCATAAGTGGATGGCTGCATGACTAGAACCATGGGCTGCATGACAGTTTTGAGGAAAAAAGCATTTGTGGCTAGAGCTGCTTATCTTGCTTTGGTAGGAAGTTGACCTTGATAGTTTATCATGTTTTGCAAAAAGCTTGTTTTCTGCAAGCAGGTGTTCCGCTTGGGCTCTGCATCATGCTCTGGCCACGCAGATGTGGCGTGCAAGTGGAAAAAAACCCTGCAGACCCTGGAGAAAATAAAAGCAGGAGGGAGAATGTGGTGGATTCAAGAGACAGAAAGTACACCTTGAAGCAGGGGATGCCCTACTGACACTTCCTGCTGAATCCACTACAGGCACGTTTCTTCTCTTCCTCCTACTTGGTCTTTCGCTCATCTCTCAGGGGTTGGTAAGTAATATTGCATTTGCTTAAGGAGTCTTCTGCTTGCTACCAACTGAGATTATCTGGAATAGATGCCTGTGTGTGTGTGTGTGTGTGTACTGAATAAAATTCATAACACTGTGCCTCTCTGAATGCGTACCCTGAAATACCAAATTACACAGAGATGCCATTTTTATTCCATTGAAAGATAAGATTTGAGAAGTACCAGTTGTTTTTTTGGATAACACTGGAATACAGAAGTGGATAGTCTATGCTTGATCCTCACCAGTACATACGAGCTAGCGCAGAAGACAAGCATGACTGAGCCATTACATAACAAAGGCCATAAGTAAATGAACTTACAAACTCTCACAAGTTCCTTAAATATTTAATAAATTATCTTAAAACAAACCTACATTCCATATACAAAGAATAGGTGTTTTTAAATCCTCTGTCCTAAATCAGATCTCAACCTAGGTGTTTTAAAATAAAACACAATACTAATTCCTCCTGGTGTTTAAATTAACAGAAGGGTAATGTTTGAGGGGCCACAGTTTGAGATCTATTTGCTACATTCCTTATACACTTAATAAATGATATGTATTTGGATAGAAATTGTAAGGATATAGCAGAACACCATGTCTAATATTTACATAGAAGAGTTCCTCCTTTAAAAGATGAGCTTAAGGGAAAGAAACTCAGCTAGAATGCTAAGTGCTACTAAGAAAAAAGGTCAAACAGTAATTTAAAATGTCAAGTCATAAAATCAGAGGCTTTTATATCCCAAATGTGGTATGGTAAAAAAATGGCTACACAATAGGGAAAGAAAGCACAAATAACAAGGTGGGCTTGGGAATCAAAGAAACCACTTGGCTTGGTTAAAAGTACTAACATAACAGAGTAATACAAATCTAACAGGGATGAGAATATTTCACTTTTTTCAGGGTCTTATTTCTGAAACTGACTCACCGTAACTGCAACAGGTGTTGGTTCAGATGGAGCCATGGAGCTTTGGTATGATATCCTACTATGCACGGAAGTCTGGTCATAGGAAGTTGATGTTGTTACTGGGCTAGTGTTCTGGGATGAGCAGGTCAGACAGGAAGAGGTTGTGTATGTGGACTCCTGTACTGTACTGGATATTGGCAAAGAGGTATTCAAAGGATCACTGGAAAAAGT
Source organism: Alectoris magna (assembly GCA_030625065.1). NCBI lineage: Eukaryota > Metazoa > Chordata > Aves > Galliformes > Phasianidae > Alectoris > Alectoris magna. The sequence continues at coordinate 7,235,623 of CM060574.1, forward strand.
AAAAAGTTGTTTATCAAGATGGTAAATGAGTTCTCAAACACCTTCAGGAAAATATCAGCTTCTGCACAGTTATCTAAAACTATTCAACTAAAACATGTAGTCAAATCTACATTATTTATATTAAAAAATAATGAATATAATTTTGCTTTGGTCCCCAGTAATCACTTTTTCAAAACAACCAATTGCATTAAGTACCATTCAACTTCCTCCTGTCAGCCCAACAAAAAAAGTTGACACATCGGCACTTGTCAGTCAACTTATTTCCACTCTCTCAAAAGGATAAATTAATGATCTTGTTTTTGTTGTCATTTTTTGTTTGTTTGTTTATTTAGAAAAAGCCAAATAGATCCATGAAGACTGATATATGATGACAAAAGTAATCTCTTTTTATAATAGAATTCTAACATTATGGTAGCAGTCTAATAGAATAAGCTATGCAAAGAGGAAAAAATAATTGAAAAACTGAAGGGATGTTTTCTTTTCTAAACAGCTAAAATCATTTATAGAACAAGAAATAAATGAGGAAGCTCATTTTTACTAGTGTTTCTGAAAAAGCTTCAGGAAGTTTTTGCTGAATCCAATTCTTGAATGAGTGTCAATAGTTTACAGGCTGGTTCAGCCCAGTTCCATAACTAGCGGGGCAGAGGGATCCATGGACCCATGCCCCAGAAAAGGGAAAAGGGGAATGGGCAGGGAGGTGGGCCTAAAAACAAAACAGCGGCAACAATCTGAGGAGGAAAAAACTAATTTACTAAATAAGATGTCAGAATGCAAGATAACGCACCATAATACAAATAATACAATATAATTGGAGTTGAAGCTAATAAATCAAATATAATGAGAGAGAGTGTCCAAAAACCGAAGGTCTTACTCTAATGCTGAGGTGAGACATCTAGCCAGGCTGAGCAGTAGAGAAAAAAAAAGGGACATCTTGTGACATGCGAACAGTTTTATCTTTCCGTCTGAACGGAAAATGGAAACAGAATAACGCAAAGAGCTCTGGGGTATGAAGTATGTAGTTCTTCTCTTCTGAGAACCAGGTACCCAGAACTATCCACAATCCATGGAACTGGAGCATTAACTCTTTAACTCCCAGTGCACTACAGGATGTTATGATGCACAGTACTGATAACAAAAGCCATAAAATCATGAAAAGGAGCAAGGAAAAAATAAATGGGTTATTGTTGCATTTGTATTATTTGTTACCAATATTAGCATTTCAGTAAGAGCTTCTGTATACTGAAATGCTTGGCTACTCTTTTCACTCTACAGTAATATCAGATCTGCAATCAGGAACCAATCTACTAACACACATGTATGGTACAGGGTTCATTTCTCTTGAATCAAAAGCAGAAAAGAAATGAGTTATGAGGAACAAGTCCTCTGGCAAATCTGAAAATAAGGATAATGAAACATGAGGAAGTAATTCTGTTAAGGATAGTTTACTTTGGGGTTTATTTACATTCATATAATCTCCAGCTCCAAATCAACCTAGCCAGGAAATTTTGATTGTCATTAGAAGAGACTTCTTCAACATGCCATCAACAGAAAACAGCCCTTTCAAGCCATCATATTTCCCCCTCTCATTACACAGAACCGTCTTGACATGTTTTGCACAAACTCAACCCTTAAAGAAGGCATTTAAGAAAGCACAAGGGCCACTCACACTTACTTTACAGGTTTTGAGTACAAGCTATTGTTGGTCATCTGGCTGGTATTCTCACTGCTTGATCTGAACTCAGAGAGTGCAGGCTCTGATCCAAACTCCAGAGCTCCAAACTGAACATTTAACCCTGCCATATCAGCTGATCCAGGCATCTCCACAGCAGAGGCAGGAATCTTAAAAGGAAAAAACAAGCCACAGTTCCTTGTTATGCACTATCTATATTAAGGACATCAGTGACTGACACACTCTCTTCCCATAACTATGGGCTTCTTCAATTAATGCCTCAAATTTAGTTGTCAACTACGAGGGATGCTTCAAAAGTAATGCCTCTTGTTTTATTACATTGACCCATGATGTCAGAGGCAGATGTTGGTGGTATGGCAGTAGTCTGAACCTTCCCACTGATATGCCATTACATTTTGTTGTCATGCAACAGATGGCAGCAGAGGGGCAGTATGACAAAATGGTGTGTGACGTGGAAGTGCTTATGAAGCAAAGGTGTGTCATTGAATTCCTCCATGCAGAAAAATTGCACCCAGTGACATTCATCAACTCTTGCAGAACATTTACGGAGACCAAACAGTGGATGTTAGTACAGTGAGGCAGTGGGTGGTGCATTTCAGCAGTGGGAACCAGAAGTCACCTCTGGTGGTCCTGCATAACTAGCAATAGGACTGGGTGGAATGGCCCCAAGTTGCACCAGGGGAGGTTCAGGTTGGATATTAGGAAAAATTTCTTCTTAAGAGTGGTCAGGCACTGGAATGGGCTGCCCGGGGAGGTGGTGGAGTCACTGTCCCTGGAGGTGTTCAAGAAACATTTAGATGTTATACTAAGGGACGCGGTTTAGTGAGGAAATATTGCTGATAGGTGGACAGTTGGACTGGATGATCATGGAGGTCTTTTTCAGTCTTGGTGGTTCTATGATTCTACGGTGCAGATTTTTATGAGCACGTGCTGTGGTTTGAAGAGTTAATCATTTAACACCCCTCTCTCCCCTCAGGAGAAGGGGGGGAAGGAAGAGGAAAAAAACTCAACTGAGATCAGAGAAACTAATTCATTAAAAGGAATGTGAGATAATACAGAATAATTAAGAATAATAAATCAAATGAACCAAAAATAAACCAGAGGAGAGAGAGAGTCAGTCTGAGTTTTTATTGTCAGACCCTCACTGTTGGCCACCCGGAAAAAATGAGAGATCTTCCTCCTCACCCAGAATCGGAAATCACATCTCCCAGAGCCAGAACTTACATGACATAGTTGAGTCTGCTAGAAGCACACCACACAGGAAGTGCATCCAGCACTGTGCTTAAGCATCAGACAGTCTGCAGCATGACACCATGATATGGAATACTGATAAAACCAGGGCAGTGCGGCATGCAGATTCTTGTTAATTGCTAGTGAAAATGCATAGCTAATGGTGGTGACTATGTTGAAAAATAGTGTTTTGTAGCTGAGAATTGAATTTACTCTATCAAATTGTGTTACTGTGCCCTTTGTATCTGTTTTAGTTTCCATGGAAATAAATCGGAGGCATTACTTTCAGAGTGACCTGCATACATCTGTTGCAACTCCCCAATTTATATCCTACAAATTAAGTCCATTCTTGTAATCTTAAATTATTTATTGATTCTTTGCCCTGGATCTCACTCAGCAAGTCATTTTCCACACAGAGCAATTATATACTTGCTTGGAAAAGACAACATCACTGCATTTCTACTGTAGAACTATCCAGCTTAGAATTCACTGCTTTATAAACAGGGACCATATGATGGTATTAGCTCCCCTTTTCCTAGTAACTCGTATGCATTTGCTTAGGACTAGGTACTGTCAAATTACCCACCTTGGATGCTGGAGTTATCCTCCGTTTTGGTTGTTTTATCTGTTTCTGCTGGGTTTGATGGGCAGTCACTGTCTGGTTTTCCAAAGGTATACTGGGAAGTTGTAGCATTTTGCTGATAGCTGTAGAGGTGTTTACTGGTGAAGGCTCTTGGAGTTTTATCCGGGAGGAGAAGGACTCCAGTCCAGGTGGAGGAACAGGTATTGCCTGCATTTTTTGTTGCTGTCGTTGAGTCAGCTGGCTCAAAACTGCGGATGGTTCAGGCTGGGATTTAAAGTCTGGTCAGCATTGGAGAAAAGAAAAATCAAAATTAAAGCATTAAGCTTTGCTCTTCGTTCTTCTGCTCTTTATGGAAGAACCTAGGTGACCTGACAACTCTTATTTTCTAATGTGTGCAAGTCTCTTCCAGACATCATCACATGAATTTCACGTGCAACATAACCATTGCAATAACAAGGCCAACATTTGATATTCTCTACCTTAAATGAACAGTTTTTAATCAAGCATTATTTAGTTTTCTTTATAAATGTGAAAATAAAACTGCTATGTAATATGACACATTAGGCATGATATTACTTATTAAAAAATTAAATGTAATAGTTAGTTAAGAAACAAAATTCAGAAAAGACAAAATGTATTCATTCTTATATTCAGCTAGAAGCCGCATATACACAAAGACCAAAATATTTTCCAGGATTTGCTCAGAAACAAATTCACATCAAAGTTCACTTAAATAGTCATAGTCAGGCATGCTAAATCAAAGATGTTACTACATGAAGACTTAACTTCTAAACATGCAAAATGTTCTATGGATAAGCTTAAGCCTATCACAGCTTAAGTTTCTGATATATTTGTAATATCTATTACCAGCACATAAGCTTAACTGAAATGTTGTAATCAATTTTATTATTAGGATTGCATTAAAAAAAGAAGTCTGTCATCAAGGCAATTATAAGCCTTTTTTTTTTTTTTTTTTTTAAACAGACTAATAGGAATTGGTTGGCTGGATGCAGCCAAAGGGTTGTGATCAATGGTTCTGCATCAAGGTGGAGGCTGGTCACAAGCAGTGACCCTCAGAGGTTGGTCTTGGGACCAGTGCTCTTCAACATCTTCATCAATGACAGACGATGGCATTGAGTGCACCCTCAGCAAGTTTGCAGATGACACCAAGCTGAGCGGTGAAGTCAATACACTGGAAGGAAGGGAAGCCATCCAGAAGGACCTGGACAGGCTGGAGAAGTGGGCCCATGAAAACCTAATGAGGTTCAATAAGGCCAAGTGCAGGGTGCTGCACTTGGGTCGGGGCAGCCCCAGGTATTTATACAGACTGGGGGAAGATCTCCTTGAGAGCAGCCCTGTGGAGAAGGACTTGGGGATCCTGGTGGACAAGAAGCTGGACATGAGGCAGCAGTGTGTGCTTGCAGCCCGGAAGGCCAACTCTGTTCTGGGCTGCATTAAAAAAGGGGTGGCCAGCAGGGAGAGGAAGGTGATTGTCCCCCTCTACTCAGCTCTTGTGAAGCCCCATCTGCAGTGCTGCATCCAGGCCTGGGGCCCCCAGTACAGGAAGGACATGGAGCTCTTGGAGCAGGTCCAGAGGAGGGCCACTAAGATGGTCAGAGGGCTGGAGCACCCCTCCTATGAGGAAAGGTTGAAGGAACTGGGCTTGTTTAGCTTGGAGAAGAGAAGGCTCCGGGGAGACCTCATTGCGGTCTTCCAGTATTTGAAGGGAGTGTATAAACAGAAGGGGAAACGGCTGTTCACGAGGATGGATAGTGATAGGACAAGGGGGAATGGTCTTAAACTGAGACAGGGGAGGTTTAGGTTGGACATTAGGAGGAAGTTTTTCACCCAGAGGGTGGTGACGCACTGGAACAGGTTGCCCAAGGAGATTGTGGATGCCCCATCCCTGGAGGCATTCAAGGCCAGGCTGAATGTGGTTCTGGGCAGCCTGGTCTGGTGGTTGGCGACCCTGCACATAGCAGGGGGGTTGAAACGAGATGATCTTTGTGGTCCTTTTCAACCCAGGACATTCTGTGATTCTATGATAAAAGAAAGAGAAGAGATTACATCAAAGCACTTACCAAACTGACTAAGGACTGAGGACTGAGTAATGGGTGGTTTTAGACCCCAAGACGATGTGGCAGTTATGGTAGTTTTGGTAGAGTTACTATTGTTTTGTTGAGAGGTAAACTGACCCAGATCTGGGGATTTCAGTTGTTCCAAAATTTGGGATCCAGTAGAGTTTTCCAATTTAGAGGATCCAAGTTCTCCAAAGCCAGAAGAAAGAACTGCAGACTACCGAAAAGACAAGGAAAAGAAAGGAGGAATGGAATTAAGTATTTAATAAATAATTTGAACATAATCATAAAGGCAGTGCCTACAGCTGCTGTTTGGCAACAACTGAAACCTCTTCAGCCCTAGCTTACCAATAAATGAAAAATTCAGCAGTTGTAGCATTAGAGCTGTATCCTCTTGCTACCACTAATACAATTTCACCACTTTTACAACAGTACTGACTTTCTTGAATGCACACATCCCCAAAATAATTCAATTACCAATAGCTAAACAGATTTTCAAAGAATACAAATGCTCAATTTTAAATCTTCAATCACTAAACAAGGGAAGCCTTTTTATTAGTATTATTTTTTTTCTTTTCATCACTCCAGAAAACTCAGAAATAGTCATATTTCCACAAAAAAAAAGCAATCAGATACATGCTTGGAAATATCATATCTGTTTTCTAGCATAGAATTCTTCACTATAAACAAATTATTTAATTATTCTTCTATATCATTATGCAGTAAATGTATCTGTTCTGTACTCAAAAATTAATACAAGAACTTCATGTAAACCAAGAAACAACCACCAAGTAACAAAAAGAAAAACAGCTGCTTGTGTGAGAGGATATTCTTAACCCCATTTCTGCAGCATTTGTAACCTGAATTTTACAAATACTGGAACGTTTCATGAGATGACCAGTACTAGAAAAGTTGTTTAACCCAAAGTATTTGCTCATGAAGAGTACTTAGAAGAAGATGATTTTACCAGACTCTGAGAAGAACAGGAGTTTACAGCACTGGAACTGTCAGTTCCTGATACCATCTGAGTGCTGTGCTGAGTATTTGTGAAGACTAGGGTTTGGCCAAAGGTCTGCTGCTGAGGAGCCTCAAATGAGTTGCCTTCTGTCTCTTGGGTGGAGGTCACAGTCTTTTGAAGCAATGCTACCAAATCAATGCTGTAAGAAAAGTAGTTTGGCTAGAATAAACATGATGATTAGGCTGTGCAGAAATTAAAGAAAGAAGAAACAATATTATATAAAGTTGCCATACTGGCAATTTAACTATTGCTGATCAGCAGCCTTTAAGAATATTGTTTGTCTGCCACACAAAAGCTCTCTGTACAAAGAGGAAGAACAGAGGCTTCTGCTAGAAAGTAAAATTCTGCTAGAAAGTAAAATTCTGCTAGCTGAGAACTTCCATTACAATTAGAATCTAAATTATCTTTGCACTCTGTTCAAAAAGATTATGAACTTCTGTAACATCATACATCACATAATCTATATGATCAATATTAGCTAAGTAAATGGAGAGAAGTTACAAAATATACGTCAGTGTTTGAGTGGATCCTGCCTGCCAGCCTATTGTATATATATTATATTAAATATATTTATATATAATATTTACATATATAGTATATACAATGTTTATATATAATATAAACAATATAATATATAATATATATATAATGTATAAATATTATATATATATAATTCACATTGCATATCACACTATTCCTCTAAAAAGAACAAGAGATCATCAGGAAGAGCAGAGCCCCTGATAAGACGCAGCTCTGATGCAGCGTGGGCAGAGCCAGTAGTGATGGTGGTCAAACCCCCACACATACAAAGGCTGTTCCTGGGAGCACAGTGAACAGGACATACAAAGAGGGCATGATATGGCAGTTTGCACAGGAAGGGTGAGCAGGGAGGGCTCCAGGAAGGTTGCTCTCTCATCATCTGGGAATGCTAGGGTGTGGCACTTTATGGGAACCAATATGGTGACCACTTACCACAACAGCTGGGCTGAGGCAGCAACCCAGACCAAGGGGTCACAACATTTTGGGCTGATGTGTGCACCCAGATGGACCTCCGGAGGAGCAACAGTGCTGTCCATACCTTTGGTTGTGGGGAACTCCAAAATCTGGAAGTCCCTCAAGGGCTGAAAGGAAGAGAGGGCTGTCATGGGTGCATGCATGCCCTGCTCAATGAACTACTCAAGCAGATGGCCAGGTTGCAGGATAAACAGGCTTAGAGACATCTGAGCATCAGAGAGGGAGATGGATAGGAGGAAGTCTGAACCGACACATGCTGACTGACAGCCCCCTCCCTAAGTCCCTGCAAGGGGAAGAAGCTAAGCCATCTTCCCACAAGGAAAAAGGTCACAATAACATGCAAGGTGCAGGGGGGCTGGACCCTCATCTCTGCTCAGAGTAGAAGAAGTGTCTCTCCCCTACCTCCACAGTGCCCCTGAGCAACAGATACGTGACTGGAGCTAGAAAAAGAAGAGGGTCTGGATATCAGTCAACACAGGAAATAACAAGCATATTAAGCAGGGCCAACTGAGGAAATCACATCAAAACTAGTGCCACCAAAAAAGGGGAAAGAGTCTTAGTAATTGAGGATTCCTCAGTGAGGGGCACTGAGGTCCCCATTTGCCGCCTGGATAACCTCTTCAGAGAGGTTTGTTGTCTGCCAGAGGTGCCTTTTAGAGATGTCAAGAAGAGGCTACTGTCTCTGATAAAACAGAAGACAGTTATCCACTCATTCTCATTCATGTTGGGTCTCAGGAGTCTGCAACAAGAAAACTGCAGACCATTAAAGGAGACTTTGCATCTCTTGGAAAGACATTGAAGGGATTGGGGGTGCAAGTAATGTTCTCCTCCATCCTCCCAATTAGCAGCTGGGACCAGGAAAGAAGAACAGCTCAGGTAAATGACTGGTTGCATGGGTGGTGTCATGATCAAGGCTTTGGGTTCTATAATCTTGGACAGGCCTTTGAGACACCAGGTATGTGGACATCAGATGGAATGCAACTGAGCAGGTGGAGCAAAAGCTTTCTGAGAAGCAAGTTGTCTGGATTGATTACCATGGCTTTAAACTAGATTCAATAGGGGGAAGGGGATGGAGTTCCACGTGGCAGAGAAGGGCCAGGGAATGTTGTCACTTTAATGAAACAGTAGGGAAAAACATCTGAATCATCCCAAAGGATCTCGTGAGGACTCCTCAGAGAAGGTAATGTTGCCAATAGCCTGGCTGAAGTGCCTCTATACAAATGTATGCAGCATGGGTAATAAGCAGGAAGAGTTGGAAGCCATGACACAATTAGAAAACTATAACCTAATCAAAATCACAGAGATGTGGTGGGATGATTTACACAACTAGAACATGATGATTGAGGGCTACAAGCTTTTCAGAAGAGATAGGCAGGAAAAGGGGTGGAGGAGTTGCCTTCTATGTTAATAGGTGGATAGAGTATGAAGAGCTGCCTCTGAGAAACAGCCACAATCAGGTTGGGAGCTTGTGGGTAAAAATCAGGGACTGGACTAATAAAAGACATGGTGGTTGGGATCTACTACAGGCTGCTTGATCAGGGGGAGCCTGTGGATGAGGCCTTCTTGCTTCAACTGCAGGAAGTGTCCTGCTTGCAGGCTCTCACCTTGATAAGGGATTTCAACCACTCAGATGTCTGCTGGGAAAGTGTCATGGTTTGGCCTGGTTTGGTGACAAAAAGAGATGAAAGGACCCATGGACCCACATCCCAGGAAAGGGGGAAAGGGTGAAGGGAAAAAAGGTAGGGAGATGGGCCTAGACGAGGAAAACAGTGGCAATGAGCTAAGGGGAAAAACTTAATTTACTAATATTGGAATGAGAGATAATACAATATAATACAATATGATTAGAATTGAAGCTAATAAATCAAATAAAATGAGAGAGAGAGTGTCCAAAACCGAAGTCTTTGCTCTAATGCTGTAGGTGAGATGGCTAGGGAGCACACAGAGCAAAGCAGGAAAAAAGAGAGAGAGTCTCATGACTCCCAGTCAGTTTTATCTTTTTCCCCGTCAATGGTTTATGGGCTGGTTCGACCTGGTTCCGTGACTAGTGGGGAGGAGGGATTTACGAATCTGCGCCTCCAGAAAGGGGAAACAGGAGACCCCAAAATAATTAAAAACAGCAACAACAATCTGAGGAGAAACAAACTAATTTACTAAATATGGTATCGGAATGCAAGATAACACACTATAATACAATATAATTAGAATTGAAGCTAATAAATCAAATATAATGAGAGAGAGTGTCCGAAAGGTGGAAAGGCCTCACCATAACACTGAGGTGAGATGCGCAGTTGGGTTGAGCAGCAGGGAGGAGAGCTGAAAAAAAGGGACATCAGGTGACCTTGCCAGGGGTTATATCTATCTCCTCTCTGAATGCAAAGCCTCCTGGGGTATGTAGTTCTTCTTCTCTTCCAGACAGGTGCCCAGAACTGGAGCATTAACTCTTTAACTCCCAGTGCACTACATGATGTTATGATGTGGAATACCAATAACCAAAAATCATAAAACCATGACACCCCCAAATGGAAAATGGAAATGGAGCAAATAAGTCTTTTGGGAGTTGTAGTTCATTCTTCTCTTCTGAGACCAGGAGACCAGAACTATCAACAGTCCACAGAACTGCAGCATTAACTCTTTAACTCTCAGTGCACTGCATGATGTAATGATGTGGAATACTAATAATAAACCACAAAACCATGAAAGAAAGCAATGTGGCAGGCTGCAAGCAATCCCAAAGACTCCTCCAACATACTGAGGATAACTTTCTGGTCCAGATATTAGACAAACTGAACAGAAGAGAAGCATTTCTGGACCTGGTGCTCACAGAGGAGGACTCATTAAAGAGGTTAAGACTGGAGGCACTATGGGCTGTAGTGACCACGCCCAGGTAGAGTTTGTGATCTTGAGGAGGATGGGCTTGGCAAAAAGCAAAGTCAGGACCCTGAACTTCAGGAGAGTAAACTTCAGGCTATTTAAGGAATTATTGGGTGAGATCCCCTGGAAAGCTGTCCTTAAAGATAAAAGAGTGGAGCAAAGATGGCTACTCTTTAAGGATGCCTTTCTGAGGGCATGAGAGCACTCTGTCCCCCAGTATAGGAAAACAAGCAGAGGATGCAGGAAACCAGCATGGCTCGGCAAAGACCTGCTGCTCAAACTGAGAGATAAGAAGGACATGTACAGGCAGTGGAAACAAGTATGTGTCACCCAGGAAATATACAGTGATGCTGTCTGGACATGTAGAGATGGAATCAGGATAGCCAAGGCACACATAGAACTGCATGTGGTGAGGGATGTAAAAAACAACAAGAGATTCTATAGACACGCTGGTCAGAAGAGACAGGCCAAAGAGAGTGTACGCCCTCTGATAACTGAAAAAGAATTGGTTACAACAGACATGGGGAAGGCTGACGTACTCAATGAGTTCTTCGTCTCAGTTTTCACTGGCAGCCAGGATTCCTGTCTCTTTCATCCCTGAACGGTGGGAACTGGGTGAGCAAAATCCCCCCCACTGTAAGAGCAGAGCAAGTCCAAGACCATCTCATGAGGCTGTGTATAAGTATATGGGGCCAGATGGCATGCACCCCAGGGTTCTGAGGGAACTGGCTGATGTGGTTGCCAAGCTGTTCTCCATCATATTTGAAAAGTTGTGGCTGTCAGGCGAAGTCCCCAGCAGCCAAAAAAAAGGGAAATAACATTCATTTTTAAGAAAGGGAGAAAGGAAGACCCCAGGGAACTACAGGCCAGCGAGCCTCATCTCTGTGCCTGGAAAGATCATGGAACAGATCCTCCTGGAAGACATGTTAAGGCACATGAGGGAAGAGCAGTTGATCCGAGACAGCCAGCATGGCTTTACCCTTGCCTGACCCATCTGGTGGCCTTCTATGATGGACTGATGGCATCAGTGGACAAAGGAAGGGCAACTGATCTCATCTACTTGGACTTCTGCAAAGCCTTTGACATGGTCCTGTACCACATCCTTATCTCTAAATTGGAGAGATATGGGTTTGAAGGGTAGACTATTCAGTGGATAAGGAATTGGTTGGAAGGCTACAGCTAAAGGGTTGTGATAAATAGCTCTATATCCAGGCGGAGGCTGGTGATGAGTAGCATCCTCCAGGAGTCTCTCTTGGGACTGGTATTCTTTTACATCTTTATCAATTATATGGATGTTGAGATCGAGCACACCCTCAGCAAGTTGGTGAACAACACCAAGCTGAGTGGTGCAGTTGATACAACAAAAATAAGGGATGCCATCCAAAGGGACCTTGACAAACTCAAAAGTTGGGCTCATGCAAACCTAATGAGGTTCAACAAAGTCATGTGTCAAGGTGCTGCACTTGGGTTGTGGTAATCCCAGATATGCATATAGACTTGGTGAAGAACTCCTTGAGATAGCTCTGCCAAGAAGAACTAAGGGGTTCTGATAGATGAAAGACTTACTTAACATGAGCCAGCAGTATGTACTTGCAGCCTGGAAGACCAACAGTATTCTGGGCTGCATCAAAAGAGGGGAGGGCCAGAGGTAGTCCCTTCTCTATTCTACCCTCGTGAGGCCCCATCTGGAGTACCGTGTCCAGATCTGGGCCTCCAACACAGGAAAGATGTGGAGCTTTTGGAGAGAGTCCAGAAGAGGGCCACAAAGAGGATCAAAGGGCTGGAGCACCTCTCCTACAAAGACAGGCTGAGGGAGCTGGGCTTGTTCAGTCTAGAGAAGAGAAGGCTCTGGAGAGACCTCATTGCAGCCTTTCAGTATTAAAAAGGAGATTATAAACAGGAAGGAAATCAACTTTTTTACATGAGTAGATGGTGACAGAACAAGGATGAATGGTTTTAAACTAAGAGGGAGAAATTTAGATGTCAGGGGTAAGTTTCTGACTGAGAGTAGTGAGGTGCTGGAACAGGCTGCCCAGAGAGGTTGTAGATGATCCATCTCTGGAGGTGTTCAAGGTCACAGGTGCCCTGGGCAACCTGTTCTAGTGCTTGATCTAGTGGTCGGCAACCCTGTCCATGGCAAGGGGGTTGGAACTAGATGATTTTTGAGGTCCCTTCCAACCCAAGCCGTTCTATGATTCTATATCCATGATACATGTAACGTTTTGCTGCAATCTGAACTTCAGCACTCCAGAGCTCCAAACAACATTTAACCCTGCCATATCAGCTGATCCAGGCATCTCCACAGCAGAGGCAGGAATCTTAAAAGGAAAAAACAAGCCACAGTTCCTTGTTATGCACTATCTATATTAAGGACATCAGTGACTGACACACTCTCTTCCCATAACTATGGGCTTCTTCAATTAATGCCTCAAATTTAGTTGTCAACTACGAGGGTTGCTTCAAAAGTAATGCCTCTTGTTTTATTACATTGGCCCATGACGTCAGAGGCAGATGTTGGTGGTATGGCAGTAGTCTGAACCTTCCCACTGATATGCCATTACATTTTGTTGTCATGCAACAGATGGCAGCAGAGGGGCAGTCTGACAAAATGGTGTGTGACATGGAAGTGCTTATGAAGCAAAGGTATGTGCGTCATTGAGAAAAATTGCACCCAGTGACATTCATCGACTCTTGCAGAACATTTATGGAGACCAAACAGTGGATGTTAGCACAGTGAGGCAGTGGGTGTTGAGTTTCAGCAGTGGTGACAGTGACATGAAAGACAAGCCATGTTCCAGACAGCCACGCACAGCTGTCACACCACAAAATGAAAAGTTTCTCATTCAGCTCATTCACATGAATCAGCTGATTACAACCAGGGAACTGTGTAAGGAGCTGAATATTGGCTTCAATGCATTGGAAATGATGGTGGCAATGTTGGAATATCACCAAGTTTGTGCCAGGTGGGTCCCATGAATGCTCACACAGGAACATATAGAACATCATATGAAAGTTTGTCAGGACCTGTTCAACCAATACAAGGCTGAAGATGATGGTTTCCTGGATTGCATCATTACTGGTGACAAGACATGGTATCACCACTACAAGCTGGAGTCAAAACAGCAGTCCATGGAGAGGAGATGTGAATTTTCTATCGAGGAAAAAAATCAAGACATAGCCCTCAGCAGGTGAAGTGGTGCGCACTGTCTTTTGGGATAGTAAGGGTTGATCCTTCTGGATTTCCTGGAACCCAGACCATCAACAATGACCACTATATTGTGATGCTGACTAAGCTGAAGGCTTGAATATCCAGTCAGGACATGGAAGACAACTGTTCTCTTGCAACACCAGGCCCCATACCACTCTGAAGACCGTGAAGCACATTGCCCATCTTGGCTGGACTCTCCTACAACACCCACCATATGGTTTGAATTTGATGCCTTCTGACTTTCATCTGTTCAGGACAATGAAAGATGGACTGTGTGGGCAACATTTTTCTAGCAACAACATCATCATAGCAGCTCTGAAACACTGGGTCACCTCTCCTGCTGCAGATTTTTACAAGCATGGCATGCAGGCTCTTGTTCATCGCTGGTGAAAATGCAGAGCTAATGCTGGTGACTATATTGAAAAACAGTGATTTGAAGTGTGTGGGTGTGCTCCCCAGCCGTGTGCCTTCAGTTCAAAGTAGGCCTTTTGGTTTCGGACACTCTCTATCTCATTTTATTTGATTTATTAGCCTCAATTTCAATTAGATTGTATTATATTGTGTAATCTTGCATTCCTATATCATAGTTAGTAAAATTAAGTTTTCCTTAGATCGTTGCCTCTGTTCTGTTTTTGGGCCCAGCTCCCATCTCCCTACCCTTCCCTTTTTTGCTTCCCATTTTGGGGCCAGTGGCCTACAGGCCTGCTGCCCCCTGTCATGGGCACAGATTTATCTAGATAACTCTGTGACAGTTTTTGGTGGAGTATGCGGGCAATTTGAAGCTTTTAACGTTAGCAAAAAAAAAAAAGAAAAAAAAAAAGGATCTTTTTAAGCGAGAGACGTGTAAAGCACTGGTAGCTACTTTGACCTTCATAGATTAGATTGTAGTCTGGGCAGTCTGCCAAACTCTGGACACTGTACAGTGTGTTTTTTGGTGTTTTTTTTCCCCCCTTTTTAGCAACTGCCGGCTATGAATCTGTTCTTTATTTTAGGAGTGCTGTATAAAGGATTAAAGGCCATTATGTTTTTTTGGAACTTATTGGTCTCATTAATTTCATGCTTTCTTGTTGTGGAATTCTGTTCATACATAACCAAGTAAGGGCACTGATGGAGACACCTGCCTGGTACTTATATGCAATGTGGTATAATTGGAATATTGACAATTACATCCCAGATGGAATAGCTAATTTTACAAACAACAAGATGTTCAAACTGGTTTCCAGGCTTTCTTATCAGTTCATCACACATTTTTCGAATGCCAAGTTAGTGGTCATACTTGTGCTCATATTCGTGTGCATGTGATCAATCTCCCTGAATGTACTCCTCTCCATTCATGTTATGTGGAAGAAGTCTCCTCCAAAACCAGAGAATGTTGACTGGCAGGGAATATGGAGAGATTTAGGAAAAATCTTAGAAGCGTGAGGACCTGCAATGTCATGGGATTTCACTCTTGAACCCCTGTGGGATCCCGAGAAACTAAGCCAGTATTTGAGTCAGGGATGGTGCGGCTTACATTGATCTAAAAAGGTACAACTTATTTGGGGCTTGGCTTGCACTTACAAAGCTCTGTACAATACTATTCTATAAATAAAGAGTTTCTGAGCTGAGGTTCAAGCCAAAGGGGGAAGTTTCCGAGTCAAATCTGATCAGTCACAGGAGGCACCAATAACAACGTCAGCTGCCCCTGTGGGAGGCCAGAAAAGGAAACGGATGTCCTCACATCTAGAATGGAAAGAAGAAGCGGAGGAGGAGGTAGAGGAAAATCCAGGCAAGGGGCCCTCCACAAAGCCACCATCATCAAGAAGGGCAACAGGAAAAACTAAGAGACACAGAGAGGAGAGTGAGGAGGAGGAAGTCACTGTTACCACTGTTTGTTGACCTCTGAAAATGACTGAAATCCAAGTCTCAAGAAAGGAGTTTACACAGCGCCCAAACGAAACTATTGACACCTGGTTGCTTCGGTGTTGGGACAGCGGGGACAGTAGCATGTCTCCAGATGGTAACGAAGCTCGCCAACTAGGAGGCATTGACAGAGACCCAACTATTGACAGAGGTATTAGTAGATGTTGGGATGGGGCTGCCACCCTCTGGGAACAAGTGTTAGTAGCCATGAAGGAAAAGCTTCCCTTCAAAGACAATCTGAAGCCTGTGATTAAAAAGTGGGATATAACTGAAAAAGGTATCCAGTGTTAGAGGGAAATAGCCGTGGTGGAAATGTTGTATGACCCCATGTTTGTTCCTAACGATCCACACCAAGACCATGATCCTGAGAGAGTGAGGAGTACACCTGATATATGGTGGAAACTCACAAGAACAGCACCAGAGAGGTACGCCGGTACACTAGCAGCAATGTCTGACAGATACGAGGACCAACAGAGAAGACCCCCAGTTTTTGAATTGATTCTTACGCTTCAAAACTTTGAACAAAAGCTACCTCCATCTCATGCTTCCATTTCAGCCATCTCACAAGTAAAAGACAGACTAGATAAAATGCAAGAGCAATTGTCTCTGCAGATTAATCGTGATGAACCCATAGTAGCATCAGAAACACTCGATGAAGATCAGGAAGATAAAGGGGTCTACAGAAGGAGCTGAACAAAATAATTAAAGGTGATGAACCCTCCTCCTCACCTGTATCATCAAAAATCTCAGCTATGAAATGCAAATGCTTTCCGGCTCAAGCAAGGAACAACAGTAAGACTACATCGCGTATTGCCTAGTGGCGTTACCTATGTGACTATGGAGAAGACATGAAGAGGTGGCATAATAAACCCACTCCTGTACTACGAGCACGGGTGAGAGAATTACAAAACAGATCAATCACCAGTGCAGTTGCTACAGTTACTACAGGTAATGAATAGAGGGGCCCTGCCCCCAGTCGGGGTGGGGGGGGGGAAGGGATAATAGAGTTTATTGGACGGTGTGGATTCGATGGCCTGTCACATCAGAACCACAGAAATATAAGGCCCTGGTGGACACTGGTGTACAGTGCACTCTAATGCCCTCAAGTCACCAAGAGACAATTAATTTATATTCATGTGGTGACTGGGGGTTCCCAAGAGTTGACTATGTTAGAGGCCGAAATAAGCCTCACTGGTAAAGACTGGCAAAAGCATCCAATTATGACTGGCCCAGGGGCCCCATGTACACTTCACAGAATCACAGAATTGTAGGGGTTGGAAGGGACCTCCAGAGATCATTGAGTCCAACCCCACTTAGTACACTTAGTACTGATTACCTCAGAGGGGGGCATTTCAAGGATACAAAGGGGTATCAATGAGCCTTTGCAATAGCTGCTGTAGGCACAGACAACATTAAGCAGCTGTCTGTTTTGCCTGGCCTGTTAGAAGATCCGTCTGTTGTGGGGTTGCTACGAGTGAAAAAGCAGCAGGTACCGATTGCTACAAAGACGGTGCACAGACGGCAGTACCACACCAACAGGGATTCCTTGCTCCCCATTCATAAGTTGATTTGTGAACTAGAGACTCAGGGAGTGATGTTAGAACTCCAATATGAACTGGAGTCGAAAGCAGCCAAGTGGTATGCCAGCACTGCCATTGCCAGTGCCTTCTTTTCCATTTCTTTTGCCAGAGAATGTAGGCCAAGTCTGCCTTCAGCTGGAGGGGCATTCATTATACCTGGAATCATTTGCCCCAGGGGTGGAAACACAGCCCAACCATTTGCCATGGGTTGATCCAAGCTGCAATGGAACAGGGTGGTGCTCCTGAGCACCTGCAGTACATTGACGATATCATTGTGTGGAGCGATACAGCAGAAGAAGTTTTCAAGAAAGGAGGGCAAATAATATTAATTCTTCTGCAAGCTGGATTTGCTATAAAACGAAGCAAAGTAAAAGGACCTGCCCAGGTCCTTTTCAGTTCCTAGGTATAAAGTGTCAAGATGGACGTTGTCACATCCCAGCAGATGTGATCAACAAAACCACTGCTATGTCTCCACCCACTAGCAAGAAAGAGACACAGTCTTTTCTGGGCGTAGTGGGCTTTTGGAAGATGCTTGTTCCAAACTACAGCCTCATTGTAAGCCCCCTTTATCTGGTGACGTGAAAGAAGAATAATTTTGTGTGGGGTCCTGAGCAGCAGCAGGCTTTTGAACAGATTAAACAGGAGATAGCCCGTGCCGTGGCCCTGGGGCCAGTACGGACGGGACAGGATATAAAGAACATCCTCTACACTGCTGCTGGAGAGAAAGGTCCTACCTGGAGTTTGTGGCAAAGAGCCTCAGGAGAGACCCAAGGCCGACCCTTGGGATTCTGAAGTCGAGCATACAGGGGGTCCAAAGAGTGCTACACTCCAACTGAGAAAGAGATCTTAGCTGCATATGAGGGGGTTTGGGCTGCTTCCGAAGTAGTCGGTACTGAAACGCAGCTCCTTCTGGCACCTCGACTGCCAGTGCTGAACTGGATGTTCAAAGGAAAGGTTCCCTCCACCCATCATGCTACTGATGCCACTTGGAGCAAGTGGATTGCGCTGATTACACAATGAGCATGGATGGGGAACCTCAGTTGTCCAGGAATCCTAGAGTTGATCACGGACTGGCCTGAAGGCAAAAAGTTTGGAACATCACTAGCAGAAGAG
This sequence comes from Alectoris magna, assembly GCA_030625065.1. Classification (NCBI taxonomy): domain Eukaryota; kingdom Metazoa; phylum Chordata; class Aves; order Galliformes; family Phasianidae; genus Alectoris; species Alectoris magna. The sequence goes on from CM060574.1 coordinate 7,253,913, forward strand.
ATATCCCGTGGTAAAGAGGCATGCAGGCTCTTGTTCATTGCTGGTGAAAATGCATAGCTAATGCTGGTGACTATATTGAAAAATAGTGTTTTGTAGCTAAGAACTTGCTCTTTCAGATAGTGTTATTGTGATTTTTGTAATCTGTTGTAGTTTCCATGGAAATAAACAGGAGGCAGTACTTTCAGAGAGACCTACATAGGTAACACAGAAACACATAGAAATAACTATTTGCAAGCAAGGCTTCTGCACTTTTGAAATTAGTTTGACCAGGGCCGTCCTCATGTTTTGTCCTTCTAAACATTTGCTTTAAAGCCCGTGCAACCTAACATTGCTTTACCAGAAGCCTTTTAAGATATAGAGAAAACATGTAAGAGCTTACCTTTGCTCAGGAATCATATGATTCTCATTTGGAACAGAGGAAGCAGTGAAGACTTTTGTTTCAGAAAGCTGAAAAAGATTTTGAAAGTATTTTAATCACATACTTGTTCACATTTTTGCACCATCTGAAGAAACTCCATCTTGGTCATATACTTCCAGATAAAAGTTTGAGCAGAGAATGGCTTGTGAGCAGCCCTGAGGAGAAGGATTTAGGGGGTGTCGGTTGATGAAAGACTCAACATGAGCCAGCAATGTGCGCTTGCAGCCCAGAAGGCCAACCATACCCTGGGTCACATCAAGAGAAGTGTGACCAGCATGTCGAGGGAGGTGATTCTGCCCCCCTGCTCTGTTCTCGTGAGGCCCCACCTGGAGTACTGCGTCCAGTTCTGGAGCCCCCAACACAAGAAGGACATGGAGCTGTTGGAGTGGGTCCAGAGGAGGGCCACAAAGATGATCAGTGCGCTGGAGCACCTCTCCTACAGGGACAGGCTGAGAGAGTTGGGGTTTTTCTGTTGAGAGAAGAAGGCTCTGGGGGGGACCTTATAGTGGCCTGCCAGGACCTGAAGTGACCTACAGGAAAGCTGGGGAGGGACTTTTTAGAAGGGCAGGTAGCAACTGGATGAGGGGAAATGGTTTTAAATTGGAAGAGGGTATATTTAGACTATATATTAGGGAGAAATTCTTCATTGTGAGGGAGGTGAGACACTGGAACACAGAGATGGTGGATGCCCCCACCCTGAAAGCATTCAAGGCCAGGCTAGATGGGGCTGTGAGCAATCTGGTGTGGTGGGAGGTGTCCCTGCCTATAGCAGGGGGTTGGTATTAGATGATCTTAAAGGTCCCTTCCAACCCAAACCATTGTATGATTCTATGAAAAGTGTACCTACACTAATTTGGGCAATAATAACTCAAAAATATACCAGTAGAAAATAATTCATGTGACAGCTGGTATATCATCAGCTTAATGTTGCCTTGTGTAGACATGATTTAGGACTCCATAGAGCAGCTCTGATAAATCCTGTTGCAGAAGTCTAAAACAATGCACTGTTCCCATTTAATCATTTCATCTACCCCTTTGTTTTACATTTCAGCTCAAACCACCAGTAGAGGTTGGTTTGCACTCCAGTATACACAGTGAACTAACATTTGAGATTCCTCCTTGGCATTTTTGCTAAGGGCGTTAACATCCTGAACTAATTGCTCTGCAAGCATGAGTTTGAAAATGATAAAGGAAGAAATATGTAAATGGTTATACTAGTATAACCAGTCAGTCCATCCACATCAGAAGCCTGTAGTTTCTCATGCCCACATAACTTGGAACTAGATGATCTTTAAGGTCCCTTCCAACCCAAGCCATTCTATAATGCAAAATAAGATAAACAGCAGCCAAATCACTGATGAATCCTGAAAATTAAGAAAATCAAGGAGCCTGAAGATGATTTGTGACAACCTAAAAGCATGCTCAAAGTATGAGTTCTCTTCAAGTAAATCAGCATGCCATACAACTTCTAGATTTCCAGCTACCAGCTCTGCTACATTTAAATTTACACCATACCCTGTTCCTGTAGCAAACTAATTGCCACAAACAATGGCAATTAGTCAAAATATGTACAAAATATGTCAATATTTAGTATTTTATAATATATATAACATATTTAATATTTTATGTCAAAATATGTATAAAATATATTTAGTATTTCTTAGAGTTAGCATTATCATCTTCTGATAAAATTATTCAATGCTCACCATACACTAAACTCACCAATCTTTCACTGAGACACTGGCAATTTCCCAGAACCAAATGAATAATGGTTGTGAACAATTTGCATTAGGCAGCTTCACAAGGGTATTTCATCTACCTGCAGTGAAATGCCTGTGCTTTTCATTCAGCCTTTGTTCCTATGATAAAACCATTCTCAAAACATCAAGCAGACAACATATTTAAAAATTAAAAACTCCTATGACCAGCTGATATGCAATGGGAACAGGAAAATATATTCAAGCATTCTCATGCAAACCCAACATCAACAAATCAGAAATAACAAAACCACAATACTGTTTTAGTATGATGAACTGAAGAAAAAAAAAAAATGCCGTTTCAAATAAAAGCTAAGACTACTGCTATATGAGCGCTGCTCCGAAAGTAATGCCTCCTATTTTATTATGTTCGCCCATGACATCAGAAGCGAATGTTGGTGGCATGGCAGTAGAGGCTGAATCTTCCTGACAATACTCCATTACATTTTGTTGCTATGCAACAGATGGCAGCAGAGGGGCAGACTGACAAAATGGCAACTGACACGGAAGTACTTATGAAGCAAAGGTGCGTCAGTGAATTTCTCCATGCGGAAAAAATGACACATATTGACATTCATTGACACTTGCTGAAAGTTTATGAAGACCAAATGGTGGATTTGAGCACAGTAAGGCCAAGGGTGCATTTCAGCAACAACATCAGCATAGCAGCTCTGAAACAGTGGGTCACCTCCACTGGTACAGATTTTTACAAGCATGGCATGCAGGCTCTTATTCATCACAGGTGATAATGTATAGCTAATGGTGGCGACTATACTGAAAAATAGTGTTTTGTAGCTGAGAATTTGCTCTATCAAATAGTGATATTGTGCTCTGTATCTGTTGTAGTTTCCAGGAAATAAATAGGAGACATTACTTTCAGAGCAACCAACGTACTTATGCACATTTAAAGCAAAAAGCATCAGTGATGAGTCTATATAACTGTTCAAGTGATGAAGCTTACTGTCAAGTTTAAAGTATTGCGATAATACAGCTTTAAATTCCTATATAGCATTAGGCAGAAACATGCAGACAACACTCATGGCCATTAAGCAGTATAGAACTATAACTCACTGTCATGGTTTTGTAAATTTTGCTATTGGTATTCCACATCATAACATCATGTGGAGCACAGAGAAGAGGAACTACATGTCCCAGGGGACCTCATGGTCAGAGAGGGAAAATATGTCACGGAAGCGATGCTGGCTCTCTCTCTCACTGCCAGGCAGCAGGTGTGGGTGTGCTTCCAAGCCGTGGCGCCTTCAACTTCAAAGTAGGCTTTTCGGTCTTCGGAAATCTCTCTCTCTCATTATATTTGATTTATTAGCTCCAATTCTAATTATACTGTATTATAGTGTGTTATCTTACATTCTGATATCATAGTTAGTTTTACTCCTCAGATTGTTGCCGCTGCTCCATTTGTTTCCTTGAGCCCAGCTCCCATCTCCCTACCCCTTACCCTTTTTTCCTTCCCATTTGTCGGGGGGACCGGGGTCCCACGGGCCTACTGCCCCCTCCCCTGTCACGGACACAGATTGATATAGATAACTCCGTGACAGTTCTTGGTGGAGGATGCAGGCAAGATATTAAGATATTAGGGCCTGTTTTCTAGTTTTTTGAAACGAATCCCTCTCTGCTCTTAAAAAGCTGCTTTTTAGCTTTTTAGAATGAATCTCTCTCTCTGCTCTCAGAGAGTTTCGTTAGTTTCATTGGGAAAATTTTTTCTCTTTTGCAGGTGCTCAATGAAAGTTTGGCCTTGAAATTCCAGGCAGACTGCCAATATTCTGGTGATATTTGTAAACTTTGAGCACTGATATTTTGCTTCTGTAAAGAGAAAAAAAAATGTTTTCTCTTGTAAAACTGCTTTTCAAGGGACTGCATGCCATTGGTATTTCTTTTTTGATGCTCAAAACATACTGGGCCCTAATTAAGTTTGCCACTTTGCTCTATGGAGCTACGGGTATATATAGTCAATTGAAAACACTGTTAGAAATGCCTACCTGGTACTTGCATACAATGTGGTATACAACTCCAGAGGGAGCAGCTAATTTTACAGAACTTGTGATTTTTAAGCATGCTCCCAGTCTCTCCTTTGAATCAGCAGATGTGATCGACAAAATCGCTGCTATGTCTCCACCCACTAGCAAGAGAGAGACACAGTCTTTTCTGGGTGCAGTGGGCTTTTGGAGGATGCATGTTCCAAACTACAGCCTTATTGTAAGCCCCATTTATCAAGTGATGCGGATGAAGAATGATTTTACATGGGGCCCAGAGCAGCAGCAGGCTTTTGAACAGATTAAACATGAGATAGCCCGTGCCGTGGCCCTGGGGCCAGTACGGACAGGACAGGACATAAAGAACATCCTCTACACTGCTGCTGGAGAGAAAGGTCCCACATGGAGTTTATGGCAAAGAGCCTCAGGAGAGACCCGAGGCTGACCCTTGGTATCATGGTTTTGTAATTTTGCTATTGGTATTCCACATCATAACATCATGTGGAGCACAGAGAAGAAGTACTACACGTCCCAGGGAACCTCGCGGTCAGAGAGGAAAATATGTCACGGAAGCGACGCTCTCTCTCTCTCTCACTGCCTGGCAGCGAGTGTGGGTGTGCTTCCAAGCCGCGGCGCCTTCAATTTCAAAGTAGGCTTCTCGGTCTTCGGAAACCTCTCTTTCTCTCTCTCTTATTTCACTTGATTTATTAGCCTCAATTTCAATTAGATTGTATTATAGTAAAATAAGTTTTACTCCTTAGATCGTTGCCGCTGCTCTGTTTGTTTCCTTGAGCCCAGCTCCCATCTCCCTACCCCTTTCCCTTTTTCCCTTCCCATTCTCAGGGGCCGGGGGCCCACGGGCCTTCTGCCCCCCCTGTCACGGAAACAGATCGATCTTGATAACCCCGTGACAGTTTTTGGTGGAGAAGGCGGGCACAATTTTAAAGCTTTTAACATTAGTTAAAAGTTAGTTAGTAGGGAAGAAGCAAAAAACACCAGGATTTCTTTAAGCCAGAGACTACAGAAGCATTGCTACCTGACCTTCATAGATTAGATTGTAGTCTGGGCAGTCTGCCAAACTCTGGACACTGTACAGTGTCTTCTGTTTTGGTTCTTCGGTTGTTTTTGTTTTTTTTTCCTTTCTTAGCAGCTACCAGCTATGAATCCACTCTTCATTATAGCTGCTCTGTTTAAGGGATTGAAAACAATTATGATCCTCTCAACGTATTGGCCGATTATTAATGTCATGCTTTCTTGTTGTGGAATTGTGTTCGTATATAACCAAATAAGGGCACTGATGGAGACACCTGCCTGGTACTTATATTCAATGTGGTATAATTTGGATTTTGACACTTACATCCCAGATGGAATAGCTAATTTTACAAACAACTACATCCCAGACGGAATAGCCAATTTTACAAACAACACGATGTTCAATCCGGTTTCTGGGCTGTCTTTTCGGTTTGCCACACGCTTTTCGAAAGCCGAGTTAGTACTCATACTCGTGCTCATATCCATGTGCATGTTATCAATCTCCCTGAATGTACTCCAATACATTCGTTCTATGCAGAAGTCTCCTCCAAAACCAGAGAATGCTGACTGGCAGGGAATATGGAGAGGTTTAGGAAAAATCTTAGAAGCGTGGGGGCCGGCAATATCATGGGATTTCACTCTTGAACACCTGTGGGATCCTGAGAAACTAAGCCAGTATTTGAGTCAGGGATGGTGCGGCTTAGATAGATCTAAGGAGGTACGACTTATTTGGGGCTTGGCTTGTGCTTACCGTGCTCTATATAATACTATTCTGGAAAGAGAGAGTTTCCGAGCTGAGGTTCAAGCCAAAGGGGGAAATCCTCAAGTCAAATCTGATCAGTCACAGGAGGCACCAGTAAAAATGTCAGTTGCCCCTGTGGAAGGCAAGAAATGGAAACGGGTGTCCTCACATCTAGAACGGAAAAAAGAAGAAGCGGAGGAGGAGGCAGAGGAAGGTCCAAGAGAGGGGCCCCCCTCAGTACCGAGAACGGCAAAAGGAAAAACTAAGAGGCGTGAGGAGGAGAGTGATGAGGAGGAAGTCTCTATTACTGTTCGTCGACCTCTGAAGATGTCTGAAATCAAGAAAGGAGTTTACACGGCGCCAGAACGAATCTCTTGTTACCTGGTTGCTTCGCTGTTGGGACAGCGGGGCCAGCAGCTTGTCTCTAGATGAGAATGAAGCTCGCCAATTAGGAGGCATTGCCAGAGACCCAACTATTGATAGAGGGATCAGTAGATGCTTGGATGGGGCTGCCACCCTCTGGGAGCAAATGTTAGTAGCTGTGAGGGAAAAGCTTCCCTTCAAGAACGGTCTAAAGCCTGTGATGAAAAAGTGGGATACAACTGAAAAAGGTATCCAGTATTTGAGGGAAATAGCTGTGGTGGAAATGTTGTATAACCCGAATTTTGATCCTGTCGATCCTCGCCAAGACCATGATCCTGAGAGAGTGAGGACAACGCCTGATATATGGCAGAAACTCACCAAGACAGCACCAGAGAGGTACGCCGTTACACTAGCAGCAACATTTCAAAGGTACGAGGAACAACAGAGAAGACCCCTAGTTTTTGAATTGGTTCTTACTCTTCAAAACTTTGAACAACAGTTACCTCCAACTCACGTCTCCATTTCAGCCATCTCAGAAGTAACGGACAGATGGAATGAAATGCAAGAGCAAATGTCTCTATTGGTTAATCGTGATGATCCTGTAGTAGTATCAGAAACGATTGATGAAAATCAGGATCATCAAGGGAGTCTAATGAAGGAGCTGATCAAACTAATGAAAACTCGGATCCAGTTAATTAAAGGTGATGAACCCTCCTCCTCACCTGTATCATCAAAAATCTCAGCTATTAAACGCAAACGCTTTCCAGCTCAAGCAAGGAACAACAGTAAGACTACATGGCGTATTGCCTTGTGGCGTTACCTACGTGACCATGGAGAAGATATGAGGAAGTGGCATGACCAGGCCACTCCAGTACTACGAGCACGGGTGAGAGAATTACAAAACAGATCCATTGCCAGTACATCTGCTCCAGTTACCACAGGTAATGAATAGAGGGGCCCTGCCCTCAGTCAGGGGAGGGAGAGGGATAATAGAGTTTATTGGACTGTGTGGATTCGGTGGCCTGGCACATCAGAACCACAGAAATATAAGGCACTGGTGGATACCGGTGCACAGTGCACTCTAATGCCCTCGAGTCATGAAGGGACAGAATCAATCCATATTTCTGGAGTGACTGGGGGCTCTCAAGAATTGACTGTGTTGGAGGCTGAAATAAGCCTCACTAGTAAAGACTGGCAAAAGCATCCTATTGTGACTGGCCCAGGGGCTCCATGCATACCTGGTATCGATTACTTAAGAAGGGGGCATTTCAAGGATCCTAAGGGGTATCGATGGGCCTTTGGAATAGCTGCTGTAGATACAGACAACATTAAGCAGTTGTCTGTTTTGCCTGGCCTATCGGAAGACCCATCTGTTGTGGGGCTGCTACGAGTGAAAGAGCAGCAGGTACCGATTGCTACAAAGACGGTGCACAGATGGCAGTACCGCACCAACAGGGATTCCTTGCTCCCCATTCATGAGTTGATTCGCCAGCTGGAGAATCGGGGGGTGATAAGCAACACTCACTCACCTTTTAACAGCCCCATATGGCCAGTGCGCAAAGCCAGTGGAGAATGGAGGCTGACAGTAGACTACCGTGGCCTGAATGAGGTCACACCCCCACTGAGCGCTGCTGTGCCGGACATGTTAGAACTCCAGTATGAGCTGGAGTCAAAAGCAGCCAAATGGTATGCCACCACTGACATTGCTAACGCCTTCTTCTCCATTCCTTTGGCCACAGACTGTAGGCCACAGTTTGCCTTCACCTGGAGGGGCGTTCAGTATACTTGGAACCGTTTGCCCCAGGGGTGGAAACACAGCCCAACCATTTGCCATGGGTTGGTCCAAACTGTACTGGAACAGGGTGGTGTGCCTGAGCACCTGCAGTACATTGATGATATCATTGTGTGGGGCGATACAGCAGAAGAAGTTTTCACTAAACGAGAGCAAATAATTCAAATTCTTCTGTAAGCTGGTTTTGCTATAAAGCGAAGCAAAGTAAAACGACCTACCCAAGAGATTCAGTTCCTAGGTATAAAGTGGCAAGATGGGTGTCGTCACATCCCAGCAGATGTGAATGACAAAACCACTGCTATGTCTCCACCCACTAGCAAGAAAGAGACACAGTCTTTTCTGGGCGTAGTGGGCTTTTGGAGAATGCATGTTCCAAACTACAGCCTCACTGTAAGCCCCCTTTATCAGGTGACGCGGAAGAAGAATGATTTTACATGGGGCCCTGAGCAGCAGCAGGCTTTTGAACAGATTAAACAGGAGATAGCCCGTACCGTGGCCCTGGGGCCAGTACGGACGGGTCGGGATGTAAAGAACATCCTCTACACTGCTGCTGGGGAGAAAGGTCCCACTTGGAGTTTGTGGCAAAGAGCCTCAGGAGAGACTCGAGGCCGACCCCTGGGATTTTGGAGTCGAGCGTACAAGGGGCCCGAAGAGTGCTACACTCCAACTGAGAAGGTGATCTTAGCCGCATATGAGGGGGTTCGGGCTGCTTCTGAAGTAGTCGGTACTGAAACGCAGCTCCTTCTGGCACCTCGACTGCCAGTGCTGAACTGGATGTTTAAAGGAAAGGTTCCCTCCACCCATCATGCTACTGATGCCACTTGGAGCAAGTGGATTGCGCTGATTACACAACGAGCGCGGATGGGGAACCTCAGTCGTCCGGGAATTTTAGAGGTGATCATGGACTGGCCTGAAGGTAAAAAGCTTGGAACATCACCAGCAGAAGAAGTGTCACGTGCTAAAGAGGCCCCACCGCACAATGAACTACCAGAAAATGAGAAGAAATATGCCCTGTTCACTGATGGATCGTGTCGTATCGTGGGGAAGCATCGCAGATGGAAAGCTGCTGTGTGGAGCCCTACACGACAGGTTGCAGAGGCCACTGAAGGAAAAGGAGAATTGAGTCAGTTTGCAGAGGTAAAGGCTGTCCAGCTGGCCTTAGATGTTGCTGAACAGGGGAGGTGGCCAATGCTTTATCTTTGTACTGGCTCATGGATGGTGGCGAATGCCTTATAGGGGTGGTTGCAGCAGTGGGAGCAAAATAACTGGCAGCAGAGGGGTAAACCTATTTGGGCTGCTGAACTGCGGAAAGACATTGCTGCCCGAACAAAAGATATGGTTATAAAGGTGCGCCATGTGGATTCTCACGTGCCCAAGAGTCGGGCTACTGAAGAACAACAAAACAGCCATCACGTAGATCGAGCTGCCAGAATTGAGGTGGCTCAAATAGACATGGACTGGCAGAACAAGGGGGAATTATTTCTAGCTCGATGGGCCCATGAGACCTCAGGCCATCAAGGATGGGACGCAACATATAAGTGGGCTAGAGACCGAGGGGTGGACTTAACTATGGACGCTATTGCACAGGTTATTCATGACTGTGAGACGTGTGCCATAATTAAACAAGCCAAGAGGATGAAACCTCTCTGGGGGGAAGGGCGATGCCGAAAGTACAAATATGGGGAGGCGTGGCAGGTTGATTATATCACCTTGCCACGATCTCGCAGTGGTAAGTGTTATGTGCTTACCATGGTGGAGGCAACTACTGGGTGGCTTGAAACATATGCAGTACCCCATGCTACGGCCTGAAACACCATATTGGGTCTTGAGAAACAAGTCCTGTGGCGACATGGCACCCCAGAAAGAATTGAGTCTTATAATGGGACACATTTCAAAAATTCCCTTATAAATACTTGGGCCAAAGATCATGGCATTGAGTGGATTTATCATATCCCCCATCATGTACCAGCTTCTGGTAAAATTGAACGATATAATGGGTTGTTGAAAACTATGTTGAAGGCAATGGGTGGTGGAACATTTAAGCACTGGGAGAAGCATTTGGCAGAAGCCACCTGGTTGGTCAATACCAGAGGATCTGTCAATCGTGATGGTCCTACCCAATCCAGCCCCCTACATACTGTAGAGGGAGATAAGGTCCCTGTTGTACACGTAAAGAACATGTTGGGGAAAGCAGTGTGGGTCCTTCCAGCCTCTGGAAAGGGCAAATTTCTCCGTGGAACTGTTTTTGCCCAGGGACCTGGGTGCACGTGGTGGGTAATGCAGAAAGATGGGGATGTTCAATGTGTACCACAAGGGAATTTGATGTTGGGGGAGTGCAGTCAGTAATTCCGTGTATACATATGTATATAGACCTGTGTGTGTAATGCATTTTTAAGTATTGTTTATTTGTATATATATATATATATATTTAAGCATGATGTTGTGATGTAGAATAAGGGGTGGAATGTCATGGTTTTGTAATTTTTGCTATTGGTATTCCACATCATAACATCATGTGGAGCACAGAGAAGAGGAACTACACGTCCCAGGGGACCTCGCAGTCTGAGAGGGAAAATATGTCACGGAAGCGATGCTGGCTCTCTCTCTCACTGCCTGGCAGCGGGTGTGGGTGTGCTTCTAAGCCGTGGAGCCTTCAACTTCAAAGTAGGCTTTTCGGTCTTCGGAAATCTCTCTCTCTCATTATATTTGATTTATTAGCTCCAATTCTAATTATATTGTATTATAGTTTGTTATCTTACATTCTGATATCATAATTAGTAAATAAGTTTTACTCCTCAGATCCTTGAACCCAGCTCCCGTCTCCCTACCCCTTTCCCTTTTTTTTCTTTCCTATTTGTCGGGGGGGCTGGGGGCCCACGGGCCTACTGCCCCCTCCCCTGTCACGGACACAGATTGATCTAGATAACTCCGTGACACTCACTAATACTTAATGGGATAAAATTTAAAATTTTATTGTCCATATAAAGGCCACCCAGCAAAATAAAAATATTTCTTGATTCAATTTTACTTAAAACGAAGCTAATTTAAATATATACTTTTTAATAAATTAGAATTACAGCAAGAAACATAGTAAGAAATATCACTGCATACATACAGGAAAGAATTAATTAGAACGTTTAGTTCTTTAAAACAATACAAAGACTCTGAAAAAGGTAAATAATGAATGCTATCTATCTAAAAAGGTACACTTACGTCTTCATTCCAGTCTTCTGCTGTCCATTCTTCTACTGAATTTTTCCATGCTCCTATTGTAATTTGGGGAAGGAAAATATGCAGTTACTAGGTAATAAGCACAATGTCATATTTCAATCCTTTTACATTTTAAGCAATCCTGGTTTTATTAGTAGTAAAACATAGTGAGGAGATGGTGGTTGGAAACATGGGAAGCCTTGGAAAACAGTTTTGCAGATTTAAAATTTTGGGAAGCTTTATCTTCCTCTAGTTTATAATTTCAGGAATTGCTTAGCCAGACAGCTTGCACCAACACATCTGCAAGAGTGATTAACATTAAACGCTGGTAAGAACTTCCTCCTACGCCTGTCTTCAGTGACAGAAAGAGGTTATTCAGCCCCTTCATAGGCTCTCCCACTTCCATACAACCAGAACACATACTCAAACATCCATAATCCTACTCAGCATTCTCAAATTCAGCACCCAAGTTATATCTCAAATGTCTTCTTTCCAACCTGTTAACCATCTCCTCAGGCATTGTGACCCAAATCTCTTCTCCTTACAAGAGGATTTTATCTTGAAACAAATATATAATTCATATACTGACAGCAGAAGGGACAATAAGCTTCTGCTATAACCGTAAAACATTTCTTCCCATCACTTTTGGCAGAATTTGTTTGACAAACAGTGGAGCAGTCAACAGCACATGACAAAGTGCAGCATACAGCATAAAACTGCAGGAAATGACTTTATAGATTTAAAAGACTGATCACTTCCCTAGGAAACAGTAGACCCAGAGATGCAAGAGCAGTGATCATACTTAAGGCCTTGCACACTATCATAAGCATAGGGAAGGGGAACCCAGCAACAGCCCGAGCTTCTATTTCAACTACAGTCACAAGCCAACAAAGCACTGGCAGAAAAGTTACTGTTACCTTTGAAGCAAAGGTACCATGGTACCATTAACTATTACCTTTGATCAAGCCCAAAAGGAAAAGAACTACTACCATCTTAATCACATCCTCTTGTTAAAACAAGAATCCTTCAGGATAAATCCTTACAGAAACAGAGCCCTCTGAAGACAGCATTAAATCATATTTGTACTAAACCACTAAATTAGTGCAGTCTTTGGTACACTTTGACCAAGTGGCACCCACCAGGCCACAACAGGCAAAATACAGGGAGATGCACACAAAACAAAAAGGGAGGGATTTTTTAGAATCATAGAAACATACAGTCCTTAGAGTTGGAAGGGAGCTCTGAAGGCCATTGACTCCAACTCCCCTGCAATACACAGGGACAACACAGCTCAATCAGGTTGTTCAGAGCCCTGTCCAGCCTCACCTTGAAAGTCTCCAGGGACAGGGCATCCACCACTAGGCAACCTGTTCCAGTGCCTCACCATCCTTACCTTAAAAAAGATTTTTCTGTATATTCAACCTAAATCTCCCCTCTTTAAGCTTGAAGCCATTTCCCCTTGTTCTGTCACCACAGACCCTGCTGAAGTCTGTCCCCTTCTTTCCTGCAGCTCCCCTTTAGATACTGACAGGCCGCTCTCAGGTCACCTTGCAGCCTTCCCTTCTCCATGCTGCACAGCCCCAGCTCTCTCAGCCTGTCACCATAGGAGAGGTGTTCCACCCCTGGGATCATTTCTGTGGCCCTCCTCTGGACATGCTCCAACAGTTCCATGTCTCTCCTGTACCGAGGACTCCACATCTGGACGCAGCACTCCAGGTGAGGCCTCACCAGCGCAGAGTAGAGGGGCAGATCCCCCCTCACACTGCCATGCTGCTTTGGATGCAGCCCGGGATACGGTTGGCTTTCTGGGCTGCGAGGGCACATTGCTGGCTCATGTCCAGCTGCCATCCACCAGTACCCCCAAGTCCTTTTTGGTGGGGCTGTGCTCTGTCCTTACATCCCCCGGCTTGTGTTGGTAGTGGATGTTGCCTCAACCCAGGTGCAGACCTTGCACTTGGATTTGCCAAACATCTTGAGGTTCACCTGGGCCCACTGCTCAAGCCTGTCTATGTCCTTCTGGATGGCTTCCCATCCCTCTGGTGTGTCAACCGCACCCCACAGCTTGGTGTCATCAGCAAACTTGCTGAGGGTGCACTCGATCCCACTGTTAATGTCACTGATGAAGATGTTAAAGATTATCGGTCCCAGCACTGACCCCTGGGGGACTCCACTCGTCACCAATCCCCGTCCAGACATGGAGCCATTGACCACCACTCTCTGGACTCGATTCTGCAGCCAGTTCTTCATCCATTGAACAGTCCACCCATCAAATCCACATCTTTCCTATTTGGAAAGAAGGATGTTGTGGGGGACCATGTCAAAGGCCTTACTGAAGGCCAGATAGATGACATCAGTGGCTCTTCCCTTCTCCATTGATGCAGTGGCACCATCATAAAAGGCCACTAGGTTGGTCAAGCAGGATTTACCCTTGATGAAGCCATGCTGGTTCTCTTGTATCAGCTCCCTGCCTTCCACATGCCTTAGCATAGCTTCCAGGAGGATCTGCTCCATGAACTTCCCTGGCATAGAGGTGAGAATGACAGGTCAGTAGTTCCCCAGATCATCCTTTTTACCCTTCTTAAAAATGGGTGTGATGTTACTTATTTTCCAGTCACCAGGGACTTCATCTGATTGCCACAACCTTTCAAATATCATTGAGAGTGGCTTGGCAACTACTTCAGCCAATTCCCTCAGGACTCTGGGACGCATCTCATCAGGACCCATAGACTTGTGGATGTTCAGGTTCCTCAGGTGGTCACAAACTTGATCTTTGCTTACAGTGGGAGGGACACTGCTTCCCCGATCCCCTCCAACCAAACCAAATGTTTGAGGGCTGTGTGACGATCAGTTATCAGGGAAGACCGAGGCAAAAAAGTTGTTGAGGACCTCAGCCTTCTCCTTGCCTGTTGTTACCAGCCTGCCTGTGTCACTCACTGGGGGGTTACACCCTGCTGGACTTTCCTTTTCTGGTTGAGGTACCTGTAGAAGCCTTTCTTGTTCTTGGCATCCCTTGCCAAGTTCACTTCAAGCTGGGCCTTGGCTTTCCTGATCCCGTCCCTACACAGCATAGCAGCCTCCCTGTACTCTTCCCATCGTACCTGTCCCTGTTTCCACTGCCTTTGCATTTTCTTCTTGCTCTTCAGTTCAACCAGCAGATCTCCATTCAGCCATGTCAATCTCTTGCCTTCCTTTCCTGACTTGCTACACCTAGTGATGGAGAGCTCTTGTGCCCCGAAGAAAGCCTCCTTAAAGATCTGCCAGATCTGCTCTGCACCCTTACCCATGAGGATGGTTTCTCAGGGTATTTTGTTGACTAACTCCCTGAAGAGCTGGAAGTTAGCTTTCCTAAAGTTTAGCATCCTAATTTTACTTTTTACCTGTCTCACTCCAGAGTGTGAACTCAACCATAGCATGGTCCCTACAGCTCAGGCAGTCTGCAATCCTGATAACACCAATCAGTTCATTTACATTGGTGAGCAGCAGGTCCAGTATTGCATTCCCCCTAGTGGGGCCATCTATTACTTGGCTTAGGAAGTTATTCTCAATGCATTCCAGGAGCCTCCTGGATCACCTACAGCTTGCTGTACTACTTTACCAGCAGATGTCTGGGTGGTTGAAGTCCCCCAGCAGGACGAGCGCTTGTGATCACGTCTCCTGTAGTTGCAGGTAGGCCTCATCGACAGGCTCTGCTTGATCAGGTGGCCTTTAGTAGACATTGATCACAGGACTCCCTTTGCTGCCTTGGTCTCTAACTGTCACCCACAGGCTTTCGACTAGCTCATGACTATTCTTTAGGGACACCTCTAAACATTCTATTCCTTTCCTGATATAGATAGCAACACCCTCTCCCCTCCTTCCTCTCCTGTCCCTTCTGAACAGCTTGTAGCTGTCGATAGCCACACTCCAGTCATGGGAATCATCCCATCAGGTTTCAGCGATGGCAACTATATCGTGGTTTTCTAGTAGCACAGTAGCTTCCAGCTCCTCCTGTTTATTTCCCAAGTTGCATGCATTGGTGTATTTTACTGCATGCATTTTACCTGGGAATCCAAAATTATTTGGCAGGTCCTGAACAAGATAACATCCACTCTGTGTTAGCTCTGTGGAGTAATATAAAATTGCCTGAAACACTTCCTCCTCATGGTTTTTTGTTTTGTTTTGTTTTTTAAACCAAATAGCCCCTAAATAGACAAATTTTTCTTCAAAATATTGTGGCACTTGAAAAATAACTAACGATCATATGAGAACAAGCCAAAAGTATTACAGTACCTCAAATTTCTAGACTAAACCACATCTTCTGACATGAATTCTGGAAAGGAGGTGAAGCCTGATGAGTAGCACTCTTTGGAGACAGTGGATTTTCTTTTCCCTCTCCTGATCAGCACAGGGTCACTTCCTCTGATATTTTTTCTTTAAATAAATTCATCCCCATATTTATTCCATCTGTATTTATTTCATGTTAGCCAGAGCAAGACCGATCTCTGTAGAAGACAAACCTTGTGCTAGTGCCAGAACTCCAACAACAGAGCTCAGTCCATTAAAACTGTCATAGTTTTGTAATTTTTGCTATTGGTATTCCACATCATAACATCATGTGGAGCACAGAGAAGAACTACACGTCCCAGGGGACCTCGCGGTCAGAGAGGGAAAATACGTCACGGAAGCGACACTCGCTCTCTCTCTCACTGCCTGGCAGCGGGTGTGGGTGTGCTTCCAAGCTGCGGCGCCTTCAATTTCAAAGTAGGCTTCTCAGTCTTCGGAAACCTCTCTCTCTCTTATTTCACTTGATTTATTAGCCTCAATTTTCAATTAGATTGTATTATAGTGTGTTATCTTACATTCCAATATCATAGTTAGTAAAATAAGTTTTACTCCTCAGATCGTTGCCGCTGCTCCATTTGTTTCCTTGAGCCCAGCTCCCATCTCCCTACCCCTTACCCTTTTTTCCTTCCCATTTGTCGGGGAGACCGGGGTCCCATGGGCCTACTGCCCCCTCCCCTGTCACGGACACAGATTGATCTAGATAACTCCGCGACAGTTCTTGGTGGAGAATGTGGGCAAGATATTAAGATATTAGGGCCTGTTTTCTAGTTTTTTGAAAAGAATCCCTCTCTGCTCTTAAAAAGCTGCTTTTTAGCTTTTTAGACCGAATCTCTCTCTCTCTGCTCTCAGAGAGTTTCGTTAGCTTCGGTGGGAAAGTTTCTCTCTTTTGCAGGTGCTCGCTGAAAGATTGGCCTTGAAAGTCCAGGCGGACTGGCAATATTCTGGTGATATTTGTAAACTTTGAGCACTGATATTTTGCTTCTGTAAAGAGAGAAAAAAAAATGATTCCCTTTTCTCTTTTACACCTGTTTGCAGAGGGAGCTGCTAATTTTACAAAATCTGTGGTTCTAAGGCATGCTCCCCGTCTCTCCTTTGAATCCTTTATGCAGTTTTCGAATGCCCATTTGATCACACTGTTAATCTCCCTGAATGTATCGCTCATTATTTTACTTATTGCGCTCAGTATCTGGACTTAAAAAATCTGAGGAAGTCTTCCCCAGAACCAGAGAATACTGAGTAGCAGGGAGTGTGGAAAGGCTTGGGAGAGACTTTAAAGAGATGGACATCTTCAGTGTCACGGAGCTTTACTCCTGAACACCTGAAAGACCCTGAGAGCTTAAACAATTGTTTAAGACAGGATTGTTGCGGCTCAGGCAGATCTGAGGAGGCACAAATGATTTGGGGCCTGGCTAATGCTTATGGGGCCTTATTCAATACTATCCCAGAAAGGGATAGAGTTTCTGAAATTGAGAGAGTCTCCAAGCTGTGAGAGAGTGTGTCAGAGCTGATAGGGAGAATCTCCAGTTCCAGAGAGAGAGTCTTCTAGTCGAGAGAAAAGACCTCCTATACGAGTGAGACACACTCCGGTCTGAGAGAGATGCCCTCCAAAATGAGAGAGACTCCCTGCAATCCAAACTAGACAACCTCCAATTTCAACAAGACACCCTCCAGTCTGAGCGAGATATCCTCCGGTCCGAGAGGGACATCCTCAAGTCTGAACAGGACGTACTCCGAACTGAGTGAGACACCCTCCGAAATGAACTAAACAGAATTCAGTTTTGTCAAGCTATGTTTGAATCTGAACTAAATATCCTCATAGTTGAAAGAAATGGTCATTGAGCCAAACAGGAGAGGGAGAGCATCAGAACTGACCAACCTGATCAACCACAGGAGGTACCGGAATCGATGTCAATTACCCCTGTAAGAGGACGTAAAACGACACGAATCTCGACTCAGTTAGAGAAGAAGGAAGAGGAGGAGGGGAAAGTAGAGGAAGCAGTCACTGTAAGAGAAGAGGAGGAAAGAGGACCAGATGAGTGGCTGTAACATCCAGGGGAAGTGCTCTCTCCAGGTAGAGAAGCTAGCCAACTGGGTGGCATTGCTAGGGACTCAGCCATCGACAGGGGTATTGGTACATGCCAGAATGGATCCTTCACCCTCTGGAAGCGGATGTTGTTAGCCGTAAGAGAAAGATACCCCTTCAAAGATGATCTGATGCCTGAGAAAAAGAAATGGACTGATATGGAAAAAGGTATCGGTTATTTGAGAGAATACGTCGTGGTGGAAATGTTATACAGCTCCGACTTTGTCCCTGATGAGCCAGACCAAGAGCATGATCCTGAGAAAGTCAGGTGTACACCAAACATGTGGCGTACATTCAGAAAGACTGCACTGGAAAGGTATGCCAGTACATTTGCAGCAACGTATGGCAAAGGGGCAAGGAGACCCTTTGTAAATGGCCAGGTTAATAGGCTTCAAGACTTTGAGTTACATTTAACCCCTCTACGGGCTTGTGTTTCGGCCATCACAAAGGCAGTTGAAAAGCTAGACAGAATGGAGAGCAAACAAGAAGATATGAGGGATGAACTGTCTACCATGCTTAATACAGACGGGTCCATCGTGGTACCAGATACATCTGACGAGAACCAGAATTCCCAAAACTGTCTACCAGAAGAGCTGATCTACTTGGTTTCCTCCCAAGCTGCTTCATCGAATATCTCAGCCATCAGAAGGAGACGTCCTCGTGCTTGGGCAAATGACAACAGTAAGACTACATCGCGTCATGCCTTGTGGCGCTGCCTGCGTGACCATGGGAAGAATATGAAGAAGTGGGATAAGCAGCCCACTCCTGCAGTTCAAGCACGAGTGAAAGAAATACGAGACAGATCGACCACCAAGGTGAACTTCTCCAAAGGGGGATTGCTCCAGTCGCTGCGAACAATCGAGGTAACAAATAGAGGGGCCCTGCCCCCAGCCAGGGGGGGGAAAGGGACAATAGAGTATACTGGACTGTGTGGATTAGGTGGCCTGGTACATCACGACCACAGAAATATAAGGCCCTGGTGGACACTGGTGCACAGTGCACCCTAATGACCTCAAGTCACCAAAGGACAAAATCGATTTACATTCATGGAGTGACTGGGGGTTCCCAAGAGCTGACTATGCTGGAGGCTGAAATAAGCCTCACTGGTAAAGACTGGCAGAAACTCCCTATTGTGACTGGCCCAGGGGCTCCCTGTATACTTGGTATCGATTACCTCAGAATGGGATATTTTAAGGATCCCAAGGGGTATCGATGGGCCTTTGGAATAGCTGCTGTAGACACAGAAGGTGTTAAGCAGTTGTCTGTTTTGCCTGGCCTGTCGGAAGACCCATCAGTTGTGAGGCTGCTACAAGAAAAAGAGCAGCACGTACCGATTGCTACAAAAACGGTGCACAGACGGCAGTATCGCACCAACAGGGATTCCTTGCTCCCCATTCATGAGTTAATTTGTCAACTGGAGAGTCAGGGAGTGATTAGTAAAACTCAATCACCTTTTAACAGCCCCATATGGCCAGTGCGTAAAGCCAGTGGAGAACAGCGGCTGACGGTAGACTACTGTGGCGTGAATGAAGTCACACCCCCACTGAGTGCTGCGGTGCCGGACATGTTACAACTCCAATATGAGCTGGAATCAAAAGCAGCTAAATGGTATGCCACCACTGACATTGCCAACACCTTCTTTTCCATTCCTTTGGCCACAGACTGTAGGCCACTGTTTGCCTTCACCTGGAGAGGCATTCAGTATACCTGGAACCGTTTGCCCCAGGGGTGGAAACACAGCCCCACCATTTGCCATGGGTTGATCCAGACTGCACTGGAACAGGGTGGTGCTCCTGAGCACTTACAGTACATTGATGACATCATTGTGTGGGGCAATACAGCAAGGGAAGTTTTTGAGAAAGAAGAAAAAATAATCCAGAACCTTCTACGTGCTGACTTCGCTATTAAGTGAAGCAAAGTGAAAGGACCTGCTCAGGAAATTCAATTCCTAGGTATAAAGTAGCAAGATGGACGTCGTCACATCCCAGCAGATGTGATCGACAAAATCGCTGCTATGTCTCCACCCACTAGCAAGAAAGAGACACAGTCTTTTCTGGGCGTAGTGGGCTTTTGGAGGATGCATGTTCCAAACTACAGCCTTATTGTAAGCCCCCTTTATCAGGTGATGTGGAAGAAGAATGATTTTACATGGGGCCCAGAGCAGCAGCAGGCTTTTGAACAGATTAAACAGGAGATAGCCCGTGCCGTGGCCCTGGGGCCAGTACGGACGGGACAGGACATAAAGAACATCCTCTACACTGCAGCTGGAGAGAAAGGTCCCACTTGGAGTTTGTGGCAAAGAGCCTCAGGAGAGACTTGAGGCCGACCCCTGGGATTTTGGAGTCGAGCTTACAAGGGGCCTGAAGAGTGCTACACTCCAACTGAAAAGGAGATCTTAGCCGCATATGAGGGGGTTCGGGCTGCTTCCGAAGTAGTCGGTACTGAAACGCAGCTCCTTCTGGCACCTCGACTGCCAGTGCTGAACTGGATGTTTAAAAGAAAGGTTCCCTCCACCCATCATGCTACTGATGCCACTTGGAGCAAGTGGATTGCGCTGATTACACAACGAGCGCGGATGGGGAACCTCAGTCGTCCGGGAATTTTAGAGGTGATCATGGACTGGCCTGAAGGTAAAAAGTTTGGAACATCACCAGGAGAAGAGGTGTCACATGCTAAAGAGGCCCCACCATACAATGAACTACCAGAAAATGAGAAGAAATACGCCCTGTTCACTGATGGATCGTGTCGTATTGTGGGGAAGCATCGCAGATGGAAAGCTGCTGTGTGGAGCCCCACATGAAAGGTTGCAGAGGCCACTGAAGGAAAAGGAGAATTGAGTCAGTTTGCAGAGGTAAAGGCTGTCCAGCTGGCCTTAAATGTTGCTGAACAGGAGAGGTGGCCAATACTTTATACTGACTCATGGATTGTGGCGAATGCCTTATTTGGGTGGTTACAGCAGTGGGAGCACAATAACTAGCAGCAGAGGGGTAAACCTATTTGGGCTGCTGAACTGTGGAAAGACATTGCTGCCTGAACAAAAGATATGGTTATAAAGGTGCGCCATGTGGATTCTTACGTGCCCAGGAGTCGGGCTACTGAAGAACAACAAAACAACCATCACGTAGATCGAGCTGCCAGAATTGAGGTAGCTCAAATAGACTTGGACTTGCAGAACAAGGGTGAATTATTTCTAGCTCGATGGGCCCGTGAGAGCTCAGGTCATCAAGGATGGGACGCAACATATAAATGGGCTAGAGACCGAGGGGTGGACTTAACTATGGACGCTATTGCACAGGTTATTCATGACTGTGACACGTGTTCCATAATTAAACAAGCCAGGAGGATGAAACTTCTGGGGGGAAGGGCGATGGCAAAAGTATAAATATGGGGAGGCGTGGGAGGTTGATTATATCACCTTACCACGATCTCGCAATGGTAAGCGTTACGTCCTTTCCATGGTGGAGGCAACCACTGGGTGGCTTGAAACATATGCAGTACCCCATGCTACCACCCGAAACACCATATTGGGTCTGGAGAAACAAGTCCTGTGGCGACATGGCACTCCAGAAAGAATTGAGTCTGATTATGTGTCACGGGGTAATCAAGATCAATCTGTGTCCGTGACAGGGGAGGGGGCAGTAGGCCCGTAGCCCCCTGGCCCCCTCGAAAAAAAAAGGGAAATAGGGAAAAAGGGAAAGGGGTAGGGAGATGGGAGTTCAAGGGAGCAAACGGAGCAGCGGCAACAATCTGTGAAGTAAAACTTATTTACTAACTATGATATCGGAATGCAAGATAACACACTATAATACAATATAATTAGAATTTAAGCTAATAAATCAAATATAATGAGAGAGAGAGGTTTCCGAAGACCGAGAAGCCTACTTTGAAGTTGAAGGCGCCGCAGCTTGGAAGCACACCCACACCCGCTGCCAGGCAGTGAGAGAGAGAGAGTGAGCGTTGCTTCCGTGACGTGTTTTCCCTCTCTGGCCGCGAGGTCCCCTGGGATGTGTAGTACTTCTTCTCTGCGCTCCACATGATGTTGTGATGTGGAATACCAATAGCAAAAATTACAAAACACAAAACCATGACATAATGGGACACATTTCAAAAATTCCCTTGTAAATACTTGGGCCAAAGATCATGGCATTGATTGGATTTATCATATCCCCTATCATGCACCAGCTTCTGGTAAAATTGAACGATACAATGGGTTGTTGAAAACTATGTTGAAGGCAATGGGTGGTGGAACATTTAAGCACTGGGAGAAGCATTTGGCAGAAGCCACCTGGTTGGTCAATACCAGAGTCAATTGTGATGGTACTACCCAATCTAGCCCCCTACATACTGTAGAGGGAGATAAGGTCCCTGTTGTACAGGTAAAGAACATGTTGGGGAAAGCAGTGTGGGTCCTTCCAGCCTCTGGAAAGGGCAAACCTCTCCGTGGAACTGTTTTTGCCCAGGGACCTGGGTGCACTTGGTGGGTGATGCAGAAACTTGGGGATGTTCAATGTGTACCACAAGAGAATTTGATGTTGGGGGAGTGCAGTCAGTAATTCCATGTGTATATATGTATATAGACCTGTGTGTGTAATGCATTTTTAAGTATTGTTTATTTGTATATATATATATATATATATATTTAAGCATGATGTTGTGATGTAGAATAAGGGGTGGAATGTCATGGTTTTGTAATTTTTGCTATTGGTATTCCACATCATAACATCATGTGGAGCACAGAGAAGAGGAACTACACGTCCCAGGGGACCTCGCGGTCAGAGAGGGAAAATACGACATGGAATCTTTCTCCAATTTCTCACTTCCCATTACTTTTTGTTTTCCTTTTCTGAATTATCAGACATACATATTTGCCCCCAAATCATTTTATTTTGGTCTAAAACTTGTGCTAATCCTTTTCTTCTGGATTATATCCACATTGTAAAATGGCTTGAAGGATTCTTTAAAACATTCATTCTGACTTCTATAGCAGTCCTAAAAAAGCAAATTTCCTTGCAACTTTGAGCCACTGCATATTATTGTCCCTCCTTGACAGATACACCAGAATTTTTTTTCTTGGTTGCCATTCTTCAGTTTCAGAGTCATTTAAGGCTGCCCATAACCAGGATTATATAAATGATGTTTTTCTGTGAAAATTATGAAATGCTGTCAGAGTTAAGGCATGAGTAAATTACTAAAATACAATATCTATTTTTATGATCTACTTTGAAAATTGAATACCTCCATCCTAACTTGTTTTTAAGAACTGATGCAGTCTGTTGTTCAAGATATCTCATTGCCTTGTACATTACAAAAAGGTAAGAGAATTAAGACTCAGCACACCTGCACAAAGGTATCAGTCTGTATATTTCCTTTTGGAAAAACATTGGTCATTTTGTTTCCTTCCACCTGTCCCTTCTCTTTGCCTTTCTGTAGTACCATACTTCTATAAGAACTAGGATGTTGAATTATTTGGAAAACAATTACACAAAAAAGTTATGAATCATTAAGATTCAACCTTTACTCTGTTTCTATTTCAACAAGCAACCCTAAGTTTTTACCTCCACAGAATCAGCTAGATTTTCTATAGAATTACACAATGATGCCTGTAGAAATACCTCTCACTCAGGCTGTCGTGATTTCTCCGCCATCAGCAATGATTCAGGGTAAGAGATTCTAGAGCACTTTGAGAACACATATGGGAGAAACTATATTTCAGAAACAAATAACGTATTTCTTTTTAACTGGAAACTTTGAAGTTAATCCTCTACCAGCACTGGCTTAAAGAGGAAATACTTCATAAGAACTTAAAACTCCACAGAAAATTTAAATTGTAAAGAAGCCTTCAGAAAACATTTTGATATGCAAAATTTGTTTCATTTCTCCAGGTAGTTGCCCACTATCTCCTTTTTAATTCTCTATATTGCTAGAATGAGCTAATTTGGTTTCCTTCTTTGTAGAAGAAAGAAGATACGGAAGTGGGTAGTGGAGAATAAAGAGGGATTTCCACTCAATCTTTACTCTGCGTATAATCTTATCTAACATTCACTAGCCCACAACAGACTTCACAGGTTTCCATGATGTTATGGTTTTATGATTTTTGGTTATCAGTATTCCACATCATAACATCATGTAGTGCACTGGGAGGTAAAGAGTTAATGCTTTCATTCCCCCATTCTCTCCCTTGAATACTTTATGCATTTTTTGAATGCTCATGTGATCACATTGTTAATCTCCCTGAATGTACAGTTCATCAGTTTACTTAGTTCACTCAGTGTCTGGATTTATAATATTCTGAGGAATATTCTGACAGAATGGAGAGCAAACAAGAAGATATGAGGGACAAACTGTCTACCATGCTTAATGCAAACGGGTCAATGGTAGTACCAGATACATCTGACGAAGACCAGAATTCCCAAAACTGCCTACCGGAAGAGCTGATCAAGTTGCTTTCCTCCCAACCTGCATGATCCACTATCTCAGCCATCAGAAGGAGACGTCCTCGTGCTCGGGCAAATGACAACAGTAAGACTACATCTCGTCTTGCCTTGTGGCGCTGCCTGCGTGACCATGGGGAGAATATGAAGAAGTGGGATAATCGGCCCACTCCTGCACTTCAAGCATGAGTGAAAGAATTATGAGACAGATCGACCACCAAGGTGAACTTCTCCAAAAGGGTGATTGCTCCAGTTGCTGCGAACAATTAAAGTGTTAATGTCCCAGTTCAACAGACTAAAGAGAAGACACTACGTTCCCCAGAAGACTGTTTGCTGTGCTGATATCATTCTTGCACAGGGGGGAACACATATAAGGCGCTGTTGGATCATCTGACTTCCTTTTACTTTCCTTCATCGCTCTTCTGCTTCGTCTCTCCTCACTGCTGCCCAACTGCGCGTGCTGCTTCAGCATTACTGTAAGGCCTACAGCTTTTTTTTCAGATACTCTCTCTCTCATTATATTTATTAAACCAGTTTGTTCCTTCTCAGATCGTTGCTGCTGATCTTTTCTTTAATTATTTTGGGGTCCCCTGTTTCCCTTTTCCAGAGGAGTGGACTTTGCGAAGTCCCTCTGCCCCACTAGTCACGGAACCGGGCCGAACCAGCCCGTAAACCGTTGACACATCCTCCAGTCCAAGAAAGACACCCTCCAATCTGAGTGGAACTCCCTCCAATCTGAGGGAGATGCACTACGAATCAAGAGACTCCCTGCAATCCAAACTCGAGAGTCTCCAATCTCAACAGGACACCTTACAGTCCAAACAGGAAGCCTTCCAATCCGAGATGCCCTGCTAACCGAGAGAGACTCCCTTCAGTCCAAATTTGACAACCTTCAATTTCAAGAAGATGCCCTTGAGTTTGAGCGAGATGCCCTCCCAACTGAAGAAGACACACTCTGGTCTGAAAGGGACATCCTTAAGTCCGAACAGGACGTACTCCAATCTCAAATCTGAACTAAATCTGAACTAATCCGCTCAAATCTGAACTAAATACCCTCATAATCGAACAAGACAGACTCCGAGCCGAGCTGGAGAGTGAGAGCATCAGAATTGACCAACCTGACCAACCACAGGAGGAACCAGAATCGATGTCAGTTGCCCCTGTAAGAGGACAGAAAACAAAACAAATCTCGAATCAGTTAGAACAGAAGAAAGACAAGGAGGGGAAAGTAGAGGAAGCAGTCACTGTAAGAGAAGAGGAGGAAAGAGGTCCAGAGGAGTGGCTGTGAGATCCAGGGGAAGTGCCACTGAGTCCAGGGGAGGGGCCCTCAATATGATTGCGGTCACCAACTCCCAGGAGGGTAACAAGAAGTCCTGAAAGAGTAGGAGGTGAGCAAGAAATTGTTATTATTGTTGATCGATCTCTGAAAATGAGTGAAATTAGAGGTCTGAGAAAAGACTTTTCACGCTACCCAAATGAGCCTATTGTCACCTGGTTACTCCGATGTTGGGACAATGGGGCCAACAGTGTGTGGCTAGATAGTAAAGAAGCTCGCCAACTGGGTGGCATTGCTAGGGATTCAGCCATCGACAGATGTATTGGTACATGTCAGAATGGGTCCTTCACCCTCTGGAAGCGAATGTTATTAGCCGTAAGAGAAAGATACCCCTTCAAAGACGATCTGATGCCTGAGAAAAAGAAATGGACTGATATGGAAAAAGGTATCTGTTATTTGAGAGAATACGCTGTAGAGGAAATGTTACACAGCCCCACTTTCATTCCTGATGAGCCAGACCAAGAGCATGATCCTGAGAGATTCAGGTATACACCAAATATGTGGTGTATTTTCACAAAGACTGCACCAGAAAGGTATGCCAGTACATTTGTGGCAATGTATGGCAGAGGAGAAAGAAGACCCCTTATAAACAGATTCATAAACTTCAAGACTTTGAGTTACACTTAACCCCTCTACGAGCTTGTGTTTCAGCCATTACAAAAGTAGCTGAAAAACTGGACAGAATGGAGACCAAGAAGATATAATAGATGAACTGTCTACCATGCTTAATGCTGATGGATCCATGGTGGTACCAGATACATCTGATGGGGACCAGGATTCACAAAACAACCTACTGGAGGGGCCGATCAATTTGGTTTCCTCCCAACCTGCATCATCCAACGTCTCAGCTATCAAAAGAAGATGTCCTCCTGCTCGTGCAAGCAACAACACTAAGACTATGTCGCTTTTTGCCTTGTGGCGTTACCTACGTGACCATGGAGAAGATATGAAGAAGTGGCATAAAAAACCCACTCCTGAACTTCAAGCACGGGTAAAAGAATCAGTTGCTGCGGGACACAGCAATAGCCGTAAGAATGTCAGAGGTAACAAATAGAGGGGCCCTGCCCCAGCCGGGGGGGGAAAGGGATAATAGAGTGTATTGGACTGATTGCATTAGATGGCCTGGCACATCAGAACCACAGAAATATAAGGCACTGGTGCACATCGGTGCACAGTGCACTCTAATGCCCTCAAGTCACCAAGGGACAGAATCAATTTATACTCATGCGGTGACTGGGGGTTCCCAAGATCTGACAGTGTTGGAGGCTGAAATAAGCCTCACTGGTAAAGACGGGAAAAGCACCCCATTGTGACTGGTCCAGGGGCTCCATGCATACTTGGTATCGATTACTTAAGAAGGGGGCATTTCAAGGATCCTAAGGGGTATCGATGGGCCTTTGGAATAGCTGCTGTAGACACAGAAGGTGTTAAGCAGTTGTCTGTTTTGCCTGGCCTGTCGGAAGACCCATCAGTTGTGAGGCTGCTACAAGAAAAAGAGCAGCACGTACCGATTGCTACAAAAACGGTGCACAGACGGCAGTACCGCACCAACAGGGATTCCTTGCTCCCCATTCATAAGTTGATTTGTGAACTAGAGACTCAGGGAGTGATAAGCAAAACACACTCTCATTTTAACAGCCCCATATGGCTGGTGCATAAAGCCAGTGGAGAATGGAGGCTGATGGTAGACTACCGTGGCCTGAATGAGGTCACACCCCCACTGAGTGCTGGTGTGCCGGACACGTTAGAACTCCAGTACGAACTGGAGTCAAAAGCAGTGGTATACCAGCACTGACATTGCCAATGCCTTCTTTTCCATTTTTTTGCCACAGAATTTAGGCCAAGTTTGCCTGCACCTGGAGGGGCATTCAGTATACCTGGAATCGTTTGCCCCAGGGGTGGAAACACAGCCCAACCATTTGCCATGGGTTGATCCAGACTGCACTGGAACAGGGTGGTGCTCCTGAGCACTTAAAGTACATTGATGGTATTATTGTGTGGGGCAATACAGCAAGGGAAGTTTATGAGAAAGGAGAAAAAATAATCCAGATCCTTCTACGTGCTGGCTTCGCTATTAAGTGAAGCAAAGTGAAAGGACCTGCTCAGGAAATTCACTTCCTAGGTATAAAGTAGCAAGACGGACAACGTCACATCCTGATGGATGTGATCAACAAAATCACTGCCACGTCTCCGCCCACTAATAAGAAAGAGACACAATCATTTATGGGCGTAGTGGGCTTTTGGAGAACGCATGTTCAAAACCGAAGCCTCATTGTAAGCCCCCTTTATCAAGTGACACGGAAGAAGAATAATTTGTGTGGGGTCCTGAGCAGCAGCAGGCTTTTGAACAGATTAAAAAGGAGATAGCCTGTGCCGTGGCCCTGGGGCCAGTATGGATGGGACAGGATGTAAAGAACATCCTCTACACTGCTGCTGGAGAGAAAGGTCCCACCTGGAGTCTGTGGCAAAGAGCCTCAGCAGAGATCAGAGGCCAAGCCCAGGGATTTTGGAGTAGAGCATAAAGGGGGTCTGAAGAGTGCTACACTACAACTGAAAAGGAGATCTTAGCTGTGTATGAGGGAGTTCGGGCTGCTTCCGAAGTAGTCGGTACTGAAATGCAGCTCCTTCTGGCACCTCGACTGCCAGTGTTGAACTGGATGTTTAAAGGAAAGGTTTCTTCCACCCGTCACACTACTGATGCCACTTGGAGCAAGTGGATTGCGCTGATTACACGAGCGTGGATGGGGAACTTCAATCGTCCGGGAATTTTAGAGGTGATCATGGACTGGCCTGAAGGTAAAAAGTTTGGAACATCACCAGGAGAAGAGGTGTTGCATGCTAAAGAGGCCCCACCATACAATGAACTACCAGAAAATGAGAAGAAATACGCCCTGTTCACTGATGGATCGTGTCGTATCGTGGGGAAGCATCGCAGATGGAAAGCTGCTGTGTGGAGCCCCAAATGACAGGTTGCAGAGGCCACTGAAGGTAAAGGAGAATCAAGACAATTTGCAGAGGTAAAGGCTGTCCAGCTGGCCTTAGATGTTGCTGAACGGGAGAGGTGGGCAATGCTTTATCTTTATACCTACTCATGGATGGTGGCAAATGCCTTATGGGGGTGGTTACAGCAGTGGGAACGAAACAACTGGCAACAGAAGGCGTAAACCTATTTGGGCTGCTGAACTGCGGAAAGACATTGCTGCCCGAAGAAAGAATATGGTTGTAAATGTTTGCCATGTAGATGCTCATGTGTCCAAGAGTCGGGCTACTGAAGAACAACAAAACAACCATCAGGTAGACTGAGCTGCCAGAATAAAGGTGGCTCAAATGGACTTGGACTGGCTACACAAGAGTGAATTATTTCTGGCTCGGTGTGCCCATGAGGCTTCGGGCCATCAAGGAAGAGAGACAACATACAAATGGGCTAGAGACCGATGGGTGGACTTAACTATGGACACTACTGCAGATGTTATTCATGACTGTGACACATGTGCCACAATTAAGCAAGCCTAGAGGATGAAACCTCTCTGGGGGGGAGGGCGATGGCAAAAGTATAAATATGGGGAGGCGTGGCAGGTTGATTATATCACCTTGCCACGATCTCGCAATGGTAAGCGTTATGTGCTCACCATGGTGGAGGCAACCACTGGGTGGCTTGAAGCATATGCAGTACCCCATGCTACCACCTGAAACACCATATTGGGTCTTGAGAAACAAGTCCTGTGGCGACATGGCACTCCAGAAAGAACCGAGTCAGATAATGGGACTCATTTCAAAAATTCTCTTGTAAATACTTGGGCCAAAGTTCATGGCATTGAGTGGATTTATCATATCCCCTATCATGCACCAGCTTCTGGTAAAATTTAATGATAGAACGGGTTGTTAAAAACCATGTTGAAAGCAATGTGTTGTGGAACATTTAAGCATTGGGAGAAGCATTTGGCAGAAGCCACCTGGGTGGTTAACACTCGAGGTCCTGCCAGCTCCCTACATACTGTAGAGGGAGATAAGGTCCCTGTAGTACATGTAAAGAACATGTTAGGAAAAGCAGTTTGGGTCTTTCCAGCTTCTGGGAAGGGCAAGCCTCTTCGTGGTGCTGTTTTTGTCCACTTGGTGGGTGATGCAGAAAAATGGGGATATTCAGTGTTTACCACAAGGGAATTTGATGTTGGGGAGTGCAGTCAGTAATTGCATGTATATATATATATAGGTTTGTGTGTGTGTGTGTGTGTGTTTAATCCTTTTAAATTATGGTTTGTTTGTATATATTAAGCATGATGTAGCGATGTAGAATAAGGGCTAGAATAGGTTAGAAAAGGTTAGAATAATGATTCTACATCATAGCATCATGTAGTGCACTGGGAGTTAAAGCGTTAATGCTCCAGTTCCAGGTACCTGTCCGGAAGAGAAGAAGAACTACATTCCCCAGGGGGCTTTGTGGTCAGAGAGGAGATATAACTCCTGGCAAGGTCACCTGATCTCTCTTCTCCTTCGCCTCTCCTCACTGCTGCCCGTCCCGACTGAACGCATCACTTCATTATTAGTGTAAGGCCTTCAGCCTTCGGACAGTCTTTCTCTCATTATATTTGATTCATTAGCTTCAATTCTAATTATATTATATTATAGTGTGTTATCTTGCCTTCCGATACCATATTTAGTAAATTAGTTTGTTTCTTCTCATCGTCGCCGTTTTTTTTTTTTAATTATTTTGGGGTCCCCTGTTTCCCTTTTTCCAGAGGTGTGGATTTTGCGAAATCCCTCTACCCCCAGAAATCCCTCTACCAGGCCAAACCAGCCTGTAAACCATTGACAAGCTCACTGCAGTGCTCAACAAAGCACATACTGGTCTCTGGTATCAGTATTCTCCTTCCACACTTGGATAGAGGGGGTTTTATAAAATCATTTAAGCTGGCTTCAGAAATTAAGAGTCTCTTTTATCAGTTGGTCATTCCCAAGTGTGGATAATAACATAAATCAATTTCTTCATCCTGACACAGACCTTCCTTTGTGTTCATCTTCTCCCACAGAGTATGGTAAGTAGCAATCTTGTTTTTGCACATCATAGATGGACAGGTCACATTCATCATTTCTGAATCACCACTGCTAAGTGCTTTAGTTCCAGACTCATCTCTTGCCTTTAGCCAGAAGTGCACATTTCACAGAATCACAGAATCACCAAGGTTGGAAAAGACCTACAAGATCATCCAGTCCAACCATCCACCTATTACCAATAGCACTCCCTAAACCATATCCCTCAATGGAACATCAAAACGTTTCTTGAAAACCTCCAGGGACGGTGACTCCACCACCTTCCTGGGCAGCCCATTCCAGTGCCTGACCACTCTTACAGAGAAATAGTATTTCCTAACATCCAGCCTGAATCTCCCCTGACGCAGCATGAATCAATTCCCTCTAGTCCTATCACCAGTTACACGAGAGAAGAGGCCGACCCCCAGCTCACTACAATCTCCCTTCTGGTAGTTATAGAGAGCAAAGAGGTCTCCCCTGAGCCTCCTCTTCTCCAGGCTGAACGTTCCCAGCTCCCTCAGCCACTCCTCATAAGGCCTGTGCTCCAGACCCCTCACCAGCTTCGTAGCCCTTCTTTGAACACGTTCCAGGGCCTCGATGTCTTTCTTGCAGTGAAGGGCCCAAAACTGGATACAGTACTCGAGGTGCGGCCTCACCAGTGCTGAGTACAGGGGGACAATTACCTCCCTGTTCCTGCTGGCAACAGTGTTTCTGATGCAAGCCAGGATGCCATTGGCCTTCTTGGCCACCTGGGCACACTGCTGGCTCATGTTCAGCCTAGCATCAATCAATACCCCCAGGTCCATTTCCTCTACACAGTCTTCCAGCCACTCTGCCCCAAGCCTGTAGCGCTGCCTGGGGTTGTTGTGGCCAAAGTGCAGGATGCGGCATTTGGTCTTGTTGAGCCTCATCCCATTGGCTTCAGCCCAGCTCTCCAGCCTGTCCAGATCCTTCTGTAGGGCCTCGCTACCCCCAGGCAGATCCACACTCCCAGCCAATTTGGTGTCATCTGCAAACTTACTGAGGGTGCACTCAATGCCCTCATCCAGGTCGTCAATAAAGATATTGAAGAGGACAGGCCCCAGCACCGACCCCTGGGGAACACCACTCGTGACCGGTCGCCAGCTGGATTTAGCTCCATTTACCACCACTCTCTGGGCCCGACCCTCCATCCAGTTCTTTACCCAGCCAAGAGTGTACTTATCCAAGCCACGGGCTGCCAGCTTCTGCAGGAGAATACTGTGGGAGACAGTGTCAAAGGCTTTGCTGAAGTTGGGGTAGACTACATCAACAGCCTTTCCCTCATCCACCAGAGGGGTCACTAGATCGTAGAAGGAGATCAGATTGGTCATACTTGAAATTTCATATAGAAACACATGGCTGTCTCTATCTTCAGAAAGACAGACTTTTGGTTTCTGTTCAAGTGTCTACTTGTGCTTTAGCTGAGAATTCTTCTCCTCAAAGGTGACAGATCTTGGACTTCTCCATCCCAGACTTTCACATACTCATGTTCTAATGCTGTATAGGTGGAGCTTCCACAGCCATCTCAGTGTCACCAAGTGGATTTATATTTATCAACCATTTTTCATTTTTTTGCTTCTACTTAGATAATCAGATCCTACTGCTCAATGCCTGTTAACCAACTGGTTTTAGCAGTACTTAGACCCTTAACTACAATTAGGTGAGATCTTAAGCAGTATTTCAGATATCTAAACAATTCTTCACATACAAAGTTCTTCCAATAACTCCTCAAATTCATTTGTTTCTCAAAGGATTGTTATAGTACTAAACAAAACAAAATTTCCAATTGCCTTCTCTTCAACTTAACCAGAGAATTATCCAGGCTACAGCATGTTCTCTGCAATTTAGCAGTAGTTAAGCTATAAAAATGAAATCTTTGCCATGTGAAATGTGTTTACATTTTCGGAAGTTAAAATAACCATTCTGTTAGTTTACAGTTAACTGCAATTTGCTATAGGTCTTCATTTCAGTCCTTCCACTTCTGGAAGCATCTTACCTGTGCCATCATCTGCATCATTCTGACCAATCTCCCAAATCTCTGATTTTGTCCCAAAGTCATCAGCAGAAGACTCCACATAGTCTGCAGGGTTAAATGTCCTACAGTTTTAAAAGTTAAGAAACAGAAGAGAACACACAGGTCATTCACTGAACACAAGTGTCATCACTTTTAGCTGAAGTTGTATTAGATTTAATATCACAATTTCCATGTATATTTATCTATCATTTTTGTTTCCAAAGAAATCTTTCCTCTATGAGCAGACATTGATAAAAAAAAAAAAAAAAAAAAAAAGGAAAAAAGAGAAAAGTAAGAGAAGGAAAAAAGCAAGGAGACTATTAAGAAACTGACCCAAAATAAGAATTCCTAAAAAAGCAGTTAACAGCATACCTATCCCTCCCCATCCAATAAAGCATCAATTTATATGCTCGGCATTAAGCTTTTCTCAGCTGATAGTTTATCTGTGGCTGACTGATGAGAAACTAGTGGCATGTATTTTCAGAGCACCAGACTTGTGCAGGACAGTAGTTGGAATATTGGTAATAGTATTTCAGAATGCACTCTCGATACCAATTAAAAAAAAGCCACAGATGTACATAACAGGTGAAAAGGACTATTACAGAAAAACTTACTTTCAGTTTAGCATTGGAATTGTGAACAAGAAGGATTATTAGAGAAGTAGAACTAGCCATCAGTTCATCATGATATCACTGACATTACATGAAATATCATATAAAGCAAACACTGAAATAAGTGGTGGCTATGCTTCTCTGAGTCGAGTTACTCTGAGACTAAAACTAAACTGAGAATGATCTTTAGAGCTACTCAGTAACTTCATTTGATTCTGTTTTAGCGTGTGTGCATGTCCAAACAGCTAAATCATAAAACCTCAAAAACAGGAGAAAGTTCATAATCGGTAGTCTACTTGTTTTATTTAGGACTCACATTCCACGTTACACTGAAACAAATCTTTTTTTAAATAGACCTAGGATCACACAGAACTTTTCAGCGTTGTAGGCACTCTGTGGTTGTTACTGATCATTACAAATGGGTTCTCCAAGTTTAATATACTAATATTGAGTGAACTAAGATTAGGTCTGTATAGGTGTATTAAGTTACAAATATTAGATTAAAACAAACAAAAAAAAATCAATTTATTAACTAACAGATCTGTGATCTTTTGCATCCATATTGATTTATCATACATACAGCAATATTAATACATACAGTGGCAATCAGTATTGCCAGTGAGCTTGATCCTCCCTAAAATCTGTGCTCTGCATGTTTCTTACCCCATGCCTTGGGCTGAAAACCTCCCTGCTCCTCTCCCTCTGCCACGTCCAAATCCTAGGAAAGAAAACACCATTTAACAGCAACAGCAGAGAAGGAACCAGTCACAATTCTGTCACATTAGAAAATGCTATGATTGAAAAAGAAAACCACTGCAGTTAAATATATTTCCACACAGGAGAACATTTCCACATTTCCCTAACATATGCAAATAAATCACAGTTCAGTGAATGTTTCAGCAGGACAAATTTTTTGCTTGTTGTTTGGTTTTGTGGGGTTTTTTGCTTTTTAATCGAGAGAAGTAGCTCAAAATTCTGAGTAAAGGACTTACCTAAAGCCTCATCCCGACTGAGATGGTCATTTTTAAATCATTAGACCTTGTTCGAAAATATGTCTTTAATTTCTCACTCTTGCCTAAGAGGCTCTAAAAGCCCAGTCTCTGTGCATGTTCTGATCTCTCTAGAAATTCCCTGTCACTCCTTGTCTGTGAAAGTTTAAATACTCCATTCATTTCTTTCTTTTCATTGGACTCCTTGACCATCCCTATCCT
This sequence comes from Alectoris magna, assembly GCA_030625065.1. Taxonomy (NCBI): domain Eukaryota; kingdom Metazoa; phylum Chordata; class Aves; order Galliformes; family Phasianidae; genus Alectoris; species Alectoris magna. The sequence goes on from CM060574.1 coordinate 7,288,276, forward strand.
CCTGCAGTCTTCTACCTGCATCCGTACATTCCTTGTCTTTGTCTCTTACTGACATGAAAACAGATTACTCAATTCCCATAGCCACTCTCAGAAATACATTGATATTTAAACTACAAAAAATTTGTTGTCTCTAGTTTTGATACTGGTCTCAGTTTAACAAGCTTCTTGCTACAATGAATGGCTTTCTTTTACCATGTAGTATAACACCAAAAAGACTTGAAATTTTATTACTTACAATATTACAATATTACAATATTTATTACAACTTATTACAGGGCTGTTGTGCGTGTGTGTAGAGAGAGGATTAGGAAAGCCAAGGCGCAGATGGAGCTGAACTTGGCGAGGGATGTGAAAGATAACAAGGGGTTCTACAGGTACATAGACAGGAGGAGACAGGCCAAGGAGAGTGTTCCCCCTCTGATGAAAGGTAATGGGAAGCTGGCTTCCTCAGACATAGAAAAAGCTGAGGTACTCAATGAGTGCTTTGCCTCAGTCTTCACCAGTGGTCAGGCTTCCCATGTCTGCCAGGACCCCGAGCCTCTAGGTGAGGGTGTGGGGTGTGGGGAGTGGGTTCTGTCCCACTGTAACGGTGGAACAAGTCTGAGTCCTCCTCATGAAAATGAATGTGTATAAGTCCATGGGGACGGATGATATCCATCCTAGGGTTCTGAGAGAGATGGCTGATGTGGTTGCTGAGCTGCTCTGCATCATATTTGAAAAATCATGACTGTCTGGTGAAGTCCCCGGTGACTGGAAAAAGGGAAACATTACTCCCATTTTAAGAAAGGGAGAAGGGAAGACCTGGGGAACTGCAGGCCGGTGAGCCTCACCTCTGTGCCTGGGAAGATCATGGAGCAGATCCTCCTAGAAACTATGTTAAGGCACATAAAAGACAAAGAGGTGATTTGAGACAGCCAGCATGGCTTCACCAAGGGCAGATTGTGCCTGACCAATCTGGTGGCCTTCTATGATGGAGTGATGGCATCGGTGGATGGGGGAAGGGCGATGGATGTCATCTATCTGAACTTCTGCAAAGCCTTTGACATGGTCCCTCACCACATCCTTCTCTCTAAATTGGAGAGGTGAGGATTTGAAGGATGAACTGTTTGGTGGATTAGGAACTGGCTGGCTGGACTCAGCCAAAGGGTTGTGATCAATGGTTCTGCGTCAGGGTAGAGGCCGGTCACAAGCAGTGTCCCTCAGAGGTTGGTCTTGGGACCAGTGCTCTTCAACATCTTCATCAATGACAGACAATGGCATTGAGTGCACCCTCAGCAAGTTTGCAGATGACACCAAGCTGAGCGGTGAAGTCAATACACTGGAAGGAAGGGAAGCCATCCAGAAGGACCTGGACAGGCTGGAGAAGTGGGCCCATGAAAACCTAATGAGGTTCAATAAGGCCAAGTGCAGGGTGCTGCACTTGGGTCGGGGCAGCCCCGGGTATTTATACAGACTGGGGGAAGATCTCCTTGAGAGCAGCCCTGCAGAGAAGGACTTGGGGATCCTGGTGGACGAGAAGCTGGACATGAGCCAGCAGTGTGTGCTTGCAGCCCGGAAGGCCAACTGTGTTCTGGGCTGCATTAAAAAATACATGTGGGGCTGCATACTTTGCTTTGCCGTAAATGTCATTGCCCCAAACCCCGCTGTACCAAGTGATGCTAACTCAGTCTCTGAACTTCCTATTGTGGCTATGCTTCTATTTAACTCGGAAGTCTTCCCCAATCTAGGGAGCAAGTTGATTTACAGTTTGCAGGCTGGTTCGGCCTGGTTCTATGACTAACAGGGTGAGGGGACCCATGGACCCATGCCCCAGGAAAAGGAGAAAGGGGAAAAGGGTAAAGAGAGAGGCCTAAAAAAAAACAGCGGCAATTATCTGAGGAGGAAAGCTACTTTACTATATAATATATTGGAATGCAAAATAACACACTATAATACAATATAATTAGAATTGAAGCTAATAAATCTAATAAAATGAGAAAGAGAGAGTATCCAAAAAACTGAAGGCCTTAATCTAGTGAGACATCTAGCTGGGATAAGCAGAACGGCAAAAGAGGGGATGTCTTGTGATTTGCTAAAGAGTTTTATCTTTCCCTCTGAACAGAAACGCAAAGTCCCCTAAGGTATGTAGTTGTTGTTCTCTTCTGAGAACCAGGTACCCGGAAAAATCAACAGTTCATGGAACTGGAGCATTAACTCTAACTCCCAGTGCTCTACATGATGTTATGATGTGGAGTACCAATACAAAAATCATAAAACCATGACAATGGCATAAAGGGGTCACAGCTCTCAGACACACAAAAGACACGTGCCAGTGCAGCATTTATTAATGATGCACAGAACAGAGTCCAACATTTATGGAAAAGCTTAGCTAGCTAGCTTGTTTTGTAAAGCAAGCTAGGAGCTGAAAATTGCAAAAAAAGTCAAGGAACAATATTTTTGAATAAGGTTCCCCCCTTCCACCCACCCCTTTTCTCCTGTGGTGCAACTGTACGAACGGGGGAGGGTCACATTCCTCAGCTCATCCCTTTCTCCAAGCTGTTACTGGGAGGGGTGAGTTAATTCCTTTTGATATCTTTTCCTATAGTGCCTATTTCTCAAATAAAGGCTCTGTCATTGCCCTCATTTGCCCTACATTTTGGGGAGCCAGGCAGCCAAATATCTTTAAAGATACCCAGTTATAAGCCCCCTAAAATAATTACCATGACATTTTTGAACAATATCATGGGATGGTTTGCACGGGAAAAGACTAGCCCTATGAGTGAAGTTTTGCCAGGGCACATCCCGGGATTCCTAGGATCCCCATATCATAGGATTGCTTGTATTGTTGAAAAATGGGGCCCCCTGTGGGACGGAGGAAATGTTCAGGAGTCCCCAGCCCGCCTGGCTGAGTATTTCAATAGTCTAAACAAAAATGTACTCACTACTCGAGAACGACAGTTAGCTGCCTCCACGGTAGCATGGCCACTGCTGATGGCCTTGAACCAGCTAAATATAACTGAAGCAGCTCTCACTGATGAAAATCAACCATTGCGTGACCGTATTGAAGAACTGGAAAGACAGGTCGCAATTTTGAGAGGGAAAAAACCTAATCCTATCATTCCCCTACTGAGTAAAGGTAGAAACCCTAGGATGATCCCTGTACAGGGGGGTTGTACAGGGGGGCCCCCTGTACATGTACGGGGGGGGAGGGGCCCTCGCTTCAATTCCATAGAAATTAAAGAAGGGAGGAACCCTTACTTCAGAGGCGGAGTTTGGGGTGTGGCTTACTAGGAATAGGCAGGACTTGGGAGGAGTTTGGTAGAATGGGGGCAAGGCTTTCGCTTATCAATAGCACATTGCAAAGGAAGAAGCTCTTGGAATTCCAGGCCTGAAACCTTCAGATAAGAAAATGGACCAATCACCATAAAGGAAAACTCATTCAAACTGACTTGACTATACACTGCGCATGTCCAAGAAGGAGTGAAAAACGAGAAAACATTCAAGGAATTAGTTAGCATAGGACAACCCATTGTCTAGAGTGAGTTAGCCATACCTGCTTTTGTGTAATCGTGAGTGTGTATTTTGTGTGGTATAAATATGACTGCTTGAGAGACACTAGTTGCACAATTGGGGCGGTGCAAGCCCCCCAGTGTGCCAGTGTATACACCTATAATAAACTATCTTACATTCTGACTCTTGTGAGTCTGAGTGCTGTTCCGCAGGTCACTACAAAAAATCCGGAATATCTCTCTAGAAAATTACTGGGGACCCTGTACAAGAGATTCCACAGGATCTGGACTCTGTAAATGAAAACACTAAAAGGTCGGATCTTGAGGCTCCACTAGAGCTAGATCCCCTTGTGGTCTGACCGATTGTAACCCAAAAAACAAAAAAAATGCAGGAAAGACCAGCGGGGCTGCCCCCTGACCAGTGGCCCCCTGCCCAGAGCACACTACATGTAACAGCTCGCCCATACATGGCATCTGAACTAATGGATTTAGTTCAGCGCTTTAGACAAAAACTGAGAGAGAGTGTGCCAGCGTGGCTGCTGCGATTGTATGACATGGGTGCAGAAAGCGTTGTGGTGAATGGACCGGAAATTTCAAAACTGGCATCCATTACCACTCACCCTGCGCTCAGGCAAAGACTATATGCAGCTGTCCAACATAATGACGAAAATCATTCCTTGATTACATGGTTAATGGCCGCATGCCGTGCAAAATGGACAAACAAGAGTGATATACCATTAAATACTGGCCTATAGTCCTCTATGGAGGACTTGCAAAACTATATTTGAGAATTAGGCATGAAGGAGGCAATCTATGAGGAGGATTTTGAGAGCCTGGACATGATGAAATTTTCAGCAGGAATGAGGGACCTCATCCTGCAGCAAGCTTCACCACATCAGTATGGTACTTTGGTAGCCATACTGAATCCCCTAGTGGCCTCAGAGGCCATAATACAACAGGCCACCCAATTGGTAGCAGATCTGGGGGAGACAGAGCGCCTACGGGCCAGGCACAATGTCCGAATAGTGATGGAAAAGTCAGACATCAATCCACCACCACGACCTAGGAGACCTGCCTCTAAGGTAATTCAATCTGGACCCATCAGGGTCTCAATGACCTGACTAGAGCAGGAGTTCAATTTCAAAAGATTGGTGGGCAGCCTAATCAGGTTTTATTACAACTGTGGAAACAGTTACCAAACAGTCAGAGATTACAATGTTTGCCTAAAAGGGAAGGAGTTAGACTCATAGAACGGATTCCACAAAACACGTGGAATCTAGAAGACTTCATAGTCCCATCGAAAAAACGTAAACCTCCTCAGGTGGCCCAGGCAGCCACAGTTGAGCCGTCAGAGGAAAAAGACTTGTGGATTGCAGAGCTGATGGCGTGACAGAGAAGCCAAAATTCCCCAAGACTAGGGTCTCTAGAGGGGACTGGAGACCCTACGTCGAACTAACGATTCATTGGTCCTGAAAAAATGTGCAGCACGTTATGGCATTAGCAGATACTGGGGCAGAAACATCAATTATATATGGTGACCTAAACCAATTTTCAAGCACTAAGGCAATGATAGGTGGGTTTGGGGGGCAGATGATCCCCGTAACCCAAACATGGTTGAAACCGGGGGTTGGGCGTCTACCACCTCAGGAGTACAAGGTGTCTATTGCCCCAGTTCCAGAGTGCATATTGGGGATAGGCATCCTGTTGGGTCTGACTCTCCAAACCACTGTGGGAGAGTTCAGATTAAGGGAAAGATGTATTAGTATCCAGGCGGTGCAGGCAATCATAAGGGGTCATGCGAAAATTTAACCTATTTGTTTGCCACAACCGTGCCAGATCACAAATACAAAGCAGTATAGACTCCAGGGTGGGCAAGAAGAAACTACCAAGACTGTGCAGGAGCTGGAGAGAGTAGGGATCGTTAGACCTGCACACAGCCCATACAACTCCCCCATTTGTCCAGTCAGGAAGTCAGATGGTACGTGGCGAACGACAGTAGACTACAGAGAACTAAATAAAGTCATGCCACCGATCCATGCGGCTGTACCTAACATCACCTCCCTCATGGGTACATTAAGTAGAGAGATAGAAACGTATCTGTCATGGTTTTGTAATTTTTGCTATTGGTATTCCACATCATAACATCATGTGGAGCACAGAGAAGAAGTACTACACATCCCAGGGGACCTCGCGGTCAGAGAGGAAAATACGTCACGGAAGCGACGCTCTCTCTCTCTCTCACTGCCTGGCAGCGAGTGTGGGTGTGCTTCCAAGCCGCGGCGCCTTCAATTTCAAAGTAGGCTTCTCGGTCTTCGGAAACCTCTCTTTCTCTCTCTCTTATTTCACTTGATTTATTAGCCTCAATTCCAATTAGATTGTATTATAGTAAAATAAGTTTTACTCCTTAGATCGTTGCCGCTGCTCTGTTTGTTTCCTTGAGCCCAGCTCCCATCTCCCTACCCCTTTCCCTTTTTCCCTTCCCCTTTGTCAGGGGCCGGGGGCCCACGGGCCTACTGCCCCCCCTGTCACGGACACAGATTGATCTAGATAACTCCGTGACAGATTTTGGTGGAGAAGGCGGGCATTAGATTTAAAGCTTTTAACATTAGTTAAAAGTTAGTTAGTAGGGAAGAAGCAAAAAACACCAGGATTTCTTTAAGCCAGAGACTGCAGAAGCATTGCTACCTGACCTTCATAGATTAGATTGTAGTCTGGGCAGTCTGCCAAACTCTGGACACTGTACAGAGTGTCTTCTGTTTTGGTTCTTTGGTTGTTTTTGTTTTTTTTTCCTTTCTTAGCAGCTACCAGCTATGAATCCACTCTTCATTATAGCTGCTCTGTTTAAGGGATTGAAAACAATTATGATCCTCTCAACGTATTGGCTGATTATTAATGTCATGATTTACTGTTGTGGAATTGTGTTCGTATATAACCAAATAAGGGCACTGATGGAGACACCTGCCTGGTACTTATATTCAATGTGGTATAATTTGGATTTTGACACTTACATCCCAGATGGAATAGCTAATTTTACAAACAACTACATCCCAGATGGAATAGCCAATTTTACAAACAACACGATGTTCAATCCGGTTTCTGGGCTGTCTTTTCGGTTTGCCACACGCTTTTCGAAAGCCGAGTTAGTACTCATACTCGTGCTCATATCCATGTGCATGTTATCAATCTCCCTGAATGTACTCCAATACATTCGTTCTATGCAGAAGTCTCCTCCAAAACCAGAGAATGCTGACTGGCAGGGAATATGGAGAGGTTTAGGAAAAATCTTAGAAGCGTGGGGGCCGGCAATGTCATGGGATTTCACTCTTGAACACCTGTGGGATCCCGAGAAACTAAGCCAGTATTTGAGTCAGGGATGGTGCGGCTTAGATAGATCTAAGGAGGTACGACTTATTTGGGGCTTGGCTTGTGCTTACCGTGCTCTATATAATACTATTCTGGAAAGAGAGAGTTTCCGAGCTGAGGTTCAAGCCAAAGGGGGAAATCCTCAAGTCAAATCTGATCAGTCACAGGAGGCACCAGTAAAAATGTCAGTTGCCCCTGTGGAAGGCAAGAAATGGAAACGGGTGTCCTCACGTCTAGAACGGAAAAAAGAAGAAGCGGAGGAGGAGGCAGAGGAAGGTCCAAGAGAGGGGCCCCCCTCAGTACCGAGAACGGCAAAAGGAAAAACTAAGAGGCGTGAGGAGGAGAGTGATGAGGAGGAAGTCTCGATTACTGTTCGTCGACCTCTGAAGATGTCTGAAATCCAAGGCTCAAGAAAGGAGTTTACACGGCGCCAGAATGAATCTCTTGTTACCTGGTTGCTTCGCTGTTGGGACAGCGGGGCCAGCAGCTTGTCTCTAGATGAGAATGAAGCTCGCCAATTAGGAGGCATTGCCAGAGACCCAACTATTGATAGAGGGATCAGTAGATGCTTGGATGGGGCTGCCACCCTCTGGGAGCGAATGTTAGTAGCTGTGAGGGAAAAGCTTCCCTTCAAGGACGGTCTAAAGCCTGTGATGAAAAAGTGGGATACAACTGAAAAAGGTATCCAGTATTTGAGGGAAATAGCTGTGGTGGAAATGTTGTATAACCCGAATTTTGATCCTGTCGATCCTCGCCAAGACCATGATCCTGAGAGAGTGAGGACAACGCCTGATATATGGCAGAAACTCACCAAGACAGCACCAGAGAGGTACGCCGTTACACTAGCAGCAACATTTCAAAGGTATGAGGAACAACAGAGAAGAGCCCTAGTTTTTGAATTGGTTCTTACTCTTCAAAACTTTGAACAACAGTTACCTCCAACTCACGTCTCCATTTCAGCCATCTCAGAAGTAACGGACAGATGGAATGAAATGCAAGAGCAAATGTCTCTATTGGTTAATCGTGATGATCCTGTAGTAGTATCAGAAACGATTGATGAAGATCAGGATCATCAAGGGAGTCTAATGAAGGAGCTGATCAAACTAATGAAAACTCAGATCCAGTTAATTAAAGGTGATGAACCCTCCTCCTCACCTGTATCATCAAAAATCTCAGCTATTAAACGCAAACGTTTTCCAGCTCAAGCAAGGAACGACAGTAAGACTACATCGCGTATTGCCTTGTGGCGTTACCTACGTGACCATGGAGAAGATATGAGGAAGTGGCACGACCAAGCCACTCCAGTACTACGAGCACGGGTGAGAGAATTACAAAACAGATCCATTGCCAGTACAGCTGCTCCAGTTACCACAGGTAATGAATAGAGGGGCCCTGCCCTCAGTCAGGGGAGGGAGAGGGATAATAGAGTTTATTGGACTGTGTGGATTCGGTGGCCTGGCACATCAGAACCACAGAAATATAAGGCACTGGTGGATACCGGTGCACAGTGCACCCTAATGCCCTCGAGTCATGAAGGGACAGAATCAATCCATATTTCTGGAGTGACTGGGGGCTCTCAAGAATTGACTGTGTCGGAGGCTGAAATAAGCCTCACTGGTAAAGACTGGCAAAAACATCCTATTGTGACTGGCCCAGGGGCTCCATGCATACTTGGTATCGATTACTTAAGAAGGGGGCATTTCAAGGATCCTAAGGGGTATCGATGGGCCTTTGGAATAGCTGCTGTAGATACAGACAACATTAAGCAGTTGTCTGTTTTGCCTGGCCTATCGGAAGACCCATCTGTTGTGGGGCTGCTACGAGTGAAAGAGCAGCAGGTACCGATTGCTACAAAGACTGTGCACAGACGGCAGTACCGCACCAACAGGGATTCCTTGCTCCCCATTCATGAGTTGATTCGCCAGCTGGAGAATCAGGGGGTGATAAGCAAAATTTGCTCACCTTTTAACAGCCCCATATGGCCAGTGCGCAAAGCCAGTGGAGAATGGAGGCTGACAGTAGACTACCGTGGCCTGAATGAGGTCACACCCTCACTGAGCGCTGCTGTGCCGGACATGTTGGAACTCCAGTACGAGCTGGAGTCAAAAGCAGCCAAATGGTATGCCACCATTGACATTGCTAACGCCTTCTTCTCCATTCCTTTGGCCACAGACTGTAGGCCACAGTTTGCCTTCACCTGGAGGGGCGTTCAGTATACTTGGAACCGTTTGCCCCAGGGGTGGAAACACAGCCCAACCATTTGCCTTGGGTTGGTCCAAACTGTACTGGAACAGGGTGGTGCGCCTGAGCACCTGCAGTACATTGATGATATCATTGTGTGGGGCGATACAGCAGAAGAAGTTTTCAAGAAAGGAGAGCAAATAATCCAGAACCTTCTGCAAGCTGGTTTTGCTATAAAGCGAAGCAAAGGAAAAGGACCTGCCCAAGAGATTCAGTTCCTAGGTATAAAGTGGCAAGATGGGCGTCGTCACATCCCAGCAGATGTGATCGACAAAATCGCTGCTATGTCTCCGCCCACTAGCAAGAAAGAGACACAGTCTTTTCTGGGCATAGTGGGCTTTTGGAGAATGCATGTTCCAAACTACAGCCTCATTGTAAGCCCCCTTTATCAGGTGACGCGGAAGAAGAATGATTTTACATGGGGCCCTGAGCAGCAGCAGGCTTTTGAACAGATTAAACAGGAGATAGCCCGTGCCGTGGCCCTGGGGCCAGTACGGACGGGACAGGATGTAAAGAACATCCTCTACACTGCTGCTGGTGAGAAAGGTCCCACTTGGAGTTTGTGGCAAAGAGCCTCAGGAGAGACTCGAGGCCGACCCCTGGGATTTTGGAGTCGAGCATACAAGGGGTCTGAAGAGGGCTACACTCCCACTGAGAAGGAGATCTTAGCCGCATATGAGGGGGTTCGGGCTGCTTCCGAAGTAGTCGGTACTGAAACGCAGCTCCTTCTGGCACCTCGACTGCCAGTACTGAACTGGATGTTTAAGGGAAAGGTTCCTTCCATCCATCATGCTACTGATGCCACTTGGAGCAAGTGGATTGCGCTGATTACACAACGAGCGCGGATGGGGAACCTCAGTCGTCCGGGAATTTTAGAGGTGATCATGGACTGGCCTGAAGGTAAAAAGTTTGGAACATCACCAGCAGAAGAGGTGTCATGTGCTAAAGAGGCCCCACCATACAATGAGCTACCAGAAAATGAGAAGAAATATGCCCTGTTCACTGATGGATCGTGTCGTATCGTGGGGAAGCATCGCAGATGGAAAGCTGCTGTGTGGAGCCCCACACGACAGGTTGCAGAGGCCACTGAAGGAAAAGGAGAATTGAGTCAGTTCGCAGAGGTAAAGGCTTTCCAGCTGGCCTTAGATGTTGCTGAACGGGAGAGGTGGCCAATGCTTTATCTTTATACTGACTCATGGATGGTGGCAAATGCCTTATAGGGGTGGTTGCAGCAGTGGGAGCAAAATAACTGGCAGCGGAGGGGTAAACCTATTTGGGCTGCTGAACTGTGGAAAGACATTGCTGCCCGAACAAAAGACATGGTTATATTGTGCGTCATGTAGATGCTCATGTGCCCAAGAGTCGGGCTACTGAAGAACAACAGAACAACCATCAGGTAGATCGAGCTGCTAGAATTGAGGTGGCTCCAATAGACTTGGACTGGCAGAACAAGTGTGAATTATTTCTAGCTCGATGGGCCCATGAGACCTCGGGCCATCAGGGAAGGGACGCAACATATAAGTGGGCTAGAGACCGAGGGGTGGACTTAACTATGGACGCTATTGCACAGGTTATTCATGACTGTGAGACGTGTGCCATAATTAAACAAACCAAGAGGATGAAACCTCTCTGGGGGGAAGGGCGATGGCAAAAGTATAAATATGGGGAGGCGTGGCAGGTTGATTATATCACCTTGCCACGATCTCGCAGTGGTAAGTGTTATGTGCTTACCATGGTGGAGGCAACCACTGGGTGGCTTGAAACATACGCAGTACCCCATGCTACGGCCCGAAACACCATATTGGGTCTTGAGAAACAAGTCCTGTGGCGACATGGCACTCCAGAAAGAATTGAGTCTGATAATGGGACACATTTCAAAAATTCCCTTATAAATACTTGGGCCAAAGATCATGGCATTGAGTCGATTTATCGTATCCCCTATCATGCACCAGCTTCTGGTAAAATTGAACGATACAATGGGTTGTTGAAAACTATGTTGAAGGCAATGGGTGGTGGAACATTTAAGCACTGGGAGAAGCATTTGGCAGAAGCCACCTGGTTGGTCAATACCAGAGGATCTATCAATCGTGATGGTCCTACCCAATCCAGCCCCCTACATACTGTAGAGGGAGATAAGGTCCCTGTTGTACACGTAAAGAACATGTTGGGGAAAGCAGTGTGGGTCCTTCCAGCCTCTGGAAAGGGCAAACCTCTCCGTGGAACTGTTTTTGCCCAGGGACCTGGGTGCACGTGGTGGGTGATGCAGAAAGATGGGGATGTTCAATGTGTACCACAAGGGAATTTGATGTTGGGGGAGTGCAGTCAATAATTTCATGTGTATATATGTATAAAGACCTATACGTATAAAGCATTTTTTTTGTATTGTTTATTTGTATATATATATATATATATATATATATGTATCTTAAGCATGATGTAGTGATGTAGATTAAGGGGTGGAATGTCATGGTTTTGTAATTTTTGCTATTGGTATTCCACATCATAACATCATGTGGAGCACAGAGAAGAAGTACTACACATCCCAGGGGACCTCGCGGTCAGAGAGGAAAATACGTCACGGAAGCGACGCTGGCACTCTCTCTCTCACTGCCTGGCAGTGAGTGTGGGTGTGCTTCCAAGCCGCGGCGCCTTCAATTTCAAAGTAGGCTTCTCGGTCTTCGGAAACCTCTCTTTCTCTCTCTCTTATTTCACTTGATTTATTAGCCTCAATTCCAATTAGATTGTATTATAGTAAAATAAGTTTTACTCCTTAGATCGTTGCCGCTGCTCTGTTTGTTTCCTTGAGCCCAGCTCCCATCTCCCTACCCCTTTCCCTTTTTTCCCTTCCCCTTTGTCAGGGGCCGGGGGCCCACGGGCCTACTGCCCCCCCGTCACGGACACAGATTGATCTAGATAACCCCGTGACAATCTGCAAACTTACTGAGGGTGCACTCAATGCCCTCATCCAGGTCATCAATAAAGATATTGAAGAGGACAGGCCCCAGCACCGACCCCTGGGGAACACCACTCGTGACCGGTCACCAGCTGGATTTAACTCCATTCACCACCACTCTGGGCCTGGCCCTCCAGCCAGTTCCTTACCCAGCAAAGAGCATACCTTTCCAACCCACAGGCTGCCAGCTTCTGCAGGAGAATACTGTGGGAGACAGTGTCAAAGGCTTTGCTGAAGTCTAGGTAGACCACATCAACAGCCTTCCCCTCATCCACCAGAGGGGTCACTAGATCATAGAAGGAGATCAGGTTGGTCAAACAGGACCTGCCCTTCGTGAACCCATGCTGGCTAGGCCTGATCCTCTGGTTATCCCACACATGCCGCGTAATCTCCCTCAAGACAATCTGCTCCATAACCTTCCCTGGTACTGAGGTCAGGCTGACAGGCCTGTAGTTCCCCAGATCCTCCTTACAACCTTTCTTGTAAATGGGAGTCACATTGGCAAGCCTCCAGTCTTCTGGGACCTCACCAGTCAACAAGGAGCGCTGATAGATGATGGAAAGCGGCTCAGCTATCACCTCTGCCAGTTCCCTCAGCACTCTCGGGTGAATCTCATGAGGCCCCATGGACTTGTGGCAGTCCAGTTGGAGTAGTAGGTCTCTGACCGTTTCTTCCAGAATCACGGGGGGTTTAGTCTGCTCCCCAGCCGAGACTACCAGGTTAGAGTGTACCCTGAGGATAACTAGTTTGACTTTTAAAGACAGACGGAAAGAAGGCATTCAGAACCTCTGCCTTTTCCTTATCCTCACTGGTCACATTCCCAGCCTCATCCAGTAAAGAGTGGAGATTCTCCTTTGTCTTCCTCTTACTGTTGATGTATTTATAAAAGAGTTTCTTGTTCCTTTTTACCCCAGAGGCCAGGTTAAATTCAAGCTGGGCTTTTGCCTTTCTGATTTTCCCTTTACACATCTTAACGACTTCTTTGTATTCATTCTGAGTTGCCCATCCCTCCTTCCACAGGCGGTAGATTCTCTTTTTCTCCTGGAGCCTCAAGAATAGCTCCCTATTCATCCACGCCGGTCTTCTTCCCCGACGGCTTATTTTGTGGCTCAGAGGGACCACCTGCTCCTGTGCCCTTAAGACTTCCTTCTTGAAAAGCGACCAGCTATCTTGGACCCCTTTACTCACTAAGACTGAACGCCAGAGGACTCCCCCTACTAGTCTTTTGAACAATTCAAAGTCCGCCCTCCGGAAGTCTAAGGTAGTAGTTGTTTTGCTAGTCCTCTTCCCAGCTCCACCAAGAATCGAGAACTCTACCATTTCACGGTCACTCTGTCCAAGACAGCCCCCAACCTCCACATCTCCCACCAGACCTTCCCTGTTTGTGAACAGCAGGTCTATCGGGGCAGCTCCTCTTGTGGGCTCTCTCACCAACTGCATCAGGAAGTTATCCTCTATGTATTCCAGAAACCTCCTAGACTGCTTCTTCTGTGCTGTGCCGTACTCACAGCATATGTCAGGGAAGTTGAAGTCACCCATGAGGACAAGGGCTGGCGACTGTGCAGCTCGTGCCAGCTGCTTATAGAACACCTCGTCTGTCTTTTCATCTTAGTTTGGCGGTCTATAACAGATGCCCACCAGGATGTCTGCCTTGTCAGCCCTTCCTCTGATCTTTACTCATAGGGATTCAACCTTATTGTCCCCAGTCACAATCTCAGTAACATGAAAGCATTCTCTAACATAGAGAGCCACACCGCCACCCCTCCTTCCTTGCCTATCCTTCCCGAAGAGTTTGTAGCCATCCATTGCAGTACTCCAGTCATGGGAGCAATCCCACCACGTTTCCGTTATGGCAACTAGGTCATAGTTTGCCTGCCGCACAATGGCTTCCAACTCTTCTTGTTTGTTGCCCATGCTGCATGCATTGGTGTAGACGCACCTCAGCTGAGCCCCTAGCCTCACTCTTAATCCCAATACCGCTTCCCTAGGCTGATCTCTAGCAGGCCTGGCTTTATCCCCTTCCCCCTTCATATCTAGTTTAAAGCCCTCTCTACAAGTCCCGCCAGCTCCTGGGCAAGTATCCGTTTCCCCCTTGGAGACAGGCAATTCCCATCAGCAGACCTCAGGCCAGGTGCCAAGTAGACCGCCCCATGATCAAAATAATTGAGTACCTCAGCTTTCTCCTGTTTCCTTCTGGAGAGGGCCCACATCTTCCTTGTCCTTCCTTTTATCACTGATATACCTGTAGAATTTCTTAGTGTTCTCCCTTGATGTCCCTGGCTAGATTTAATCCTGTCTGAGCTTTAGCTTTTCTAATCTGATCCCTGGCTGCTCAGACAATTTCTCTGTAGGTAACCCGTTCCTGCTTCCACTCCCAATAGACTTTCTTTTTCTGCACAAGTAAGTCCAGGAGCTCCTTGTTGATCCATGGAGGCCTCCTGGCATTCTTGCCTGCCTTCCTGTTTCTGAGGATGCACTGCTTCTGAGCTTGGAGGAGATGGTTATTGAATACCAACTGGCTTTCTTGGGCCCCTCTTCCCTCCAGGGCTTTATCCTATGTCACCCTTCCAAGCATTTCACTGAAGAGTTCAAAGTCTGCTCTCCTGAAGTCCAGAGTAGCAAGCTTACTGTACACCTTCTTTGACACCCTAAGGATCTTGAACTCCAGCACTGCATGGTCACAATTTAATATCCATTATTTTTAATTAATATCCATTTCCCCATACAATTCGTACCATTCCCAGGTTATCCATTTCCCTTTTTGTTCCAAGAAAAACAAGCTTCTTTCTACTTGATCGCATGAACATTCAAAACAACTAGGCATCCCTTGTTTTCACATTAAATCCAACATCTTTCCTTTCTCTTCTGTAGGGTACAATAGGAGTTGTACTTATGACTCCACAGTGCTCTTTCCGCAGCTCTCCTCATGAACAATTCCATATCAAACTCCTCTTTCCAAAATGCCTCTAAGGTGGCAAGTACTCTGAATGGATACTGTAAACAGAAGGTAAGCATGACAACAGAATTCCCCACCCCCAAAGAAATGACGATTAATTGTCAAATCCCTCCAAGAGATCTACAGGTGGAATCTTGTACTCTCCTGCTACCAAGGTACATATTGAGGAGTCCAGTCACTCACAGGAGACTGGCACGATGTGAACTGGGAAATGAGCCAGAGCACACCTGTCTATCACACACACAAAAAAAAAACTTGCCATAAAAATTGACACAAATTACCTTTAAGTCATCTTGAGACCCAACAATAAAAAGAGGAATGGGAGGGGGAATGGACCTAAATTAAATGTGGCTGAAGTGCTTATAGAATCAAAGGATAATAAACAAATGCTTAAAAATAAGGTTTTAAATAAATTATAGAGTTCCATATCAGAAAATGAAACCAGTAAGTACCAGTCCCACATAAATGCCACCATCTCACCTCTCCCACGGCCACGTTTCCCACGATCTGAAGGTCTGTCTCCTTGATTGTTGTCCACTCCATTCTCTTCAGCTTTAACTGTGGAGAAAAGACAGCTTAAGAGAAACTTTAGAGATTCATATGTGAAAATACAGCCATCTGCTTAACTTGTACTCCAAAAGAAAAGGTGAGATTTTCAGAGTTCTTTGTTTACTTTGGATTGGACAATAAGGAAGCAAAATAACTAATTAGAGAAAATGTCTTTCAGCAGACAGTACTTTTTTTGGAAGTATAGTGTTTTGCAGACTACACTATTAAATCAATTATGGTCTCACCTCTAAAGAGGCAGGAAGTAAATCTGCCTCAGACTTTACTTTCTTGATAACGTGCTGATTGGCAACACTGAAAGAATAAGAGTTAACCAAGTGTCATGGTTTTATGATTTTTGGTAAACTGTTGACATTTTTGGTGGAGGATGCGGACAAAGAGCCTCAGGAGAGACCCGAGGCCGACCCCTGGGATTCTGGAGTCGAGCGTACAAGGGGTCCGAAGAGTGCTACACTCCAACTGAGAAGGAGATCTTAGCTGTGTATGACGCGATTTGAGCTGCTTCCAAAGTAGTCGGTACTGAAACGCAGCTCCTTCTGGCACCTCGACTGCCAGTGCTGAACTGGATGTTTAAAGGAAAGGTTCTCTCCACCCATCATGCTACTGATGCCAATTGGAGCAAGTGGATTGCGCTGATTATGCAACGCGTTTGGATGGGGAACCTCAGTTGTCCAAGAATTTTAGAGGTGATCATGGACTGGCCTGAAGGTACAAAGTTCAGTACATCACCGGCAGAAGAGGTGTCACGTGCTAAAGAGGCCCCACCATACAATGAACTACCAGAAAATGAGAAGAAATATGCCCTGTTCACTGATGGATTGTGTCTTATTGTGAGGAAGCATCGCAGATGGAAAGCTGCTGTGTGGAGCCCCACACGACAGGTTGCAGAGGCCACTGAAGGAAAAGGAGAATCAAGTCAGTTCGCAGAGGTAAAGGCTGTCCAGCTGGCCTTAGATGTTGCTGAACGGGAGAGGTGGCCAATGCTTTATCTTTATACTGACTCATGGATGGTGGCAAATGCCTTATGGGGGTGGTAACAGCAGTGGGAGCAAAATAACTGGCAGCGGAGGGGTAAACCTATTTGGGCTGTGGAAAGACACTGCTGCCTGAATAAAGAATATGGTTGTAAAGATGTGCCATGTAGATGCTCATGTGCCCAGGAGTTGGGCTACTGAGGAACAACAAAACAACCATCAGGTAGATCGAGCTGCCAGAATTGAGGTGGCTCAAATAGACTTGGACTGGCAGAACAAGGGTGAACTATTTCTAGCTCGATGTGCCCATGAGACCTTGGGCCATCAAAGAAGAGATGCGACATATAAGTGGGCTAGAGACCGAGGGGTGGACTTAACTGTGAACGCTATTGCACAGGTTATTCATGACTGTGACACATGCGCCACAATTAAACAAGCCAAGAGGATGAAACCCCTCTGGGGGGAAGGGCGATGGCAAAAGTATAAATATAGGGAGGCACGGCAGGTTGATTATATCGCCTTGCCACAATCTCACAATGGTAAGCGTTGTGTGCTTACCATGGTGGAGGCAACCACTGGGTGGCTTGAAACATACGCAGTACCCCATGGTACTGCCTGAAACACCATATTGGGTCTTGAGAAACAAGTCCTGTGGCGACATGGCACCCCAGAAAGAACTGAATCAGATAATGGGATTCATTTCAAAAATTCCCTTATTAATAAAGATCAAAGATCAAAATTCCCTTATTAATAAAGGCCAAAGATCATGGCATTGAGTGGATGTATTATATCCCCTACCATGCTCCAGGTTCTGGTACAATTGAATGATACAATGGGTTGTTGAAAACTATGTTGAAGGCAATGGGTGGTGGAACATTTAAGCATTGGGAGAAGCATTTGGCAGAAGCGACCTGGTTGGTCAACACTAGAGGATCTATAAACCGCGATGGTCCTGCCAGCTCCCTACATACTGTAGAGGGAGATAAGGTCCCTGTAGTACATGCAAAGAACATGTTGGGATAAGATGTTTGCGTCCTTCCAGCCTCTGGAAAGGGCAAACCTTTCTGTGGTACTGTTTTTGCCCAGGGACCAGGGTCCACTTGGTGGGTGATGCAGAAAAATGGGATATTCAGTGTGTACCACAAGGGAATTTGATGTTGGGGGAGTGCAGTCAGTTATTGCATGTATATATATATATAGATTTGCGTATGCATGTATTTAATCCTAGTTAATTATGGTTTGTTCGTATACATTAAGCACGATGTAGTGATGTAGAATAAGGGGTGGAATGTCATGGTTTTATGATTTTTGGTTACTGGTATTCCTCATCATAACATCATGTAGTGCACTGGGAGTTAAAATGTTAATGCTCCAGTTCCCGGTACCTGCCTGGAAGAGAAGGAGAACTACATTCCCCAGGGGGCTTTGCCATCGGAGAGGAGATATAACTCCTGGCAAGGTCACTTGATGGGGCTCTTCTCTTCGGCGCTCTTCTCCTTCGCCTCTCATTGGTGCTGCCTGTCCTGACTGCGCGCATCACTTCAGTATTTCTGTAAGACCTATGGCTTTCAGATACTCTCTCATTACATTTGATTTATTAGCTTCAATTCTAATTAAAAACATCTTCAGGTTTTCCCACTCATAAAAGGAGTTGGTCAAAGCTAGATTTTTTTCATTAAAGCAAATGGAAAAGTGTATCAGCTGTGCAGTGACATCTGCTATTGAGCAGTGTTAAAGATTCAATTCTAAAACTCACATAAAGAACAGTAAGTTGTACAAGATCAATTAATTGAAAAGGACAGAAATTGAAATTAAAGTGAGTTACCTCTGAAAAATACAAGCACAGACTATTCCAAAATCAAATCATGTAGACAGATCAAGCATATGTGTTGCATAAACAAGTTATAACCACTTCAGCCCTGAGGTATAGCTCTGATGGACTTTATTCCATTAAGCATTCACTCTCAATCATTTTCAGCTGCAAGAAAAACATCTGAAGCTTTTTTAAAATGAACCCCTATGTGTACACTCACGGCCATGGCTGCCTCCTCTTCCCCGTCGGTTGGAACTTCCCCGTCCACGACTCACTTCTCTGTCTCCTCGTTTTTCTCTGTTCTCTTTGTTTTCTGAACTTTCCTTTCCAGGGCTTTTCTTCTTTCCCCCTACAGTCTCCCAAGAAGTCTATTTCAATAGAACAGAATTAGATACAAAATTTAGAAAAAGAAGAGAACACTGTGTACTTCCAACTCACAGCTACAGCTCATCACATAGAGTAAAATCCAAGGAATGCTATGCTTAAACAAGACAAAGGACCAAGGTCCAAGCAGCAGACTTCAGCTTTAATATAGAAATCCATCTTTAAATTCAGTGATAATATCAGCTCCATATGAACATCTGTAAGAGTCAAAATTACTAAAACCTTTGCTGAGAATAGCACAGCAACTCATATTTTATGCAATTGCGTGGTTAGTCTACTGAGCCATAATTGCAAAGAAAGGTATTATTTGTAAACCATTAAGATGGCAAATACTTTTAATGTCCCCACCTCTAGGGGCTTATATTCTGGGCAGATGGTGCAAATTATAAGTATGAAGTTGCTTGTTTGAGCAGTATCATGTTATTTGTGTGACAGAAAACTCAGTCTCCTCCAGTAACCACCATATGGCTTCACCTGATGTCATGTGTAATACAGTTACACAGCCTAAGAAGCTCCAAGACTTTTAGAGATACTACAAAGGATAATTAAAAAGTAACTGCACCAACAACTGAAGAACCAAATCTAGACTGTTCAGCATGCACTATTTCACTAATTCACTATTTCACTCTTTTCACTTTTTTGTTTTAAGAAATACCCCAAACTGGATGATTCTGCAAATCTTAAATAAAAGCAGTCTCTCTTTAGTAATTTTAGTAAGGCTTTATATAACCTGAGAAGTATCAGTAAAAGGAGGATTATGGAAGCATCAGATCCCCATGCTTTCCTACAAATAAGAATTTCAGACAGTTACAAGGCTTTCAGGATTTGTAAAGTCATTTGTTGCTATTTATATAGCAAAAATATATATAATTTTGAAGAAAACTTTGAGAAGTTGGGAATGGCACTATCTCTGGGCATTAGTATGCATCACAGACTATCAAAGCTTCCTGTCTTTGTAAAGAAGTTAACTGACTAATTTCAGCTGAGGATTGCTGAGGCAATCCAAACTACAGTTGTGGACCTGATCCTTGAAAAGATATAACAGAAGCCTTCTTGCTGGTCTAATCTCAGGAAAAAAACCCAACAAAACAAAACAAAAAAACAAAACCAGGAGGGTCTCTCTTTAATCTACCTTCAAAAGCTTTAGCAACTAAAATACTGTTGGGCATAAAATAGCTCTTACTCCTGTAGGAAGTTAAAAGTCTTAGGCAAAGAAACATGCCCTTCTCTATTCTCCCCCACCATACATCCAAACCTAGACCGTCCTAACCACTGCAAGTAAAAAGTCTTCATAAACGTTACAAGTTTTAAGGATCGTAGCATTATATATAAATTAAAAAAAAAGCAGAGTACCAAAGAAATTATAAATAGACTTTGTAGCTATCACTCTTCGCTCTTCTAATTCCTCAGATTGGATAGATACATCTTCTAAATGAAATTAAAAAAAAAAAAAAAGTTATAGTGAATAAAAAAAAAAGCGAAGCTAGAAACAAATTTGGGAATCTGTATTAGGAACAAGCAGTACTTTGGCTTCCAACTTTATAGCAAATTCGTGGTAAAAGTGTTCTCAAGTATAATGGGCTCACAAAAAACCCTTCAAGTTGGAAGTTCACAGCACAAAGGACAATATGTCTTCATGCACTGATGTAAACCCTTCTAATTAATATTCTTTCCTCCTTTTTTTTTTTCAATCAGAAAACTTTTTAACTAGAAAATGAAAATTACAAGAGAACATAAAAAAAGGCAGATTTAACAACGAGATACAAATAAGATAGATTTAATCAAGGTGAGGTGCTCTCTTCTACTACCAACTTACACATTCAGCATTACACACTTTTGTGCTTTAGATAACCTCAACTCTTACAAATATAAGGGATAGAAAATGAAGTCCCCTTAGCTAGAATGATATGTATCCCAGATTTGAGGGGGTGCAAGGTTAGTGCTGAATGTTCAATATTTCCTGTGTTTTATCAGGATGTGTACTATTGCAAATAATAATAATTAATGAGGAAACTAATAAAGGAAGTCCAGGTTTCTCTACCAATTTAGATGAGATGGAATCTAGTTTACTATCTCAGATAAACTGTAAGAAGTCCCTCCAGCAAAAACTTCAAACACAATTTCCTGATAACACTTGGGATAAAAAAACAAAACATAATGCAACATTATAAGTGACATTGTTATACCCAGTTCACTTTTCTCTGTTTCTCAATTAATTCAAACTGATGAACAACACAATGACAAAAGCTATTACTTGCTGTATCCTCTTCTGACATTACGAGTTTTCAATTCATCTTTCAGATGTAGAAGCCTTCTCCAACCTCAATATTTGTCAATGTATTCCTTCAGAAGTTACAACTTCATGCTTTCCTCCCCTTTTAGGTTTATAAAGATTGCTTTTTGTGGCACAGTATCACCTAGTTTCAGGTCTCATGGTTATGGAGGTACTACAGAGTAACTACAGGGAAGCACTGGAACAGGATGCCCAGAGAAGTGGTGAATGGGTGTTCAAGGTCAGGCCGGATAGGTCTCTGAGCAACCTGATCGAGCTGTAGATGGAGTTTTGAAGCAGAGTCAAAATAGTTGCACGCAAATAAAAGCTAGAAGATTGCAGGACACCAGCAGAACAACCCAAACATTTTCAAGGTTCAGCCTACTCTAAGATATGGACAAGATAGAAAAGCTGCCCTGGTCCTCCCCGTTTCCTTCAGAAGAATTTCACTGGAGATATAAAAATAGAAAGCTTCCTAAACGATTTTCCCAATCACTCTTTCAAAGTAGAAAGGCACAAGCAAAAAGAGCAGTTTAATATAAAAGTTAAAACTTACCGTGTCTGAACTTCCTTCTAGCAGTATGTTGATTGCTCTGTTCACATCCCCATTACAATCATGTAGTGCCACTATGCACTCATCCTGGTTTTGCCCCGTCACTTCAATAAGCTGGTAGTAAAAGTCACACATTAAAAATATCCAAATTATCATCATAAAATAAGAATTAGTACCACCACAGATTCCAAGAAAGCATGCAGTTGTGTCAGAGCAATTTAAAATCCTGAATAAAATTATCTACATTTCACAGATCTGCTTAGGATTCACATAAGAGGCAGGATGAAACACAAATTTAAATAGTAATCAAGAAAACACTTTTTTTTCCCCCCTTTAACCCAATGCCTACAACAAATGTTGTCACTCCAGAGATAGCTGTATATGAGGGTAATGATGTAAGAGACGAAGACAGCTATAGTATCATCCCCCTCCTTATCTCACTCTGTAAGCACGGTCATCAAGTAAAATGTGGTGGAGAACAGATCCATCTGGAAAAAACATCCAGACTAAGAAAAAGGTTAATTGTTTTCAGTCAGATCAGCTCCTTCAATCCATTTTAGTATAAGGACAAAAACAGGCTAAGTGATGGCTGCTTAAGAAAGCTGTTACTCAATTATGTTCTGTGGACTTACAGTTCACATCGTACAATGTAGGATGGATATAATCAAGAATCTGTCATGAGGAATCTATTACCTCCACCCAAAGAGGAAAAAAAAATCAAAACATGAGCTAGAAATACATATACATATGTAAAATATTATAGATTTCCTATGAAGAATTTAATTCTTAGCCTTCCTATCAGCAATGCTCCAGACACTATTGATCAAGGGCCTTTGGCTTCAGGACATATAAGACTTCACTTCTGGCATAGCCAAAAAAGTTTATAAACAAGAACAATAAAAATCAGTTAACAGTGCTTCAGAAAAGGTATTTACACCCTAATTTATATTACCATGGGATGTCTTATAAGCAGACTTTTAAAGTCCAATAAGAGCATCTTCTAGTTGTGTCATTTGCACAAAGGTTTCATCTAAATCAGAAACAACCACTCTAGCTCCAAAACATAAGCTAGCCTAGGAACACCTTATTGCAGGACATTAAAACCTCTGTACTGCAAGAAACATACTTGTTTCACTTTATCTTCAAAATCTGCGTCATTCTTATCATAGATCATCTGAGCAAGACGAATCTGTTCTGCCGTTGCCTGAAAAATGCAAACATACAAAAAGGAATTTTTTAAAGTATCTCCTAGCATCACTATATTTCTCTACAGAGTCTTAGAAAGAACATACGCAAAAAGCACAGAGGTGCTACAAGGAAAATATTAATATTTCCACCTTTATGTTCATTTTACAGTTGAGGTTTAACTTGACAGGTGGCTTAGAACCACACAGTCATTCGCTCATTCCCCCCCCTTCCCAGTAGGATGGGGGAGAAAATAAAAATTAAATAAAAAGTAGAACCCATGGGTTGAGATAAAACTATTTACTAAGATAAAGGATAATAGTTATGACTATATATATATAAATGTATTTAACAAGTGATGCTCAAGCAATTGCTCACCACCCACTGACTGATGCCCAGCTAGCCCCTGAGCAGTAGAAGAGAAACAGATGAACTCCCACTCCCTTCAAACCTCCTTCCGCTTGATGTCATATGGTATGGAATATCCCTTTGGCCAGTTTAAGTCAGCTGTCCTAATCCTGTTTCTTCCCAGTTCTTTGAGCTCTTAACTGAGAATGGCCTTGGCTCTGTACAACACTGCTTAGCAGAAACTTTAAGCATCAATGTTATCAACAGCTTTTCTCCTAGAACCAAAACATTGCATCATAGCAGACACTGAAGAAAACAATTCTGTCCCAGCTGAAACTAAGACAAGAGTAAAAAAAAGTTTATTACGACAGAAGCAATTTTAACGTGTGGTTTTGACAAATGAAACACAGTTAAAGGTTAGTACATAGATAAGTGAAGTTTGTGATGGTCAGGAACTGTCTTAGAGTGACCATGAAATGGTAGAGTTCTTGATTCTTGGTGAAGTCAGGAGGGGAGGCAGCAAAACTACTACCTTGGACTTCCAGAGGGTGGACTTTGAACTGTTCAAGAAAAGACTGAGATTCTCAATGCCTTCTTTAAATTTTTCATTGAAAGTCAGACCAGTTATCATCAGGGCACTCTACCCCCGACCTGGAAGTCTCGGATGAGGAGCAGAATAAACCCCCCATGATTCAGGTGGAAACAGAGACCTACTATTCCACCAGGAGTGCTGTAAGAGATTATTATTTTATGCCATTGCCTCAAAGCTTGATGAGGAACAAGTCAGAATGAGTCCTGGTCAAGGGTTGAGAAATCCTTTGTCTGAGGGATGCAGATGGCCAGGGGCAACGAAAGAGAGAGAAGCTGCAACTTAATGGCCGGGAAGCAGTCTTTTGTGTGGGATTATCTCAAGGAAGATGGCCATCTCAGGGGATGCTGCACATGACACTGTCATGGTTTTATGATTTTTGGTTACTGGTATTCCACATTATAACATCATGTAGTGCACTGGGAGTTAAAGTGTTAATGCTCCAGTTCCGGGTACCTGTCCAGAAGAGAAGAACTACATTCTCCAGGGGCCTTTGCGGTCAGAGAGGAGATATAACTCCTGGCAAGGTCACCTGATGGGGCTTTTCGTCTCGGCACTCTTCTTCGCTTCTCCTCGCTGCTGCCCGTCCTGACTGCATGCATCGCTTCAGTATCAGTGTAAGGCCTTCAGCTTTTTGGTCAGTCTCTCTCTCATTATATTCGATTTACTAGCTTCAATTCTAATTATATTGTATTATAGCAAAGGAGAAATTCCTTCGCTATAATTGTATTATGTACAAGGAAACAGAGTTCCCTTTTCTGGAGGCGTGGATTTTGCGAAATCCCTCCGCCCCACTAGTCACGGAACTGGGCCGAACCAGCCCGTAAACCGTTGACATTCTTGGTGGAGAATGCAGGCAGATAGAGCAAAAAGCTGCTTTTTTGCTTTTTAGAACGAATCTCTCTCTCTGCTCTCAGATAGTTTTCTTAGTTTCGTTGGGAAAGTTGATCTCTTTTGCAGGTGCTCACTGAAAGCTTGACCTTGAAAGTCCAGGCGGACTGCCAATATTCTGGTGACATTTGTAAACTTTGAGCACTGATATTTTGCTTCTGTAAAAAGAAAAAAAAATGCTTTCTCTTCTGAAACTGCTTCTCAAGGGACTGCATGCCATTGGTTTTTCTTTTTTGATGCTCAAAACGTACTGGGCCTTAATTAAGTTTGCCACTTTGCTCTATGGAGCTGTAGGTATATATAATCGATTGAAAACACTGATGGAAATATGTACCTGGTATCTGCATACAATGTGGCATACAACTCCAGAGGGAGCTGCTGATTTTACAGAACTTGGGAGTTTTAAGCAGGCTCCTAGTCTCTCCTTTGAATCCTTTATGCATTTTTTGAATGCTCATCTGATGACAATGTCAATTTCCCTGAATGCACTACTCATCATTTCACTCAGTATTTGTATTTATCATATACATATTTTGAAGAAGTCTTCCCCTAAACCAGAGAATACTGAGTGGCAGGGAGTGTGGAAAGGCTTGGGAGAGACTTTAGAGAGATGGACATCCTCAGTGTCATGGAACTTTACTCCTGAACACCTGAAAGTCCCTGAGAGCTTAAACAATTATTTAAGACAGGAATGTTGTGGTTCAGGCAGATCTGAGGAGGCATAAATGATTTGGAGCCTGGCTAATGCTTATAAGGCCTTATTCAATACTATCCCAGAAAGGGATAGAGTTTCTGAAATTGAGAGAGAGAGTCTCCAAGCTGAGAGAGAGTGTCTCAGAGGTGATAGGGAGAATCTCCAGTTCCAGAGAGAGTCTTCTTGCTGAGAAACAGAATTTCCAGGCTGAAAAAGAGAGATTCTCTCCTAGTTGAGAGAGATGCCCTCCAATCTGAGCAGGACTCCCTCCGATCCGAGCGAGATGCCTGCCAGTCCGAGCAAGACACCCTCCGGTCTGAGAGGGACATCCTCAAGTCCAAACAGAACGTACTCCAAACTGAGCGAGACACCCTCCAAAATAAACTAAACAGAATTCAGTCTTGTCAAGCTATGCTTGAATCTGAACTAAATATCCTCGTAGTTGAATGAAACGGACTTCGAGCCAAACTGGAGAGTGAGAGCATCAGAACTGACCAACCTGATCAACCACAGGAGGCACCAGAATCGATGTCAGTTGCCCCTGTAAGAGGACGGAAAACAAAACGAATCTCGACTCAGTTAGAGAAGAAGGAAGAGGAGGAAGGGAAAGTACAGGAAGCAGTCACTGTAAGAGAAGAGGAGGAAAGAGGTCCAGAGGAGCGGCTCCAAGATCCAGGGGAAGCGCCCCTGAGTCCAGGGGAGGGGCCCTCAATAAGATCGTGGTAACCAACTCCCAGGAGGGTAACAAGAAGTCCTGAAAGAGCAGGAGGTGAGCAAGACATTGTTACTGTTGTTGATTGATCTCTAAAACTGAGTGAAATTAGAGGTCTGAGAAAAGACTTTTCACGCTACCCAAATGAGACTACTGTCATCTGGTTACTTAGATGTTGGGACAATGGGGCCAACAGTGTGTGGCTAGATAGTAGAGAAGCTCGCCAACTGGGTGGCATTGCTAGGGACTCAGCCATTGACAGATGTATTGGTACATGTCAGAATGGGTCCTTTACCCTCTGGAAGCGGATGTTGATAGCCATAAAAGAAAGATACCCCTTCAAAGATGATCTGATGCCTGAGAAAAAGAAATGGACTGATTTGGAACAAGGCATCAGTTATTTGAGAGAATACGCTGTGGTGGAAATATTACACAGCCCCAACTTTGTCCCTGATGAGCCAGACCAAGAGCATGATCCTGAGAAAGTCAGGTGTACACCAAATATGTGGCGTATATTCACAAAGACTGCACCAGAAAGGTATGCCAGTACATTTGCAGCAATTTATGGCAAAGGGGTAAGAAGACCCCTTGTAAATGAACTAGTTAATAGGCTTCAAGATTTTGAGGTACATTTAACCCCTCTACGAGCTTGTGTTTCAGCCACTGCATCATCCAACGTCTCAGCTATCAACAGAAGACGTCTACCTGCTCATGCAAGTGACAGCAGTAAGACTATGTCACGTTTTGCCTTGTGGCATTACCTACGTGACCGTGGAGAAGATATGAAGAAGTGGCATAAGAAACCTCCTCCTGCACTTCAAGCATGGGTAAAAGAATTGCAAGACAGATCAGCCACCAAGGTGAACTTCTCCAAAAGGGTGATTGCTCCAGTTACTGCAGAACACGGCAATAGCCGTAAGACCAACAGAGGTAACAAATAGAGGGGCCCTGCCCCCAGCCGCGGGATAATAGAGATAAAAAAAGGGATAATAGAGTGTATTGGACTGTGTGGATTAGATGGCCTGGCACATCAGAACCACAGAAATATAAGGCCCTGGTGGACACGGGTGCACAGTGCACTCTAATGCCCTCAAATCACCAAGGGACAAAATTGATTTATATACATGGGGGGACTGGGGGTTCCCAAGAGTTGACTATGTTGAAAGCCGAAATAAGCCTCACTGGTAAAAACTGGGAGAAACACCCTATTGTGACTGGTCCAGGGGCTCCCTATATACTTGGTATTGATTACCTCAGAAGGGGATATTTCAAGGATCCCAAAGGGTATCGACGGGCTTTTGGAATAGCTGTAGACACAGAGGGTGTTAAGCAGCTGTCTTTTTTGCCTGGTCTATCAGAAGATCCGTCTATTGTTGGGTTGCTACGAGTGAAAATGCAACAGCTACCAATTGCTACAAAGATGGTGCACAGACGGCAGTACCACACCAACAGCGATTCCTTGCTCCCCATTCATGACTTGATTCGTCATCTAGAGAGTCAGGGAGTGATTAGCAAAACTCACCTTTTAACAGCCCCATATGGCCAGTGCGCAAAGCCAGTGGAGAATGGCGGCTGACGGTAGACTACTGTGGCCTGAATGAGGTCACACCCCCACTGAGTGCTGCTGTGCCGGACATGTTAGAACTCCAGTACAAACTGGAATCAAAAGCAGCCAAATGGTATGCCACCAGTGAAATTGCCAACGCCTTCTTCTCCATTCCTTTGGCCACAGAATGTAGTCCAAAGTTTGCTTTCACCCGGAGGGGCGTTCAGTATACTTGGAACCGTTTACCCCAGGGGTGGAAACACAGCCCAACCATTTGCCATGGGTTGATCCAATCTGCTCTGGAACAGGGCAGTGCTCCTGAGCACCTGCAGTACATTGATGGTATTGTTGTGTGGGGCAACACAGCAGAGGAAGTTTTTGAGAAAGGAGAGCAAATAATCCAGATCCTTCTACGTGCTGGCTTCGCTATTAAGAGAAGCAAAGTGAAAAGACCTGCCAGGAAATTCACTTCCTAGGTATAAAGTGGCAGGATGGACGTCGTCACACCCCAATGGATGTGATCAACAAAATCACTGCCATGTCTCTGGCCACCAATAAGAAAGAGACACAATCTTTTCTGGGTGTAGTGGGTTTTTGGAGAATGCATGTTCCAAACTACAGCCTCATTGTAATCCCCTTTATCAGGCAACGCGGAAGAATAATTTTGTGTGGGGTCCTGAGCAGCAGCAGGCTTTTGAGCCGGTTAAACGGGAAATAGCCTGTGCCATGGCCCTGGGGCCAGTATGGATGGGACAGGATGTAAAGAACATCCTCTACACTGCAGCTGGTGAGAAAGATCCCACCTGGAGTCTGTAGCAAAGAGCCTCAGGAGAGACCCAAGGCCGACCCTTGGGATTCTGGAGTCAAGCGTACAAGGGGTCTGAAGAGTGCTACACTCCAACTGAGAAGGAAATCTTAGCTGCGTATTGAGGGGGTTCGGGCTGCTTCTGAAGTAGTCGGTACTGAAACACAGCTCCTTCTGGCACCTCGACTGCCAGTGCTGAACTGGATTTTTAAAGGAAAGGTTCTCTCCACCCATCATGATACTGATGCCACCTAGAGTAATTGGATTGCGCTGATTATGCAACGCGTTTGGATGGGGAACCTCAGCTGTCCAAGAATTTTAGAGGTGATCATGGACTGGCCTGAAGGTACAAAGTTCAGTACATCACCGGCAGAAGAGGTGTCACGTGCTAAAGAGGCCCCACCATACAATGAACTACCAGAAAATGAGAAGAAATATGCCCTGTTCACTGATGGATTGTGTCTTATTGTGAGGAAGCATCGCAGATGGAAAGCTGCTGTGTGGAGCCCCACACGACAGGTTGCAGAGGCCACTGAAGGAAAAGGAGAATCAAGTCAGTTCGCAGAGGTAAAGGCTGTCCAGCTGGCCTTAGATGTTGCTGAACGGGAGAGGTGGCCAATGCTTTATCTTTATACTGACTCATGGATGGTGGCAAATGCCTTATGGGGGTGGTAACAGCAGTGGGAACAAAACAACTGGCAATGGAAGGGTAAACCTATTTGGGCTGCTGAACTGTGGAAAGACATTGCTGCCTGAAGAAAGAATATGGTTGTAAAGATGCGCCATGTAGATGCTCACATGCCCAGGAGTCGGGCTACTGAGGAACAATAAAATAACCACCAGGTAGATCGAGCTGCCAGAATTGAGGTGGCTCAAATAGACATGGACTGGCAGAACAAGAGTGAATTATTTCTAGCTCGATGGGCCCATGAGACCTCGGGCCATCAAGGAAGAGATTCAACATACAAGTGGGCTAGAGACCGAGGGATGGACTTGACTATGGATGCTATTGCACAGGTTATTCATGACTGTGAAACATGCGCCACAATTAAACAAGCCAAGAGGATGAAACCTCTCTGGGGGGAAGGGCGATGGCAAAAGTATAAATATAGGGAGGCACAGCAGGTTGATTATATCACCTTGCCGCGATCTCGCAATGGTAAGCGTTACGTGCTTACCATGGTGGAGGAAACCACTGTGTGGCTTGAAACATACGCAGTACCCCATGGTACTGCCTGAAACACCATATTGGGTCTGGAGAGGCAAATCCTGTGGCGACATGGCACCCCAGAAAGAATTGAGTCTGATAATGGGACACATTTCAAAAATTCCCTTATAAATACTTGGGCCAAAGATCATGGCATTGAGTGGATTTATCATATCCCCTATCATGCACCAGCTTCTGGTAAAATTGAACGATACAATGGGTTGTTGAAAACTATGTTGAAAGCAATGGGTGGCAGAAAATTTAAGCAGTGGGAGAAACATTCGGCAGAAGCGACCTGGTTGGTCAACACCCGAGGATCTATCAATCACGATGGTCCTGCCAGCTCCCTACATACTGTAGAGGGAGATAAGGTCCCTGTAGTACAGGTAAAGAACGTGTTGGGAAAAGCAGTCTGGGTCTTTCCAGCTTCTGGAATGGGTAAGCCTCTTCGTGGAACTGTTTTTGCCCAGGGACCTGGGTCCACTTGGTGGGTGATGCAGAAAAATGGGGTTATTTAGTGTGTACCACAAGGGAATTTGATATTGGGGAAGTGCAGTCAGTAATTGCATATATATAGACATAGGTTTATGTGTGCATGTGTTTAATCCTAGTTAATTATGGTTTGTTTGTATACATTAAGCATGATGTAGTGATGTAGAATAAGGGGTGGAATGTCACGGTTTTATGATTTTTGGTTACTGGTATTCCACATCATAACATCATTTGGTGCACTGGGAGCTAAAGTGTCAATGCTCCAGTTCCGGGTACCTGTCCGGAAGAGAAGAACTACATTCCCCAGGGGCCTTTGTGGTCAGAGAGGAGATATAACTCCTGGCAAGGTCACCTGATGGGGCTCTTCTCTTCAGCGCTCTTCTCCTTCACAATAATACAATTATATTATATTATATTATAGAATATATTATATATATATAATTATTATATTATATCATACAATATAATTCAGAAAAGGGTCCCCTGTTTCCCTTTTCTGGAGGCGTGGATTTTGCGAAATCCCTCCGCCCCACTAGTTATGGAACTGGGCCGAACCAGCCTGTAAACTGTTGACAGACACTTACCTGAGCACCCAGGGATGTCACTTATGCAGGAAAAAAGGAGGATAAAAGAGAGATTCAGCAAGCATGAAGTGAGGTTTTCTGACAACAGATCCCCCATGAAGAACAAGAAGGTTTCTGACATGAGAAGCCCCACGGCTTGCCTCTCCCTCCTGGACTTGCTCTGCGCTCTACCTGCTTGCTGCCTAAGGCCGGCCACTCTGCTGCTGCTCTCCCCCGGAGTCTGCCATCAGATCCCTCACTGCAGTATGTCTGCATGCTGACAGACTCTCCAGGGCTTGCTACTGGAGACCTGCTGCTTTCTCCTGAACTTCTTCCTGGACCTACCTGGTACCTGCACCTTCTTCCTGCCTAAGACCAGCCATGCTGCTGCTGCTCTCCCCACTGCGCTTTTACCCCAGACCATCGGAACGTCTTGCAATGGGAGTGCTGCTGGATCCTGGTGGTGACCATCCCTGCTTTACGCAATTCTTTTCTCTTTCTATCTTTTCTATCACCCGCCTTCTCTTCCCCATCACCCTAAATTGTAATAGTGTCTGTCCTCCCCTTCCCCATCTTCCTGATTAAGATTTGTAATAAACTGGTTGGACCAACATTTGAACCATTGTTTCTTAATCTCACGCCGGGTATACATATATCAAAGAACCTCCTCTCCCTCCTATAAATTGTAGTGAGACAACTGCCACAAGTCCACAGGCCAGATGAGATCCAAGTGAGAGTGCTGAGGGAACTAGCAGAGGCGATAGCTAAGCCACTTTCCATCATCTATCAGCGCTCCGTGTTGACTGGTGAGGTCCCAGAAGACTGGAGACTTACCAGTGTGACTCCCATTTACAAGAAGGGTCGTAAGGAGAATCCGGGGAACTACAGGCCTGTCAGCCTGACCTCGATGCTAGGGAAGGTTCTGGAGCAGATCATCTTAAGGGAGATCACATGGCATGTGCGGGATGACTAGAGGATCAGGCCTAGCCAGCATGGGTTTGTGAAGGGCAGGTCCTGCTTGACTGACCCAATCTCCTTCTATGATCTGGTGACCCACCTGGTGGATGAGGGAAAGGCTGTTGATGTAGTCTACCTTGACTTCAGCAAAGCCTTCGACACTGTCTCCCACAGTATTCTCCTGCAGAAGCTGGCAGCCTGTGGGTTGGAAAGGTATGCTCTTTGCTGGGTAAGGAACTGGCTGGAGGGCCAGGCCCAGAGTGGTGGTGAATGGAGTTAAATCCAGCTGGTGACCGGTCACGAGTGGTGTTCCCCAGGGGTCGGTGCTGGGGCCTGTCCTCTTCAATATCTTTATTGATGACCTGGATGAGGGCATTGAGTGCACCCACAGTAAGTTTGCAGATGACACCAAATTGGCTGGGAGTGTGGATCTGCCTGGGGGTAGCGAGGCCCTACAGAAGGATCTGGACAGGCTGAATGGCTGGGCTGAAGCCAATGGGATGAGGTTCAACAAGACCAAGTGCCGGGTCCTGCACTTTGGCCACAACAACCCCAGGCAATGCTACAGGCTTGGGGCAGAGTGGCTGGAAGACTGTGAAGAGGAAACGGACCTGGGGGTAGTGGTCAACACTTGGATGAACATGAGCCAGCAGTGTGCCCAGGTGGCCAAGAAGGCCAATGGCATCCTGGCTTGTGTCAGAAATAGTGTCGTCAGAAGGAACAGGGAAGTAATTGTACCTCTGTATTCAGCACTGGTGAGGTCGCACCTCGAGTGCTGTGTTCAGATTGAGTTACTTTCTTACTAGTGTGCAGAGACATGGCAGTGATTTTGTTGACCACGTTTGCTGGGATGTGACGACATCCATCTTGCCACCTTATACTTAAGAACTGAATTTCCTGGGCAGGTCCTTTCACTTTGCTTCACTTAGTAGCAAAACCAGCTTGCAGAAGGATCTGAATTATTCTTTCTCCTTTCTTGAAAACTTCCTCTGCTGTGTTGCCCCACACAACAATACCATCAATGTACTGCAGGTGCTCAGGAGCACTGCCCTGTTCCAGAGCAGATTTGATCCACCCATTGCAAATGGTTGGGCTGTGTTTCCACCCCTGGGGCAAACGGTTCCAGGTATACTGAACGCCCCTCCAGGTGAAGGCAAACTGTGGCCTACAGTCTGTGGCCAAAGGAATGGAGAAGAAGGCGTTAGCAATGTCAGTGGTGGCATACCATTTGGCTGCTTTTGACTCCAGCTCGTACTGGAGTTCTAATATGTCTGGCACAGCAGCGCTCAGTGGGGGTGTGACCTCATTCAGGCCACGGTAGTCTACCGTCAGCCTCCATTCTCCACTGGCTTTACGCACTGGCCATATGGGGCAGTTAAAAGGTGAGTGAGTTTTGCTTATCACCCCGATTCTCTAGCTGACGAATCAACTCATGAATGGGGAGCAAGGAATCCCTGCTGGTGCAGTACTACCATCTGTGCACCATCTTTGTAGAAATTGGTACCTGCTGCTCTTTTACTCGTAGAAATACGCCCTGTTCACTGATGGATCGTGTCGTATTGTGGGGAAGCATCGCAGATGGAAAGCTGCTGTGTGGAGCCCCACACGAAAGGTTGCGGAGGCCACAGAAGGAAGAGGAGAATCAAGTCAGTTCGCAGAGGTAAAGGCTGTCCAGCTGGCCTTAGATGTTGCTGAACGGGAGAGGTGGCCAATGCTTTATCTTTATACTGACTCATGGATGGTGGCAAATGCTGTATGGGGATGGTTACAACAGTGGGAGAAAAAACTGGCAACGGAAAGGTAAACCTATTTAGGCTGCTGAACTGTGGAAGGATATTGCTGCCCGAACAAAGAATATAATTATAAAGGTGTGTTACATAGATGCCCATGTACCCAAGAGTCGGGTTACTTAGGAACAGCAGAATAGCCACCAGGTAGATCTTGCTGACAGAATTGAGGTGGCTCCAATAGACCTGGACTGGCAGAACAAGGGAGAGCTATTTCTAGCCCACTGGGCCCATGAGACCTCGGGCCATCAAGGAAGAGACGCAACATATAAGTGGGCTAGAGACCGAGGGGTGGACTTAACTATGGACGCTATTGCACAGGTTATTCATGACTGTGAAACATGCGCCACAATTAAACAAGCCAAGAGGATGAAACCTCTCTGGGGGGAAGGGCGATGGCAAAAGTATAAATATAGGGAGGCACAGCAGGTTGATTATATCACCTTGCCGCGATCTCGCAATGGTAAGCGTTACGTGCTTACCATGGTGGAGGAAACCACTGTGTGGCTTGAAACATATGCAGTACCCCATGGTACTGCCTGAAACACCATATTGGGTCTGGAGAGGCAAATCCTGTGGCGACATGGCACCCCAGAAAGAATTGAGTCTGATAATGGGACTCATTTCAAAAATTCTCTTGTGGATACCTGGGCCAGAGAACATGGCATCGAGTGGATTTATCATATCCCCTATCATGCACCAGCCTCTGGTAAGATCAAACACTACAACGGGTTGTTAAAAACCATGTTGAAAGCAATGGGTGGTGGAACATTTAAGCACTGGGAGAAGCATTTGGCAGAAGCCATCTGGTTGGTCAATACCAGAGGATCGGTCAGCCGAGATGGTCCTACACAGTCCAGCTCCCTACATACTGTAGAGGGAGATAAGGTCCCTGTTGTACATGTAAAGAACATGTTGGGAAAAGCAGTCTGGGTTCTTCCAGCTTCCGGAAACTGCAAACCTCTCCGTGGAACTGTTTTTGCCCAGTGACCTGGGTCCATCTGGTGGGTGATGGAGAAAAATGGGGATGTCCAGTGTGTACCACAAGGGAATTTGATGCTGGGGGAGTGCAGTCAGTAATTCTGTGTGTGTCTAATGCTCGTCAATTACAGTTTGCTCATATATATTAAGTATGATGTGATGATATGGAATAAGGGGTGGAATGTCATGGTTTATGGTCATCAGTATTCCACATCATAACATCATGTAGTGCACTGGGAATTAAAGTGTTAATGTCCCAGTTTGACATACTAAAGAGAAGACACTACGTTCCCCAGAAGACTTTTCGCTGTGCTGATATCATTTTTGCACAGGGGGGAACGCATATAAGGTGCTGCTGGGTCATCTGACTTCCTTTTGCTTTCCTTCATCGCTGTTCTGCTTCGTTTCTCCTCACTGCTGCCCAACCGTGCATGCTGCTTCAGCATTACTGTAAGGCCTACAGCTTTTTTTTTCAGATACTCTCTCTCTCATTATATTTAGTAAACTAGTTTGTTCCTCCTCAGATCGTTGCCGTTGTTCTTTTCTTTAATTATTTATGGGTTCCCTGTTTCCCTTTTCCAGAGGCGTGGACTTTGCCAAGTCCCTCCACCCCACTAGTTATGGAACCGGGCCGAACCAGCCTGTAAACCGTTGACAATCATAACATCCTGTAGTGCACTGGGAGTTAAAGAGTTAATGCTCCAGTTCCATGGATTGTGGATAGTTCTGGGTACCTGGTTCTCAGAAGAGAAGAACTACATACTTCATACCCCAGAGCTCTTTGCGTTATTCTGTTTCCATTTTCCGTTCAGACAGAAAGATAAAACTGTTCGTATGTCACAAGATGTCCCTTTTTTTTTCTCTACTGCTCAGCCTGGCTAGATGTCTCACCTCAGCATTAGAATAAGACCTTCGGTTTTTGGACACTCTCATTATATTTGATTTATTAGCTTCAACTCCAATTATATTGTATTATTTGTATTATGGTGCGTTATCTTGCATTCTGATATCTTATTTAGTAAATTAGTTTTTTCCTCCTCAGATTGTTGCCGCTGTTTTGTTTTTAGGCCCATCTCCCTGCCCATTCCCCTTTTCCCTTTTCTGGGGCGTGGGTCCATGGATCCCTCTGCCCCGCTAGTTATGGAACTGGGCCGAACCAGCCCGTAAACCACTGACACTCATTCAACATCTTCATCAACAACCTGGATGAAGGGATAGAGGCCACCCTCAGCAAGTTTGCTGATGATACAAAGCTGGGAGGAATGGCTGACTCACCAGAAGGCTGTGCTACCATTCAACAAAACCTGGACAGACTGGAGAGTTGGGCAGAGAGGAACCTGATGTCATGGTTGTACGATTTTTGGTTATCATTATTCCACATCATAACATCATGTAGAGCACTGGGAATTAAAGAGTTAATGCTCCAGTTCTGTGGACTGCCGATATTTTCAGGTAACTGGTTCTCAGAAGAGAAGAACTACATCTCCCAGAGGACTTTGCATTTCCATTTTCCGTTCAGAGGGAAAGATAAAACTGTTCGCAGATCACAAGACATCTTTCTTTTTCTTTTTCTGCTCATCTCTGCAGTGTGTACTCCCCAGCCATCTCACCTTCAGCATTAGAGTAAGGCCTTCAGTTTTTGGACACTCTCATTTTATTTATTAGCTTCAATTCCAATTATACTGTATTGTACTGTTTTATATTGTGTTATCTTGCATTCTACTATCATATTAAGTAAATTAGCTTTCCTCCTCAGATCATTGCCACTGTTTTGTTTTTAGGTCCATCTCCCTACCCTTTCCCCTTTTCCCCCTTCCCCCTTTCCTGGGGCATGGGTCTGTGGGTTCCCTTGCCCCATTAGTCACGGAACCAGGCTGAACCAGTGCATAAAGTGGTGACAACTTGCATTTCTGCTATTACAATTAGTAAATTAACTTTCCTCCTCAGATCATTGCTGCTGTGGTTTTTTTTTTCCTTATTTATTATTATTACTTTCCCTTTTTGTTCCCTTCCCCCCTCCCTTTTCCAGACAGTGGGCCTGTGAGTCTTCTGTCCCCCTGTCATGGATACAGATAGATTTAGAGATAACTCCGTGACAGTAATAAACAGAGGGCCATACCAGACCAAGTAGCTTCCTAGCTATGTCTCTAACCATGGCCCCAGGGAGACAGGAGACTTCCCTGTGGATAGGGTCTGGTTTACATATTGGGCTCTCTGTTCCCCTCAGAAGGGAGTCATCTATGATAATCACCCTTCTTTTGTTCTTGACAAAGGCAGTCTTGAGGCAGAGGGCTGACTGACTTGCCCTAGACAACCCCCTGGATGGACTGTCACCAACATCTTCATTTGCCTGTCCCTCAAGTTACATATACCTGTTGTGCAAGGGCACCTGGGAAGTTGAGGAAGGCCAGAAGGGGATTTGCCTGCCACCCCAAGCAAGAACCTGTTTCCACTACTCCCTGTCTCTTAGGTCCCCTCCTTCTGTCTGCTGGCAAGAAGGTAGGAGATCCTCCACTTGTTGCAGAATTCCCCAGTGCACTTCTCGCAGGGATGGCAGGGTGTGGCTACACCAGTCTATCTCTCTTTCATAGTCCATGATATTCCTTAATCTTTCCACTTCCTACTCAGTCTGGTGGCAGAACTGAAGGATTATCCACCTGCTCACAATGCATACAGGTGGTATCCCTGCTACCCTCCAGTATTTGTGACAGGCTGAGTCACTTCCAACAGCCAGAAACCTGTACAGATGCATGTTTGTGTGGGTGCTTAATCTGGGTTGTCACATTCTTTCTAGCAACAGCTTTCAGCCAAGTGGAGACCATGGCTAAGTCTAGCTCTTCCAGGAGAGCGACGACCACTAGGTGAGCTGCCCTCTTGAGTGGAAAGGGACTGTGACCTCCCTCATATACCACTGTGCCTGCATGAACTTCCGTGTAAGCTGTTGCACCACACTCTTAATGATGCACCACACCCTGTTCACTGGGCTCCTAGTCCCACTCCCTACGGGCTGCCTTTGTATGGGTAAGGGTTTAAGTCACTATCACTCCTGGCTTCAACCATGAATCCTCAGAGTTGTCTCTTATCAGGAGAGGAAGGGACTGGTGCTCAAGCCTCCAATCCAGAGCCAATCCCCTTCAAGTCTACATACTTACTTCAAACTCCAAAATTATTATACAGTAGCACATACCTGTATTACTTGTTTCTGCTGTTGTACTGGCTGTGTGGTTGAAGTTTGCATTTTGTCCCGAGTACCCCGGGTACGTTCACTGCCCACCGAAGTCATCATATACAGTATATACAAAACAATGTATGTACAAAATAGAAAATCTGAAAACAAAAAAAAAAAGAGTATGAGTTAATTCACAACACTGATTCGACACCCAGATAACATAAACACAGTATCTTCAACTTTACTTGCCTTTACCATGAACTCTATACAAAGATACCTGAGAAAGCAGCTTAAAAACACCATTATTGGATTTACCAGCCTTTATACTAAAATTGGGAATTAAGTAGATAAAAAGCATCCTTATCAGCTGATTGGAATCTGTCTACATCTGTACTTCCAGACTACATCCACATCTCCCTGAATTTCCAGTTTGTCATGGTTTTGTAATTTTTGCTATTGGTATTCCACATCATAACTTCATGTGGAGCACAGAAAAGAACTACACGTCCCAGAGGACCTCATGGTCAGAGAGGAAAATACGTCACAGAAGTGATGCTCGCTCTCTCTCACTGCCTGGCAGCGGGTGTGGGTATGCTTCCGAGCCGTGAGCCATCAATTTCAAAGTAGGCTTCTCAGTCTTAGGAAACCTCTCTCTCACTTATTTTACTTGATTTATTAGCCACAATTTCAATAAGATTGTATTATATTGTGTTACACTGCATTCCAATATCGCAGTTTGTAAAATAAGTTTTCCTCCTTAGATCGTTGCCGCTGCTCTGTTTGTTTCCTTGAGCCCAGCTCCTATCTCCCTAAGTCTTTTCCTTTTTTCACTTTCCATTTTCGGGGGCCGGGGAGCCCATGGGCCTACTGCCCCCCCGTCACGGACATAGATTGACCTAGATAACTCCGTGACAGTTTTTGGTGGAGAATGCAGGCAGTAGCATAAGATTTTAACGTTAGGTAAAAATTAGTTAATAGGGAAGAGAAAAAAAGAAGGATTTCTTTAAGCCACAGACTATAAAAGCATTGCTACTTGACCTTCATAGATTAGATTGTAGTCTGGGCAGTCTGCCAAACTCCGGACACTGTAGAGTGTCTTCTGTTTTGGTTCTTTTTTTTTCCCTTCACTTTTTTAGCAACTACCAGCTATGAATCCACTCTTCATTTTAGCTGCTCTGTTTAAGGGATTGAAAGCAATTACAATCTACCCAACGTATTAGCTGATTATTAACGTCATGATTTATTGTTGTGGAATTGTGTTCATGTATAACCAAATAAGGGCACTGATGGAAACACCTGCGTGTGGGCCCCGCAATGTCATGGGATTTCACTCTTGAACACCTCTGGGATCCCGAGAAACTAAGCCAGTATTTGAGTCAGGGATGGTGCGGCTTAGTTCGACCTAAGGAGGTA
The DNA here is from genome assembly GCA_030625065.1 of Alectoris magna. Lineage (NCBI taxonomy): Eukaryota > Metazoa > Chordata > Aves > Galliformes > Phasianidae > Alectoris > Alectoris magna. The sequence goes on from CM060574.1 coordinate 7,327,179, forward strand.
CAACGTATCTGGGGCTTGGCTTGTGCTTACCGTGTTCTACACAATACTATTCTGGAGAGAGAGAGAGTTTCCGAGCTGAGGTTCAAGCCAAAGGGGGAAATCCCCAAGTCAAATCTGATCAGTCCCAGGAGGCACCAGTAACAATGTCAGCTGCCCCTTTGGAAGGCAAGAAATGGAAATGGGTGTCTTGGCATCTAGAATGGAAAAAAGAAGAAGCAGCGGAGGAGGAGGCAGAGAAAGATCCAGGTGAGGGGCCCTCCTCAACACCGAAGAAGGCAAAAGGAAATACTAAGAGGCATGAAAAGGAGAGTGATGAGGAGGAATTCTCTATTACTGTTCGTCAACCTCTGAAGATGACTAAAATCCAAGGGTCAAGAAAGGAGTTTACACGGCACGCGAACGAATCTCTTGTTACCTGGTTGCTTTGCTGTTGGTACAGCGGAGCCAGTAGCTTGTCTATGGATGGTAATGAAGCTTGTCGACTAGAAAGCATTGCTAGAGACCCAACTATTGACAGAGGGATTAGTAGATGTTTGGATGGGGCTGCCACCCTCTGGGAGCGAATGTTAGTAGCTGTGAAGGAAAAGCTTCCCTTCAAGGACAGTCTGAAGCCTGTGATGAAAAAGTGGGATACAGCTGAAAAAGGTATCCAGTATTGGAGGGAAATAGCTGTGGTGGAAATGTTGTATAACCCTAATTTTGATCCTGTCGATCCTCGCCAAGACCATGATCCCGAGAGAGTGAGGACAACGCCTGATATATGGCAGAAACTCACCAAGACAGCACCAGAGAGGTACGCCGTTACACTAGCAGCAACATTTCAAAGGTACGAGGAACAACAGAGAAGAGCCCTAGTTTTTGAATTGGTTCTTACTCTTCAAAACTTTGAACAACAGTTACCTCCAACTCACGTCTCCATTTCAGCCATCTCAGAAGTAACGGACAGACGGAATGAAATGCAAGAGCAAATGTCTCTATTGATTAATTGTGATGATCCCGTAGTAGTATCAGAAACGATTGATGAAGATCAGGATCATCATGGAGTCTAATGAAGGAGCTGACCAAACTAATGAAAATCCAGTTAATTAAAGGTGATGAACCCTCCTCCTCACCTGTATCATCAAAAATCTCAGCTATTAAACGCAAACGCTTTCCAGCTCAAGCAAGGAACAACAGTAAGACTACATCGCGTATTGCCTTGTGGCGTTACCTACGTGACCATGGAGAAGATATGAGGAAGTGGCACGACCAAGCCACTCCTGTACTACGAGCACAGGTGAGAGAATTACAAAACAGATCCATTGCCAGTACAGCTGCTCCAGTTACCACAGGTAATGAACAGGGGGGCCCTGCCCTCAGTCAGGGGGTAGAAAGGGATAACAGAGTTTATTGGACTGTGTGGATTCGGTGGCCTGGCACATCAGAACCACAGAAATATAAGGCACTGGTGGATACCGGTGCACAGTGCACTCTAATGCCCTCGAGTCATGAAGGGACAGAATCAATGCATATTTCTGGAGTGACTGGGGGCTCTCAAGAATTGACTGTGTTGGAGGCTGAAATAAGCCTCACTGGTAAAGAGTGGCAGAAACACCCTATTGTGACTGGCCCAGGGGCTCCATGCATACCTGGTATCGATTACCTCAGAAGGGGGCATTTCAAGGATCCTAAGGGGTATCGATGGGCCTTTGGAATAGCTGCTGTAGATACAGACAACATTAAGCAGTTGTCTGTTTTGCCTGGCCTATCGGAAGACCCATCTGTTGTGGGGCTGCTACGAGTAAAAGAGCAGCAGGTACCGATTGCTACAAAGACTGTGCACAGACGGCAGTACCGCACCAACAGGGATTCCTTGCTCCCCATTCGTGAGTTGATCACACACTGGGAGAGGGGGAAGGGCAGAGAGTGAGCAGAAAGTTCTAACAAAGAGAAAACACAATGGTAACGATCTGAGGAGGAACGGTAATTTACTAAATGTAACCAAATCAAACAAAACAAGAGACAAGAGTACCCAAAGTAGGAGTCAAACCACGACAGTGCGATGGCAGCACGTGCTTTTCTCCCCGGCAAGCTGAGACAGCCAGAGGCAGAGAGCGGCTGAGGTCCGGTCCGGAGTCCCACCCCACTTTCTCTTCGCGCCAAGTCCTCCAGTGATGATGCCCCTCCCCTCCGGGAACCCAAAATGGCGGTAACACGGAACCAGAACATGAACTCTTTAACTGCCACTGTTCTGCATGATGTTCTAAGGTGGAATACCAACAACAGAAATCACCAAAACACAATTCGTCAGCTGGAGAGTCAGGGAGTGATCAGCAAAACTCACTCACCTTTTAACTGCCCCATATGGCCGGTGCGTAAAGCCAGTGGAGAATGGCAGCTGATGGTAGACTACCGTGGCCTGAATGAGGTCACACCCCCACTGAGCGCTGCTGTGCCGGACATGTTGGAACTCCAGTACGAGCTGGAGTCAAAAGCAGCCAAATGGTATGCCACCATTGACATTGCTAACGCCTTCTTCTCCATTCCTTTGGCCAGTCTGTAGGCTACAGTTTGCCTTCACCTGGAGGGGTGTTCAGTATACCTGGAACCGTTTGCCCCAGGGGTGGAAACACAGCCCAACCATTTGCCTTGGGTTGGTCCAAACTGTACTGGAACAGGGTGGTGCGCCTGAGCACCTGCAGTACATTGATGATATCATTGTGTGGGGCAATACAGCAGAAGAAGTTTTCACGAATGGAGAGCAAATAATCCAAATTCTTCTGCGAGCTGGTTTTGCTATAAAGCAAAGCAAAGTAAAAGGACCTGCCCAAGAAATTCAGTTCCTAGGTATAAAGTGGCAAGATGGGCGTCGTCACATCCCAGCAGATGTGAATGACAAAACCACTGCTATGTCTCCACCCACTAGCAAGAAAGAGACACAGTCTTTTCTGGGCGTAGTGGGCTTTTGGAGAATGCATGTTCCAAACTACAGCCTCATTGTAAGCCCCCTTTATCAGGTGACGCGGAAGAAGAATGATTTTACATGGGGCCCTGAGCAGCAGCAGGCTTTTGAACAGATTAAACAGGAGATAGCCCGTGCCGTGGCCCTGGGGCCAGTACGGACGGGACAGGATGTAAAGAACATCCTCTACACTGCTGCTGGAGAGAAAGGTCCGACCTGGAGTTTATGGCAAAGAGCCCCAGGAGATACACGAGGCCGGCCCCTGGGATTTTGGAGTCAAGTGCACAAGGGGTATGAAGAGTGCAACCCTACAACTGAGAAGGTGTCATGGTTTTGTAATTTTTGCTATTGGTATTCCAGATCATAACATCATGTGGAGCACAGAGAAGAAGAACTACACGTCCCAGAGGACCTCACGGTCCAAGAGGAGAATATATAACGAAAGCAACACTCGTTCTCTCTCTCTCACTGCCTGGCAGCGGGTGTGGGTGTGCTTCCAAGCTGTGCACCTTCCATTTCAAAGAAGGCTTCTCGGTCTTCGGAAACCTCTCTGTCTCTCTTATTTTACTTGATTTATTCACCTCAATTTTCAATTAGATTGTGTTATAGTGTGTTATCCTCCATTCCGATATCATAGTTAGTAAAATAAGTTCTCCTTAGATCATTGTCGCTGCTCTGTTTGTTTCCTTGAGCCCAGCTCCCATCTCCCTACCCCTTTCCCTTTTCCGTTCCCATTTTTGGGGTCAGGGGGCCCATGGGCCTACTGCCCCCCTGTCACAGACATAGATTGACCTAGATAATTCTGTGACACAGTTGTTTAACATATACACTTTTTAATCTAATACTCTGTTGAGATTCCAGTTTCACCTGGAATCCCCCATGCACATCAGTGCTATCCTGTCTGTGGCAGTCAGCTTTCATTTCAATTCATCCTCTGTCATTAAAATTACTTTGAAACAGGAAAAATAATATTTTCCTGTGTTTGTACAGCACCCAACACAATGCTGTAACTGATGAAAATGCTTTTTAGTAGCTATGTTAACTGGAAACAGATATCAGAATAGTCACAGTCAACTGCCTGTTTTCTGTCCCTGTGACAGTGCGAAGTATAACTGCCTGCAAATTTAGGAAAGTAAAGACAACCTGCAAGTGGTGCCAACTGGGCAGAAGACATGCAAAGCTGCAGCAAAGTCCTTTCACTGCAGCCCCACTGCAAGTATGTGCCTCAGCACACAACTCATCAGTAGCTTTGGCACAAGTTTGCTATCACTGAGTTCAATGTATAATAAGGCTTGGATTAAAACTGAGGAAACTACTGTGATTGCATAGACAAGGATTTGTTCAATATCCAACTGGTCACTAGCCTTCACAAGTGAACTGTACTCAAAAACTGAAGTTGCAACAAGATGCTACAGTTTAAACACTGATCTTCAGAAAAGACAGTTAATCCCATTACAATCTTGTATTTAGAAATGTGTTTCTGTTGGCAAAAATTGAACCCAAAACTGATTTATTCTTTTTTATGTGATAGTTAAAGCATTCAGCAGAGCCTGAGGACAAAGTATATTTCTATTAACTCTTGCATATTTAACAAGGAAAAGCCTGCCTTTACCAGGAACCAACTGAAGTTGGATTTGAACTGGAACAGTGTTACTCCAGCTTTATGAATACATTCGCCAAAGCCAATCTACTTCACAGTCTCTTAAGGTGGTCTAACCTCATTGTCTTCTCAACCCCAGAACAAACAGGCCTTCAGAGCACTGCATTTTGACACCCTAACAGCCAGATACAGTCAGAAGAGAGGTTACCCAAGCTCACAACAAAGTGTTCCACAGAAAGCAAAATATTAAATAGTCATGGAGACATTCTGAACAAGTTCAACACTTATCACAGGCTCTCTCTGGTCATAGCTGTACACTGATATTTTAAACACGCTACAAACTGTCCTTTGTTGAGCCAACACTAAGCATTACTTTTCTCTGTGTTAAAATCTTTGTAAGCTATGCAGGCTGGACTTCTAATGCCTAAGACTAAATTTCATATATGCTAACAACCTTCTTTGTTTGAGGATTAGTTTTGTTTTAGAATATCAGCCAGCTCATCACAAGTTCAACCTATCAAAAATGAGCAATGAGGAAAAAGCTCTAAAGAAAGAGTAGGGCAGAGAATACTAACCTCTCTGAAAGACAAGCTAATAGTTTCAAATATTGTCTCAAATCAGCACACTAAGATATGTGTCATGGTTTTATGATTTTTGGTTATTGGTGTTCCACATCATAACATCATGTAGTGCACTGGGAGTTATGTTAATGCTTCAGTTCTGGGTACCTGTCCCAGAAGAGAACTACATTCCCCAGAAGACTGTTGGCTGTTCTGTTACCATTTCTGCTCAAGGGGAACAAACATAAGACCTTGGTAGATCATCTGACTTCCCCTCTTTTCGATCATCAGGCTCTCCTCGCTACTGCTCGTCCTGACCGCACACATCACCTCAGCGCTAGCATAAGGTCCTACAGCTTTTAGATACTCTCTCATTATATTTGATTCATTAGCTTCAATTCTAATTTGTATGGGAAACTGTTAATCACAGCCTGAACCTCTGATTAACCATCTGAGGCAAGTGACGGGTCAGCTGCGGGAGCACAGGTGAAGGTAATTCAGCTGTGCTCCCAGAAGGGGTGGAGCTTGACTCCACCTCTCCTAGATCCCATTTAAGGGCTGACCACCACTAAGGCAGCATCTCTTTTGAGATTGCTCTTGTGTGGAGTTCTCTGTGGTGAGCATCTGTCCTTGCCATGAGCCTTGGAGTGGGTGAGTTGTTCCCTTATAACCTCTGGATATTCATCTGTTACCACCTTGTATAATAACTATACATAATTATATTGTATTATAATGTGTTATCTTGTATTCTGATACCATATTTAGTAAATTAGTTCATTTCTTCTGAGATCATTGCTGCTGTTTTTAATTATTCAGGGTCCCCTGTTTCCCCTTTCCAGAGGCACAGATTTTGCGAAATCCCTCTGCCCCACTAGTCATGGAACTGGACTGAACCAGCCCGTAAACCATTGGGATATAAATTTGTTCATTTCTGAATTAAAATAATGTTTACATAGATTTTGTTACCACTATCTAGAAACTGATACGTTTCAAATGCTAATCGCTCTCATTAAACAAAGGTACTGATAGTATTCGGTACCTTGAATATTAAGATCCATATTTTGGACATGACTAGAGTACACACACAGACACACTAAGACAAGAAGGCTTCTATTTACAAAGCATATTTTCAGCTATAGTGCACACTTGATAGCCAGGCAACACAAGGATCCAGAATAGGGCTGGGTCTTTTCACCCTTTCCTAACATGCACTGTATGGTGCCTCTGTGCCACAGCTGTTTAAGCCCTGTTTGTTCTTCAGAAGGAAACTATCTTTCAAGGAAAAAAGGAAGACTAACATTTGAAATACTACCAGGGGATGATGCTGTGCAGCACGATCAGCCTGCTTGTGGGAACAGAGACAGACAATCTTTAATGGTATAATGGGATTATCAGAGAAGATTGTAATCTTGTTGACCATACAGCTTATAAGCAGCACCACTTGATAACAGGTCTGAAGCAGAAAAATAGCAATCTGTCTCCCGCAGCAGTACAGATTTACACTTGCCTCAGATAAGAGTGGAAACAACCCCTCAGTTAAAAGTTCCCATTAAACTAACGAGGCATTACTATAATTTGCTTTTAAGGTAACTGGTTTGTCTGAAGCATCACTGACAGTGGCCCCAGAGAGCCTCCCAAGCAGCTCAAGGGCTTTATTGCGTTGCCAGTAGTGCAGCAAGCTGAAACATCACACTGTTCCACACTGGCAGCAGGCAAGTCTAACAGCCAGTCACAGCTGCTCTTCAGAGAATCAAAGCAGCAGGCAGAAGGGAAGCAGAGAGCCACTGCCTGCAAACTACCACAGTGACTAGAATGTCAAGCACTGAATAGGATATTATTAATAATATAAAAAAGATGAGGCTGAACATTTCCTTGCTTGCAAAGCAGTCATCACAGCAATTAGTAGGATATCATGAATTGATGATATTTATTTTAACTGCAAATCAAACGAGGAAATAAGATTTGAGACTAGGAGGAAGAAAATTCTTAAGAATCTGTTTAATAACGATCAAGAAAATATTCAGACAAGCAGATGTTTCGGTTTCCATGTTAAGGTCTGGCTCAGGGCAAAAGTCATAGAACCACAGAACAGCCTGAGTTGGAAGGGACCTTAAAGGTCATGGAGTTCCAAACTGCCTGTCATGGACAGGGCTGCCAACTGCTAGACCGGGCTGCCCAAGGTGTTCCATTCAACCTGGCCTTGAATGCCACCAGGGACAGATGGGGTATCCACAACTTCAGATGGCCTCTTCTCCCAGGTAACTAGCAATAGGACGAGGGAATAATTTCAAGTTGCATCAGGGGAGGTTCAGGTTGGATATAGATTGTAGCAAGTCAGGAAAGGAAGGCAAGAGATTGACATGGCTGAATGGCGATCTGCTGGTTGAACTGAAGAGCAAGAAGAAAATGCAAAGGCAGTGGAAACAGGGACAGGTACCATGGGAAGAATACAGGGAGGCTGCTATGCTGTGTAGGGACGGGATCAGGAAAGCCAAGGCCCAGCTTGAAGTGAACTTGGCAAGGGATGCCAAGAACAAGAAAGGCTTCTACAGGTACCTCAACCAGAAAAGGAAAGTCCAGCAGGGTGTAACCCCCCAGTGAGTGACACAGGCAGGCTGGTAACAACAGGCAAGGAGAAGGCTGAGGTCCTTAACAACTTTTTTGCCTCGGTCTTCCCTGATAACTGATCGTCACGCAGCCCTCAAACATTTGGTTTGGTTGGAGGGGATCAGGGAAGCAGTGTCCCTCCCACTGTAAGCAAAGATAGAGTTTGTGACCACCTGAGGAACCTGAACATCCACAAGTCTATGGGTCCTGATGAGATGCGTCCCAGAGTCCTGAGGGAATTGGCTGAAGTAGTTGCCAAGCCACTCTCAATGATATTTGAAAGGTTGTAGCAATCAGATGAAGTCCCTGGTGACTGGAAAATAAGTAACATCACACCCATTTTTAAGAAGGGTAAGAAGAATGATCTGGGGAACTACTGACCTGTCATTCTCACCTCTATGCCAGGGAAGTTCATGGAGCAGATCCTCCTGGAAGCTATGCTAAGGCATGTGGAAGGCAGGGAGCTGATACAAGAGAACCAGCATGGCTTCATCAAGGGTAAATCCTGCTTGACCAACCTAGTGGCCTTTTATGATGGTGCCACTGCATCAATGGAGAAGGGAAGAGCCACTGATGTCATCTATCTGGCCTTCAGTAAGGCCTTTGACATGGTCCCCCACAACATCCTTCTTTCCAAATAGGAAAGATGTGGATTTGATGGGTGGACTGTTCAATGGATGAAGAACTGGCTGCAGAATCGAGTCCAGAGGGTGGTGGTCAATGGCTCCATGTCTGGACGGGGATTGGTGACGAGTGGAGTCCCCCAGGGGTCAGTGCTGGGACCGATAATCTTTAACATCTTCATCAGTGACATTAACAGTGGGATCGAGTGCACCCTCAGCAAGTTTGCTGATGACACCAAGCTGTGGGGTGCGGTTGACACACCAGAGGGATGGGAAGCCATCCAGAAGGACATAGACAGGCTTGAGCAGTGGGCCCAGGTGAACCTCAAGATGTTTGGCAAATCCAAGTGCAAGGTCTGCACCTGGGTTGAGGCAACATCCACTACCAACACAAGCCGGGGGATGTAAGGACAGAGCACAGCCCCACCAAAAAGGACTTGGGGGTACTGGTGGATGGCAGCTGGACATGAGCCAGCAATGTGCCCTCGCAGCCCAGAAAGCCAACCGTATCCCGGGCTGCATCCAAAGCAGCATGGCAGTGTGAGGGGGGATCTGCCCCTCTACTCTGCGCTGGTGAGGCCTCACCTGGAGTGCTGCGTCCAGATGTGGAGTCCTCGGTACAGGAGAGACGTGGAACTGTTGGAGCATGTCCAGAGGAGGGCCACAGAAATGATCCCAGGGGTGGAACACCTCTCCTATGGTGACAGGCTGAGAGAGCTGGGGCTGTGCAGCATGGAGAAGGGAAGGCTGCAAGGTGACCTGAGAGCGGCCTGTCAGTATCTAAAGGGGAGCTGCAGGAAAGAAGGGGACAGACTTCAGCAGGGTCTGTGGTGACAGAACAAGGGGAAATGGCTTCAAGCTTAAAGAGGGGAGATTTAGGTTGAATATACAGAAAAATCTTTTTTAAGGTAAGGATGGTGAGGCACTGGAACAGGTTGCCTAGTGGTGGATGCCCCATCCCTGGAGACTTTCAAGGTGAGGCTGGACAGGGCTCTGAGTAACCTGATGGAGCTGTGGTGTCCCTGAGCCCTGCAGGGGAGTTGGACTTGATGGCCTTCATAGCTCCCTTCCAACTCTAAGGATTCTATTATTCTATTCTATGATATTTTGAAGAATTTCTTATCTGAAAGAGTGATTAGGCATTGGAACAGGCTGCCTAAAGAAGTGGTGGAGTCAGTGTCCCTGGATGTGTTTAAGGAAAGGGTAGATGTAGTACTTAGGGACATGGTTTAGTGGGTAATATGGGTGGTAGGTGGATGGTTGGTTGGACTAGATGATCTTAGAGGTCTTTTTTTAACCTTAATGATTCTATTATTCCATTTTACCTATCTCTGGGCAGAAAACATACACACAGTCCCTCATCAACAGTTAATACTTGACCGTGTAAACATACTGCAACTCCAGCAAGCAGTCAAAACAGCTGTATTTTGAAGAAATAGATGTACATAAACCAAAACAGACCTCTGGAACGCTAGCAGAAAACCAGAAGAAAGCATTACACATTGCTCTTCCCAAAGCTGTTGTGCAAAGAAAGTAGCCATGCCTTCTTTCATGATCAGAAAAAAAAAAAAAAAGAAAAAAAAGCAGCACATGTTTATATCAGTGAAGAGAAAACATTCACATCAATCTAGTTCCTCCAGAGGAAGATATCTTTATGTAAATGAAAAAGTAAATTTAAAAAATAAAATCAGTATTTAACAAAATCGTTCACTTCAACTACATTTAGCTCCTCAAGCACTAAAATTCAGCACTCCATACTAAAGCCAATAACTAGACTTAAAACATGAAAGAAACAGTCATTTAAAAGGAAAATCATCCCAAACCCCAAAGTTGATTGTTTTAGTTTCTGTCCCTATGTAAAGTCTAGCCCAAGGACCTAATACAAGATCAGATACATGACTACGGTATAAACCAGTACAAGACTGGTGATGGAATGGCAACAGCTCTTCTTATATTCAAAAGCAGTAACTAAGTATTAGTATCTCAACAACAAATTTTTCTAAGATCACCAAATCTTAGTTCGCACTTCTCTTTCTCTTGGTCCTCAGAAGAAAAAAAAACTACATATCCCAGAAGACTTTCACAATTCTATTTTCCATTTAGAGTGAAAGATAAAACTGTTTGCATATCATGAGATTCTCTCTTCTTTTTCTGCTTGTCTCTGGATGGGGGGATAATTTGTTATGAACAATGGGAAGGGTGTGGGGATCCTCAACCTGAATGGGGGGATAATTTATTGTATATTGAAGTAGTTGAGCAAAAACAATGGGAAGGATGTGGGACTCTTCAACCTGGATAGGCGTAGAATATTGTAATGAGTTTCTAATACTATGAACATGCATGTATCCTTTCTATAAATGAAGGTGTTTACCTGCATTCAGGGTACAGATTTGGAAAGGGCTACCCTATCTGCACCTGGCATGTGCATGGCACCAAATAAAAACACACCTGCTTTATAACTACTCTGTGGTTACAGTTTGATTCCACAAGCCATCACTGTGGTGTGTGCTCCCCAGTCATCTCACCTTCATCATTAGAGTAAGGCCTTCGGTTTTGGACACTCTTTCTCTCTCATCTTATTTGATTTATTAGCTTCAATTCCAATTATATAGTATTAGAGCATGTTATCTTGCATTCCAATATCTTAAATAGTAAAATACCTTTCCTCCTCAGATCATTGCCGTTGTTTTGTTTTTAGGCCCATCTCCCTACCCTTCCCCCTTTTCCCCCTTCCTCAGGACAAGTGTCCATGGGTCCCCGCACCCCATTAGTCATGGAACAGGGCTAAACAGGCTAGTAAACTGCTGTCATGGAGTTATCTAGACCTATCCATAACTGTGACGGGAGGCAGTAGGCCCGTGGCCCCCCCCCGGCCCCAAAAATGGGAAGGGAAAAGGGAAAGGGATAGGGAGATGGGAGCTGGGTTCAAGGAAACAAACAGAGCAGCGGCAATGATCTAAGGAGTAAAACTTATTTTACTAACTATGATATCAGAATGCAAGATAACACAATATAATACAATCTAATTGAAAATTGAGGCTAATAAATCAAGTAAAAGAACAGAGAGAGGTTTTCAAAGACTGAGAAGCCTATGCTGAAGGCACACAGCTTGGAAGCACACCCACACCTGCTGCCAGACAGTGAGAGAGAGAGCGAGCGTCGCTGCCGTGACGTATTTTCCTCTCTGACCATGAGGTCCTCTAGGACATGTAGTTCTTCTCTGTGCTCCACATGATGTTATGATGTGGAATACCAATAGCAAAAATTACAAAACCATGACATTCCACCCCTTATTCTACATCACCACATCATGCTTAAAATACATATATATACAAAGAAACAATAATTGAAATGCATTACACACACAGGTCTATATACATGTATATACATAGAATTACTGACTGCACCCCCCCAACATCAAATTCCCTTGTGGTACACATTGAACATCCCCATCTTTCTGCATCACCCACCACGTGCACCCAGGTCCCTGGGCAAAAACAGTTCCACGGAGAGGTTTGCTCTTTCCAGAGGCTGGAAGGACCCACACTGCTTTTCCCAGCGTGTTCTTTATACGTACCACAGGGACTTTATCTCCCTCTACAGTATGTAGGGGGCTGCATTGGTTAGGACCATCACAATTGATAGATCCTCTAGTATTGACCATACAAGTGGCTTCTGCGAAATGCTTCTCCAAGTGCTTAAATGTTCCACCACCCATTGCTTTCAACATAGTTTTCAACAACCCATTGTATCATTCAATTTTACAAGAAGATGATGCATGATAGAAGATACGATAAATCCAATCAATGCCATGATCTTTAGCCCAAGTACATAAAAGAGAATTTTTGAAATGAGTCCCATTATCTGATTCAAATCTTTCTGGAGTGCCAGGTTGCCACAAGACTTTTTTCTCAAGACCCAATATGGTGTTTCAGGCAGTAGCATGGGGTACTGCGTATGTTTCAAGCCACCCAGTAGTAGCCTCCATCATGGTAAGCACATAAAGCTTACCAGTGCAAGATGATATTTATATTTTTGCCATTGCACTTCCCTCCAAAGAGGTTTCATCCTCTCCCCTTGTTTAATTGTGGCACATCTCTAACAGTCATGAATAACCTGTGCAATAGCGTCCATACTTAGGAACACCCTTCGGTCTCTAGCCCACTAATATTTCGTGTCTCTTCCTTGATGGCCCGAGGTCTCATGGACCCATTGAGCTAGAAATAATTCACACTTGTTCTGCCAGTCCAAGTCTATTTGAGCCACCTCAATCCTGGCAGCTGATGGTTGCTTTGTTGTTCCTAAGCAGCCCGATTCTTGGGCATGTGAGCATCCACATGGCGCACCTTTACAACCATATTCTTTATTCGGGCAGCAATGTCTTTCCACAGCTCACCAGCCCAAATAAGTTTACCCCTCCGCTGCCAGTTATTTTGTTCCCGCTTCTGTAACCACCCCCATAAGGCATTTGCCACCATCCATGAGTCAGTATAAAGATAAAGCATTGGCCACCTCTCCCATTCAACAACATCTAAGGCCAGCTGGACAGTATGTAGGGAGCTGGACTGTGTAGGACCATCTCGGCTGACCGATCCTCTGGTATTGACCAACCAGATGGCTTCTGCCAAATGCTTCTCCCAGTGCTTAAATGTTCCACCACCCATTGCTTTCAACACGGTTTTTAACAACCCATTGTAGTGTTTGATCTTACCAGAGGCTGGTGCATGATAGGGGATATGATAAATCCACTCGATGCCATGTTCTCTGGCCCAGGTATCCACAAGAGAATTTTTGAAATGAGTCCCATTATCAGACTCAATTCTTTCTGGGGTGCCATGTCGCCACAGGATTTGCCTCTCCAGACCCAATATGGTGTTTCAGGCAGTACCATGGGGTACTGCATATGTTTCAAGCCACACAGTGGTTGCCTCCACAATGGTAAGCACGTAACGCTTACCATTGCGAGATCGCGGCAAGGTGATATAATCAACCTGCTGTGCTTCCCCATATTTATACTTTTGCCATCGCCCTTCCTCCCAGAGAGGTTTCATCCTCTTGGCTTGTTTAATTGTGGTGCATGTTTCACAGTCATGAATAACCTGTGCAATAGCGTCCATAGTTAAGTCCACCCCTCGGTCTCTAGCCCACTTATATGTTGCGTCTCTTCCTTGATGGCCCAAGGTCTCATGGGCCCAGTGGGCTAGAAATAGCTCTCCCTTGTTCTGCCAGTCCAGGTCTATTGGAGCCACCTCAATTCTGGCAGCAAGATCTACCTGGTAGCTATTCTGCTGTTCCTAAGTAGCCCGACTCTTGGGTACATGGGCATCTATGTGACACACCTTTATAATTATATTCTTTGTTCGGGCAGCAATATCCTTCCACAGTTCAGCAGCCTAAATAGGTTTACCTTTCCGTTGCCAGTTTTTTCTCCCACTGTTGTAACCATCCCCATACAGCATTTGCCACCATCCATGAGTCGGTATAAAGATAAAGCATTGGCCACCTCTCCCGTTCAGCAACATCTAAGGCCAGCTGGACAGCCTTTACCTCTGCGAACTGACTTGATTCTCCTCTTCCTTCTGTGGCCTCCGCAACCTTTCGTGGGGCTCCACACAGCAGCTTTCCATCTGCGATGCTTCCCCACGATATGACACGATCCATCAGTGAACAGGGCGTATTTCTTCTCATTTTCTGGTAGTTCATTGTATGGTGGGGCCTCTTTAGCACGTGACACCTCTTCTGCCGGTGATGTTCCAAACTTTTTACCTTTAGGCCAGTCCATGATCACCTCTAAAATTCCTGGACGACTGAGGTTTCCCATCCACGCTCGCTGTGTAATCAGCGCAATCCACTTGCTCCAAGTGGCATCAGTAGCATGATGGGTGGAGGGAACCTTTCCTTTGAACATCCAGTTCAGCACTGGCAGTCGAGGTGCCAGAAGGAGCTGCGTTTCAGTGCCGATTACTTCAGAAGCAGCCCGAACCCCCTCATATGCTGCTAGGATCTCTTTTTCACTTGGAGTGTAGCATTCTTCTGACCCCCTGTACGCTCGACTCCAAAATCCCAGGGGTCGGCCTCGAGTCTCTCCTGAGGCTCTTTGCCACAAACTCCAAGTGGGACCTTTCTCTCCAGCAGCAGTGTAGAGGATGTTCTTTACATCCTGTCCCGTCCGTACTGGCCCCAGGGCCACGGCACGGGCTATCTCCTGTTTAATCTGTTCAAAAGCCTGCTGCTGCTCTGGGCCCCATGTAAAAACATTCTTCTTCCGCGTCACCTGATAAAGGGGGCTTACAATGAGGCTGTAGTTTGGAACATGCATCCTCCAAAAGCCCACTACGCCCAGAAAAGACTGTGTGTCTTCCTTGCTAGTGGGTGGAGACATAGCAGCGATTTTGTCGATCACATCTGCTGGGAAGTGACGACATCCATCTTGCCACTTTATTCCTACGAATTGAATTTCTCGAGCAGGTCCTTTCACTTTGCTTCGCTTAATAGCGAAGCCAGCACGTAGAAGGATCTGGATTATTTGCTCTCCTTTTGTGAAAACTTCTGCTGTATTGCTCCACACAATGATATCATCAATGTACTGCAGGTGCTCAGGAGCACTGCCCTGTTCCAGTGCAGTCTGGACCAACCCATGGCAAATGGTTGGGCTGTGTTTCCACCCCTGGGGCAAACAGTTCCAGGTATACTGAATGCCTCTCCAGGTGAAAGAAAACTGTGGCCTGCATTCTATGGCCAAAGGAATGGAGAAGGCGGCGTTGGCAATGTCAGTGGTGGCATACCATTTAGATGCTTTTGATTCCAGTTCGTATTGGAGTTCTAACATGTCCGGCACCGCAGCACTCAGTGGGGGTGTGTATGGGAAACTGTTAATCACAGCCTGAACCTCTGATTAACCATCTGAGGCAAGTGACGGGTCAGCTGCGGGAGCACAGGTGAAGGTAATTCAGCTCTGCTCCCAGAAGTGGTGGAGCTTGATTCCACCTCTCCTAGATCCCATTGAAGGACTGACCACCACTAAGGCAGCATCTCTTTTGGAGATCGCTCCTGTGTGGAGTTCCTTGTGGCGAGCATCCATCCTAGCCATGAGCCTCAGTGTTGGTGAGTTATTCCTCTATGACCTCTGACTATCCATCTATTACAACCTTGTATAATTACAACTATACAACAACTATACAGGGTGTGACCTCATTCAGGCCACGGTAGTCTACTGTCAGCCTCCATTCTCCACTGGCTTTGCGCACTGGCCATATGGGGCTGTTAAAAGGTGAGTGAGTGTTGCTTATCACCCCCCGATTCTCCAGCTGGCGAATCAACTCATGAATGGGGAGCAAGGAATCCCTGTTGGTGCGGTACTGCCGTCTTCGCACTGTCGTTGTAGCAATCGGTACCTGCTGCTATTTTACTCATAGCAGCCCCACAACAGATGGGTCTTCCGATAGGCCAGGCAAAACAGACAGCTGCTTAATGTTGTCTGTATCTACAGCAGCTATTCCAAAGGCCCATCGATACCCCTTAGGATCCTTGAAATGCCCCCTTCTGAGGTAATCGATACCAGGTATGCATGGAGCCCCTGGGCCAGTCACAATAGGGTGTTTCTGCCACTCTTTACCAGTGAGGCTTATTTCAGCCTCCAACACAGTCAATTCTTGAGAGCCCCCAGTCACTCCAGAAATATGCATTGATTCTGTCCCTTCATGACTCGAGGGCATTAGGGTGCACTGTGCACCGGTATCCACCAGTGCCTTATATTTCTGTGGTTCTGATGTGCCAGGCCACCGAATCCACACAGTCCAATAAACTCTGTTATCCCTTTCTACCCCCTGACTGAGGGCAGGGCCCCCCTGTTCATTACCTGTGGTAACTGGAGCAACTGTACTGGTGATTGATCTGTTTCGTAGTTCTCTCACCCGTGCTCGTAGTACTGGAGTGGCTTGGTCGTGCCACTTCCTCATGTCTTCTCCATGGTCACGTAGGTAACGCCACAAGGCAATACGCCATGTAGTCTTACTGTTGTTCCTTGCTTGAGCTGGAAAGCGTTTGCGTTTAATAGCTGAGATTTTTGATGATACAGGTGAGGAGGAGGGTTCATCACCTTTAATTAACTGGATTTTCATTAGTTTGGTCAGCTCCTTCATTAGACTCCATGATGATCCTGATCTTCATCAATCGTTTCTGATACTACTACGGGATCATCACGATTAACCAATAGAGACATTTGCTCTTGCATTTCATTCCGTCTGTCCGTTACTTCTGAGATGGCTGAAATTGAGACATGAGTTGGGGGTAACTGTTATTTGTAGTTTTGAAGAGTAAGAACCAATTCAAAAACTAGGGCTCTTTGTTGTTCCTCGTACCTTTGAAATGTTGCTGCTAGTGTAACGGCGTACCTCTCTGGTGCTGTCTTGGTGAGTTTCTGCCATATATCAGGCGTTGTCCTCACTCTCTCAGGATCATGGTCTTGGCGAGGATCGTTATGATCAAAATTAGGGTTATACAACATTTCCACCACAGCTATTTCCCTCCAATACTGGATACCTTTTTCAATTTATTGAAACGTGAAAGAAGGGCCCCCAGTAAAGGAGAGAAGTGAACTTTACAGAAACTGGGACAGGGGTAGTGATTTATGTAGAATTTTTTTTTTTTTTTTTTTTTTAAGATTTATGTAGAAGCTTATGTAGAAGTTGTTATAAGAATGGGGATTGCAGACACCGTGTCTGGAATAACAAGGGGGATGAAGGCCATAAAGATAAGAGTGCAACAGCCCGAGAACACTGAGGTGATTAGATGTCCACAGGGCAAGCTGGAACCAGTCCAGGGGGGTGCCCCTCCCGCTGGGTTGAAAGTTTACAGTGAGGAAGACTACAAGCCTTTGCGAGGAAGACGATGAGCCTTCATCCCACAACCACCCCCACGACTCACTATGCACACGCAAGGGGGGAGGGACCGCTTGCTAATGGGGTCTCAGTAATGTCATGAATATGTATCTGAATTCCTGCCAACTATTAATTATGTATTAGTTCAGCCTATATCTGTGGCACGCTTTCTCCTAACAGTGTGCAAGTGAGGTGGAGCTATCCCCCTTGCACCAGGTTGTATGCGCATCACTCATTAAACATACCTGCTTTAGAACTACTTTGTGGTTATGAAGTTTGATTTCCGCAAGTCAATTTTGGCACCCCAGATGGGACCCCCTCCGTTCGGCTGCAGGACCGGCTGAGAGAGGGGACGCCTTTGGCGCGCCCCGAGATTTCTCGGAAGGACTCCCTTTCCTCACCCGATCACTGCAGGAACAGACAAGGACCATCCATCAGCAGACCAGGCATGTGTATGGAAAAGGGGAACCCGTAAGTCATGAGTACACGTCCTATGCAGGGTATGAAGGAGTGTACATGCTCCCCCTCCGAGCAATGTGAGCTCATGGGCTAACATGCTGGCTGGGGTGGGATAGCTCCTTGGAGGAGCCCCCACAAAGGGGACCTGTAAGTCATACGCGAGGAAAGGTATCCCACTTTTTCATCACAGGCTTCAGACTGTCCTTGAAGGGAAGCTTTTCA
This sequence comes from Alectoris magna, assembly GCA_030625065.1. Classification (NCBI taxonomy): domain Eukaryota; kingdom Metazoa; phylum Chordata; class Aves; order Galliformes; family Phasianidae; genus Alectoris; species Alectoris magna. Next base: position 7,345,070 of record CM060574.1, read on the forward strand.
TTCACAGCTACTAACATTCACTTCCAGAGGGTGGCAGCCCCATCCAAACATCTACTAATCCCTCTGTCAATAGTTCGGTCCCTGGCAATGCCTCCTAATTGGCAAGCTTCATTGCCATCTAGAGACAAGCTGCTGGCCCCGCTGTCCCAACAGCGAAGGAACCAAGTAACAAGAGATTTGTTTGGGCGCTGTGTAAACTCCTTTCTTGAGCCTTGGATTTCAGACATCTTCATAGGTCGACGAACAGTAATAGAGACTTCCTCCTCATCACTCTCCTCTTCATGCCTCTTAGTATTTCCTTTTGCCTTCCTCGGTGCTGAGGAGGGCCCCTCACCTGGATCTTTCTCTGCCTCCTCCTCCACTTCTTTTTTTCCGTTCTAGACGCCAGGACACCCATTTGCATTTCTTGCCTTCCACAGGGGCAACTGACATTTTTACTGGTGCCTCCTGTGACTGATCAGATTTAACTTGAGGATTTCCCCCTTTGGCTTGAACCTCAGCTCGGAAACTCTCTCTTTCCAGAATAGTATTATATAGAGCACGGTAAGCACAAGCCAAGCCCCAAATAAGTCATAGCTCCTTAGGTCGAACTAAGCCGCACCATCCCTGACTCAAATACTGGCTTAGTTTCTCGGGATCCCACAGGTGTTCAAGAGTGAAATCCCATGACATTGCCGGCCCCCACGCTTCTAAGATTTTTCCTAAACCTCTCCATATTCCCTGCCAGTCAGCATTCTCTGGTTTTGGAGGAGACTTCTTCCACATAAAATGAATGGAGAAGAGTACATTCAGGGAGACTGACATGAGCATGAGCACTAACTCGGCATTTGAAAAGCATGTGGCAAACTGAGAAGACAGCCTGGAAATCGGACTGAACATTGATTTGTTTGTAAAATTAGCTATTCCATCTGGGATATAAATGTCAAAGTTCAAATTATACCACATTGCATATGGGTATCAGGCAGGTGTTTCCATCAGTGCCCTTATTTGGTTATACATGAACACAATTCCAGAACAATAAATCATGACGTTAATAATCAGCCAATACGTTGGGAAGATCATAATTGCTTTCAATCCCTTAAACAGAGCAGCTAAAATGAAGAGTGGATTCATAGCTGGTAGCTGCTAAAAAAGTGAAGGGAGAAAAAAAGAACCAAAACAGAAGACACTCTACAGTGTCCGGAGTTTGGCAGACTGCCCAGACTACAATCTAATCTATGAAGGTCAAGTAGCAATGCTTTTGTAGTCTCTGGCTTAAAGAAATCCTTCTTTTTTTCTCTTCCCTACTAACTAACTCTTACCTAACGTTAAAATCTTATGCTATTGCCTGCATTCTCCACCAAAAACTGTCACGGAGTTATCTAGGTCAATCTATGTCCGTGACGGGGGGGCAGTAGGCCCATGGGCTCCCCGGCCCCCGAAAATGGAAAGGGAAAAAAGGGAAAAGATGTAGGGAGATGGGAGCTGGGCTCAAGGAAACAAACAGAGCAGCGGCAACAATCTAAGGAGGAAAACTTATTTTACGAACTGCGATATTGGAATGCAGTGTAACACAATATAATACAATCTTATTGAAATTGTGGCTAATAAATCAAGTAAAATAAGTGAGAGAGAGGTTTCCTAAGACCGAGAAGCCTACTTTGAAATTGATGGCTCACGGCTCAGAAGCACACCCACACCCGCTGCCCGGCAGTGAGAGAGAGCGAGCATCACTTCTGTGACGTATTTTCCTCTCTGACCGTGAGGTCCTCTGGGACGTGTAGTTCTTCTCTGTGCTCCACATGAAGTTATGATGTGGAATACCAATAGCAAAAATTACAAAACCATGACAAACGTGTTGATTTTCTGCGGGAGCTTCCTTAACTTTTACGTACCTTGTGTGTTTTTTTTCCTGATACAGTTTGCTCATTTGTAACCCTCTGCATCTTTTTTGCTTCTCAGAGACCTAGTTTGGACTTATACTGTTTTTCATACAGTTTCCATAAACAGGTTATGTTCATTAAAGTGAGAACTTAGATGAAAGATTGTGAAGTAGCTCCTCTGCGATTACCAAAGGTTCATGTTTTCAGAAAACTGTATAAAAGGTTTCTCTAATTTGCTCTAACATGAAAGTTCATAGTCTTGAACTTTGACCAGCTATCAGGACTCCCAGTCCACCTGGGGGCTCTTGAAATCCCTTTAACAAATGGGGTACCTACAGCTCTTTTCCTGCAAAGAGTGAACAGTTACTAAAGACAGATCAAAGGTGATACAATCTGATGCCTGAGATCTTGTGGCTTACTCAGCTTGCTTCAACCACATCATAACTTTTGCTGAGCATATCGTTTCATTGATGCTCCCTCTAGATTATAAAACTGGCAAGATAGTTTATGTAAACAACTGCGCAGCTCCCTTGGAGTTGTTTCTTAACTATCAGTTCCCTGGAAATTCTCTTTTGTCCAACTGTCTTCACAGAATTACAGAATGACCCGGGTTGGAAGGGACCTCAAGGATCATGAAGTTCCAACCCCCCTGCCTGGCAGGGCCACCAAACTTCCACATTTACTAGATCGGGTTACCCAGGGCCCCATCCAACCTGGCCTTGAACACCTCGAGGGACGGGGCATCCACAACCTCCCTGGGCAGCCTGTTCCAGGACCTCACCACTCTCCTAGTAAAGAACTTCCCCCTAACATCCAACCTAAATCTTCCCTCTTTCAACTTAAAACCATTTCCCCTTGTCCTGCTATTATCGGCTCTCTCAAAGAGTTTACTCCCCTCCTGGTTATAGGTTCCCTTCAGGTACTGAAAGGCTGCAATGAGGTCACCCTGCAGCCTTCTTTTCTCCATGCTGAACAAGCCCAGCTCCCTCAGCCTGTCTTCATACGGAAAGTGCTCCAGCCCCCTGATCATCTTCGTGGCCCTCCTCTGGACCCTTTCCGACAGCTCTCTGTCTTTCTTGTACTGAGGGCTCCATACCTGGACACAGTACTCCAGATGGGGCCTCACAAGAGCAGAGTAGAGAGGGACAATCACCTCCCCGTCCCTGCTGGCCACCCCTCTCCTGATGGAGCCCAGGATACCATTTGCTTTCTGAGCTGCAAGAGCACACTGCTGGCTCATGTTCAGTTTCTCATCCATCAGGACCCCCAGGTCCTTCTCTGCAGGGCTGCTCTCAAGGAGTACTCCTCCCAGTCTGTACAGATGCCTGGGGTTCTTCCGGCCCAAGTGCCAAACCTTGCACTTCGCCATGTTAAACCTCATTAGGTTCACCCGGGCCCACCTTTCAAGTCTGTCAAGGTCCCTCTGAATGGCATCCCTTCCTTCCTCCACGTCAACCGCACCACTCAGCTTGGTGTCATCGGCAAACTTGCTGAGGGTGCACTTGATTCTGTCATCGATGTCATTGATAAAGATGTTAAAGAGCACCGGTCCCAAGACAGGCCCCTGGGGGACACCACTCGTTACCGGCCTCCACCTGGACATAGAGCCATTGATCACCACCCTCTGTCTGCGGCCTTTCAACCAATTTCTTATCCATTGAGTGGTCCACCCATCAAATCCACATCCCTCCAATTTGGAGATGAGGATGTGGTGGGGGACCATGTCAAAGGCCTTGCTCAAGTCCAGGTAAATGACATCGGTCGCCTTCCCTTTGTCAACCAATGCCATCACTCCGTCATAGAAGGCCACAAGATTGATTAAGCATGACCTTCCCCTGGTGAAGCCGTGCTGGCTGTCTTGGATCACACAGTCATTCCTCATGTGATCGAGCATGTCGTCCAGGTGGATCTGTTCCATGATCTTCCCAGGCACAGAGGTGAGACTCACTGGCCTGTAGTTCCCCGGGTCCTCCCTGCGCCCCTTCTTGTATATGGGAGTGACATGACCCTTCCTCCAGTCATCTGGGACCTCACCTGACAGCCACGACTTTTCAAATATGATGGAGAGCGGCTCGGCAACCACCTCAGCCAGCTCCTTCAGAACCCTGGGATGCTTCATAGAAGCATCTTCAGTTTACTTTCTTTAGATTATAAATGTGACTACAATATTATTCATAGAAGTAGATATTCAGAAAATAATGCTTTAGAGATCATATTGAAATTATTCTTGAGCAATGTAAACACTTTTCTCCCTGTCACAGTCAGAAAGATTAGCACGGTGGAAAGGCAATAGAAGAGTGGAATAGCAAAAGGAACAAACAGGAAAGGAATGCTCACCCATCTCTGAAGATCTAGGCTTACAGGGGAAAAAACTCCACAAGAGAGTAATCTCCAACCACAGATCCTTCCCCAGTGGCAGTCAGCCCTTAAATGGGGTCAAGGAGAGGTGCAGCCAGGCTCCACCCCCTCCGGTCACAGAGCTGAATTGCCTTCACCTGTGCTCCCACAGATAACTGGGTCCTTTCCCCAGGTGCTCAATCAGTGGTTCTAGCTGGGACTCAACAGTTCCCATATACTCCCCACTGTCTTTGTATTAAGTATTTTGAGAATGGTCAGCATAACAGAGTGGAGCATATGGCTTCTGAAAGCTTTTTTTGTTTTCTCTTTCTTTTTGGTTTTAAATATTGACTGAATCGTGGCTCTTCTGTGGTAAGCACTAGACTGATCAAACAAGGCCCTCCAGGGTAGGATACAGGCCATATTTCTATCCTGGGTCAATACTTCAGCTTGTACCAGAGCATGCCCTGGTCGCCTATACCACACCCTTTGTCCAGGTATCTGCAGCTGCATAGCTGTATCTGGCACCAAAGGAGGCGTCTTGATCTGCCACAGGGACATGATGGGCGTCCCTTTAGCAATAAAGATTGGAGTATTGACCACAATATCCGTAGGCCATGTACCTATCACCGAGGGGGCTACTGAGACTCCCACCTCCAACAGTCTCCCCTAAGGCGCCAGTAGACCACACCACTTGGGTTCTACCTGCACCTTCCAGGGCCACTTTATCCTATGGATTCCTGGTTCTAAATTCTCAGGGGAAGGGAGCAGAAGATTATTTTCATTACCAACCTGGGGTCTTACCTGATTATCAGTGCCCGTAATTTGGATCCTAAGCGGGGAGGCCCACATTGTTTGTAGCATTTTTAGGGCACTAGGCCTGCCATTTCGAGGTCTTTCATTCAGGTCCCACAGGGTTTCAGAGTCTCTTTGTCCACCCCTGCAGGGACTGGGAGTCTGTCTTCGGGGCAGCCTTAGGGATACAATTATAACGTTCAATGAGGCCTGCCCCTGTTGGATTATGTGGCAGGTGGAATCGCCATTCGATGTTGTTCTCTTCTGCCCAACACTGTATCATTGCACCAGTAAAACGGGTCCCTTGATCGCTCTTGATAACTTGAGGTGTCCCGTAGGCAGACATCAGTTTAGTAAGTGCCTTGATGGTATATGCCTGGTTTGCTTTTGGCGCCGGATAGGCCTGCAGTAGCCCACTTGCTGTGTTGACGTGGGCCAGAGCATATCTCACCCCCTCAGACCGAGGGAGGGGACCAACGTAATCAACCTGCCATCGCTGGAGAGGATTGTGTCCTCTAGCAAGGTGGGCTGTTGTTTCAGGCAATGATCTCAGTCTCATCTTAGAGCAAGCGTTGCAGTCTCGGCATGCCTGGGTGATGTCAGATAGTTGTACGGGCAGTCCCCATGCTTTAGCAGCTGCCCACGTTGTCTTTTGTCCAGCACACTGTAGTTTCTGGTGTAACCAATGGGCGATGTTCTCAGGTGGTGAATTCTCAATCCATCGAACTCGGGCCAGTGTGTTGGCTTCATAATTTCCTGGTGACTGTAGGGGTTGGTGACCAGAGACATGGTAGACGCGTACAGTCCTGTGTTTAACTGCATTCCATATGTCTAACCACATGTCTTTACCCCAGATTGGTCGGGTGTGGATAGTCCATTCCTGGGTGGCCCACAGTGCAATCCAAAGAGTGAGCCCCCGGTACACAGCCCAACTATCTGTGCAGATGTTCAGGATACCATCACCGGGTTCCTTGGTTATAACCATCCACATGGCTCACAGTTCTGCCCATTGGTGCTCTGACCGTCCCCCTCATCAAACCAGAGTGTCTTGGTGGAGGGATGGTATGCTATTGCTCTCCACTTGCTTGGGTTGCCCTCGCTGGACCCATCTGTGTACCAGGCATCTTCAGGAATAGGATATTTTCCTTCCTGAATGGGACCAACGTTTCTCTTGGTGCATCACTATGGTACATCACTGGGCCTAGGATCTTCTGTAATTCTTCTTTCAATGGTGATGAGGATAGACTACTCCTCTAGCTGAGATAGGCGACCCATTGTGCCACCATCTGTGCTTGGGCCACCCCCATCTTAGGAAGGTGGGTCAGATCTTTTACCCACCCCTGAATCGACAGAGTGGTTTTAACTAAAATTTCAGCTGTTTGAGTTATCGGCTCTACCGCCTGTAATGCCAAACAGGCAGCCAATAACTGTGTTTTAATCATACTGTATCGTTCTTCTGCTCCGTGCCAAACCTGAGACCAGAATCCAGAGTCTGAACAGAACTCCGGCGTTGCCACAGGCCCCAGCCAAAGCCATCCTGAGTAACATGAACATCCAATTCAGCTGGGAGGGTAGGATTGAATATACCCAATGCCTGGGCTTGTTTGACTGCCAGTTTCGCCTGTTGGAAAACATCCTGTTCCATTCTCCCCCAGTCCCATAGCTGCCCCTTCTTCCTAAGTCTGTACAGTGGCCTCAGCAGCTGCGCTAAATGAGGTATAAAGGAGCACCAGTACCCCAATATACCTAAAAATTCCTGCAGCTGCTTTGGTGTCATAGGGACTGGAAACGCCTGAACCTTATCTGTTACAGCACTGGGTAGTACTTTGGTTTTCCCAGACCAAACTACCCCCAGAAATTTTACGGACAGGCCTGGACCTTGCACCTTCTGAGGATTTATAGCCCATCCTCTTTCCTGCAGATAAGTAGTTAATGAATCTGTTGCTTGTCCTGCTGCCTCCAATGAGTCGGATGTCAACAGGAGATCATCAATATGATGATACAAGTTGTCATTATTAGTTTTTTTCCAATTAGCCAGGTCACGCGCCACTAGATTGTGACAGTATGTCAGTGAATGCACGTACCCTTGCAGCAGGACCTGAAAGGTCCGCTGTCTGCCTCCCCATGTGAATGCAAACTGGACTTGTGATTCTTCAGCAATTGGAATACTGAAGAACGCATTTGCCAAATCTAAAACACAATGGTATGTTTTTCTCTGTCTACTTAATGTGTCCATTAGGGAGGCAATATTGGGTACGGCCGCATGAATAGGCCGTGTGACCTTGTTTAACTCTCTGTAATCTACCATCATTCTCCATGTTCCATCTAACTTCTGCACTGGCCATACAGGGGAATTATACGGGCTACGTACTGCCTTACATTAGTAATCCGGCATGGTTTCAGCAGACAAATGGGCTCATGTTTCGCATGGCCTCTTAGTATCACCTGTACTGCCCAGATACTAATACACCTTTGTTGGAGCCTGAATTCTCCCACAGTCGTGTGGAGAGCCAGACCCCATAGGATATCTATGCCCAGAATATATTCCTGGATTGGGGCAATAGACACCTTATATTCCCAGGGTGGGAGACGCCCAACCCCCAATTTCAACCAGGTTTGGGTGACTGGAATGGTCTGTCCCCCAAAACCTCCAATCATCACTCTGTCACCATGAAATTTGGTTGGATCACCGTAAATTATTGCTGTTTCTGCCCCTGTATCAACTAGGGCCATAACCCTCTGGACATTTTTCTGGGACCAAAATACTGTCAATTCTATATAGGGCCTCCGTTCCCTTCTGGAGGCCCTAGAGGGACTGACGTCCCTTGTCATGCCATAAACTGGGCTAGGGTTAAGTCTTTTACCTCAGGTGGCTCGGGCATTGTGGCCCAAGACACCTGAGGTGGCTTCTTCTTTCTATTAGGGACAATAAAGTCCTCTAAACTCCAGGTTACTGTTGGCCTTCTTTCTATAATTCTTACCTTTGGTTTTCTAGGGTAATTTTGGAATTTTTGCTCATCCTTCAGCTGTTTCCATAGCTGAAGGAGAACGTGGTTGGGCTGACAATCAATTTTTGCAAATTGAACACCAGCCCTGATAAGATCATTAAACATTTGTTTTCGGGACACCCTTATGATTGAGGGGCTCGTGGAGCCGGCCTCTTAGTCGTAATTACTGGCAGAACCTCAGCTTCTTCCAGTACTCAGACATTACGTTTAGTCCACAGGCGCTCCGTTTCTCCCAGATCAGCCACTAACTGAGCTGCCTGCTGGACCGCCACCTCCGATGCCAACAGGGGATTTAGTATTGAAACTAGAGTATCATACATATGCAAAGGGGCCTGTTGTAAAATTAGGTCCCTCATTCCCGCTGAGAATTTGACCATATCGGGGCTATCAAAGGCGTCCTCATAGATAGCCTCTCTCATTCCTAATTCTCTAATATAATTTTGAAGATCCTCCATGGAGGACCATAACCCTGCATTTAGTGGCATGTTGGTTTTATTTGCCAGGCCATACGACAGGTGGCCATTAACCAATCCAGAATAGAATGGTTTTCTTCTGGAAATTGGGTCCCTCCATACAATCTCTTCCTAAGGGCAGGATGAACAGTCACAGCGGCCAGTTTAGATACTTCAGGTCCACTGACCGTAACACTTTCTGCCCATATCCCACAGGCCTAGCAACCAGGTAGGTACGCTTTCCCTGGGTTTTTGTTGGAATCGTCGTACCAAATCCATTAACTCTGTGGCCGTGTATGGTCGGGCTGTGACATGAAAGCGTGTTTTGGCAGGGGGCCATTGATCAGGGGGCACCCCTGCCAGTCTATCTCGGACTTATTTTGTGTTATAATAGGATGGAGTTGTAATGAATCCGCCCTAAGGGGTTCTTCTAAGTCCACCTTAGTAATTTCATCTCGTTTAACCAGACCCGTTGTTTCAGGTACCCGGTTACCGTTTATCAAAACATAATGGATCTGAGGGATCGGGGAATGCAATAAAGGTCTTTTCCCCGTTAATATACTGAGCTCTTGTTCTAGTTTTCCAATACTATCTTTTAATAACTGATTTTCACTTTCTAATGCATTTGATCTAATTTCCGCTTGATTTAAAGCGGTTAATAGTGGCCACGCCACTGTAGAAGCAGCTAATCGCCTTTCCTTTGTAATCAAGAAGTCATTATTTAAACCTTCAAAATAGTCCGCCAGGCAGAATGGGGGAAAATTTCCCATGACACGCAATGGACCCCACTGTTCAATTATAGTAGTGATTTGATAATAGGGGGAACCCATAAGTCCTGGGATCTGCCCTGGGATCATTTTTTCTAAGGGGGTAATGTTCTTCCCCTTGACCCATTTGTACATATTCCATAAGAAGGACATTATGGTCGCGTCTCCTGCCTGGCTCACCAAATGTATAGCTGCAATTATACAAGGTGTACAGTTGTAATTGTACAAAGGTAAAGTAGATGGATAGCCAGAGGTTATATAGGAAAGACTCACCAATGCTGAGGCTCACAGTCAAGATAAATGCTTGCCAATGTCAAAGCTCACTGCACAAACTCCACACAGGAGCAATCTCCAGAAAGAGATGCTGCCTTAGTGGTAGTCAGCCCTTAAATGGGATCTAGGAGAGGTGGAGTCAAGCTCCACCCCTTCCGGGAACAGAGCTGAATTACCTTCACCTGTGCTCCCACAGCTGACCCGTCACTTGCCTCAGATGGTTAATCAGAGGTTCAGGCTGCGATTAACAGTTTCCCGTACACAGGTTCACATTCTTTCCAATTCGCCTATCATGTGCACATCCCCTCTTTGTCAAGTAAGCAGGTAGTTGACAAAAGTCCATCTCTCTTTGGCTCTCCAAGTAAGCAGAATCCACAAAGTAGTTGTCATAGAATAGAATCACAGAATTGCTCAGGTTGGAAAAGACCACAAAGATCATCAAGTCCAACTGCAATCTAACCATCCTACCCTAACTCTAACAACCCTCTGCTGAATCCTGTCCCTGAGCACTACATCCAAACAGTTTTTAAACACATCCAGGGATGGTGACTCAACCACCCCCCTGGGGAGCCTATTCCAGTGCTTAACAACCCTTTCTGTAAAGAAGTTCTTCCTGATATCCAACCTAAACTTACCCTGGTGCAACTTGAGGCCATTTCCCCTCGTCCTGTCACCAGTGAGAAGAGACCAACCCTGTTCTGCTGTAAGCACCTTTCAGATATTGGAAAAGAGCAATAAGGTCTCCCCTCAGCCTCCTTTTCCCCAGACTAATGTCACGGGGTTATCCCTAGATGTAAGTCCACAACAGGGGGGCACAGGCCCCAGGAAAAGAAAAAAAAAAGGAGAGACAAAGGAGCGAAGGAAAAAAAAAGAAGGGGTTTGCCGCATAACCCAGCCGGCCCCCGGCCACGCGCTCCAGGAGAGGGGGAAGGGCAGAGAGACAGCACATGAGGGAATTATACGAGCTATGCGTAGGTCTTATAATACCTACTTTTTCCAATTCCTGCACTTTTCTCAATATTTCATCTTGCCCACCCAGGAGTCTATACTGCCTTTCATTAGTAATCCAGCATGGTTTCAGCAGGCAAATAGGCTCATGCTTCGCATGGCCTCTCAATATTGCCTGCACCGCCCGGACACTAATGCACCTCTGTTGGAGTCTGAACTCACCCACAGTTGTGTGGAGAGCCAGACCCCATAGGATATCTATGCCCAGAATATATTCTTGGATCGGGGCAATAGACACCTTATATTCCCAGGGTGGGAGACGCCCAACCCCCAATTTCAACCAGGTTTGGGTGACTGGAATGGTCTGTCCCCCAAAACCTCCAATCATCACTCTGTCACCATTAAATCTGGTCAGACGTCCATAAATTATTGATGTCTCTGCCCCTGTATTGAGAAGTGCCATAACTCTTTGAACATTTTTTCGGGACCAGAATATTGTTAACTCTACATAGGGCCTCCAGTCCCTTCTGGAGGCCCTAGGGGGACTAACATCCCTTGTCATGCCATGAATTGAGCTAGAGTCGAGTCTTTTGCTTCTGGTGGCTCAGGCATTGTGGCCCGAGACACCTGAGGTGGCTTCTTCTTTCTGTTAGGAATAACAAAATCCTCTAACTTCCATGTTGTCGTTGGCATTCTTTCTTAACGCAGCTGGCCCCCAGCCATGTGCTCCAGGAGAGGGGGAAGGGCAGAGAGTGAGCAGATAGTTCTAACAAAGAGAAAACACAATGGTAACGATCTGAGGAGGAATGGTAATTTACTAAATGTAACCAAATCAAACAAAACAAGAGACAAGAGTACCCAAAGTAGGAGTCAAACCACGACAGTGCGATGGCAGCACGTGCTTTTCTCCCCGGCAAGCTGAGACAGCCAGAGGCAGAGAGCGGCTGAGGTCCGGTCCGGAGGTCCGGTCCGGAGTCCCACCCCACTTTCTTTTCGCGCCAAGTCCTCCAGTGATGCCGCCCCTCCCCTCCGGGAACCCAAAATGGCGGTAACACGGAACCAGGACATGAACTCTTTAACTGCCACTGTTCTGCATGATGTTCTGATGTGGAATACCAACAACAGAAATCACAAAACCACATCAACTAAACAGCCCCAGTTCCTTCAGTCACTCCTTGTAGGCCATATTCTCCAAGCCCTTCCCCAGCCTTGTTGCCCTTTTTTGGACCTGCTCCAGCACCTCCATGTCCTTTCTGTACTGAGGTGCCCAAAACTGAACACAGTACTCAAGGTGAGGCCTCCCCAGTACCGAGTACAGGGGCAGGATGACTTCCCTAGTCCTGCTCACCACCCCATTCCTGATGCAAGCCAGGATGCCACTGGCCTTCTTCTTGGCCACCTGGGCACACTGCTGGCTCTCATTCAGCCCACTGTCCATCAGTACACCAAGGTCCCTTTTCCATCAGGCAGCTTTCCAGCCACTCCTCCCCAAGCCTGTAGGGTTTGCCCGGGGTTGTTCTGGCCAAAATGCAGGACCTGACACTTGGCCCTATTGAAACTCATACAGTTGTCAAGCCATTATCCCCTGCCGAATATCTGCCAGATAAGTTTCTTTCTTCTTATGCAGTTCTGGGTGTAGATGTACTTTAAAGCCATTACTTTTTGATGTCACTTTCCCTCTGCAGTGATTTCTACAAGGAAGGAGAGTACATAAATTAACATGCTGTAAGAGATTATCAGAAATCAAACTCCATAACCACAAAGTAGTTATAAAGAAGGTATATTTTATTAGTGATGTGCATATGCCCTGTTGCAAGGTGGATAGCTCCACCTCACTTGCACACCATTAGGAGAAAGCATGCTAAAGATATAGGCTGAACTAATACATAATCAATAGTTGGCAGGAATTCGGATACATATTCATTACATTCCCGAGACTCCATTAGCATGCCATCCCTTCCCCCTTGTGCGTGCATAGTGAGTTGTGGGGGTGGTAGTCAGATGAAGGCTCATCATCTTCCTCGCTGTAAACTTTCAACCCTGTGGGAGGGGCACCCTCCAAAGCAGTTCCAGCTTGCCCTGTGGACATCTAATCACCTCACTGTCCTTGGGCTATTTTTGCACCTAGAGCTGTTTTTCGCACCCTTATCTTTATGGCCTTCATCCCCCTTGTTATTCCAGACCCAGCGTCTGCAATCCCCATTCTTCTAACAGCTTCTACATAAACTTTTCACTGCCCCTGCCCCAGTTTCTGTGAAGTCCCTTTCCCTTACTGTGGGGCCCTTCTCTCATCCTTCATGCCTCTCCCTCCTGGACTTACCCTGTCATTGTACCTGCTTGCTGCCTAAGGCCAGCCACCCTGCTGCTGCTCTCCCCATGCACTTTTGCCTCAGACCATCAGAACAGAGTGCAACGGGACACTGCTGGAACCTGGTGCTGACTATCCCTACTTTATGCAATTCTTGCTTCTTTCTTATCACCTGCTTTCCCTTCCCCATCACCGTAATTCATAATAGTCACCAGCCTCCCCTTCCCCATCTCCCTGATTAAGATTTGTAATAAACTGGTTGGGCCAACATTTGAGCTGTTGTTTCTTAATCTCACACCAGGTATACATACATCAAAGAACCTCCTCTCCCTCCTATACATTGGAGTGAGACAACTGCCAGCTAGACTCTCCTGATAGCTCTAAAAACAACATTCTTTAACAGACTTGTACTATTCCTGTTACCTCTAAAAAAAATGCACATACTCTATTATTTAACCACAGACAAAAACTTACCTTGTATCACAGGTTCTGAGCTATGTCCCTTGCGTACAAGATTCTATTACTTATGTAAAAACAGTATTTTGTCTCCCACACAACTGTAAGGTACTGGAGTTAAAAACAAACTTACAGTGGATCACATATTGATCACTATCATTATAATCAAGTTAGCTATATACATAACATTTATGCAACAGTGAAAAAAAAACAAAATGTCAACTGCTAAATTAAACAAGAAAAAAAAATAAACCACTTAATAAGAAAGTAAATCACATTTAAACTGGTACCAAAACTAAGGAAAAAAAAAAAGATGCTGAACTGACATAGGTTGGTTTGTTTAGCAATAGGGATTAGTATATTAGTTTAAGAACCAATATATTAGTTTAGCAAAAGGAATCCCTAAGTGATAGTTCTGAAACTTTCCATTTCAGCTTTAGTGGGTGAACAGTCTTGTTTTTCCTCAATAATTTTGCACTGGGGACATAAAAGAATACTTTTATCTTCTGCCTCAATGGTTTTGCCTCATTAGAAATATTGGAGTCACAATAGAACACTTTTAGTTTTTGCTTCAGAACGTGCAAGGACATTTTCCTTGGGTTCCACATACATTGTTTTTGCAAGGTGGCTCACTATGGCCTAATAAGCAATGGAAATCTTTCAAACAGGAGAAAAGTGAATGAAAGTGTGTCAAAGGTTTCAGTGATGAAGCTGATGGTGAAAACAGGGGAAGAAGTTGGTCAGCACTTGAACACCCTAGATAACACTGCACATGCCCAGAGGGACATTAGCATATATTAATGCGTTCTTGGAAAAGAATGAATACGTATGCCAATGTACTGCATATGTATGTATTAACTGTTTAAATGTAGAACCTGAACTCTGAGAGCACGTGCTTGTTTGTCAAGTCACCTGGTATGCATTGTGAGGAATAAAGGAATGCCGTTTTCTAACACCACATTGGAGTTAGAGTTTTCTACCCAGATTTTGGATGACAGAACTGCCAAGGGGGGGGGGGGGAAGTACCAGCTTTGACTACTGAACTGGAGAAATACCTATTTCAGCTATGCTACTTGTTCTGATGTAACTATTCCTATCTAAACAGCCTCTGAAGTTAACCCATTTAGGCATTAGAACAAGCCCAATAAGATTCAGGCTGAAACCTGAGTACTCCAAATGACAAACAAGCAGTTAATACAAGCTTAGAGCGAGGACAATAACCTGAGCAAAGAATTTATTTTGACTAGTATAGCGGAAATACTAACTTATGGCTTGAAATAGTGATGGAGCACCTGGTGGGAAGGCAGGGCCAACCCAGGGGAGCTCAGGTGCATGCAATGCCACTGGGTGACCGGAAGGGGTGGAGCCAAGATCCACCCCTTCCCAGACCTCATTTAAGGGTTGGCAGGGGGAGGCAAAGGTATCTTTTGAGAAATTCTTACATACCTGATGCCTTCTGAAAGTAAACAGGTTCTTTTCCTTATTTCTGTGTCGCCTGCTGTTGAGCATTAGTGAATCCTCCCTTGCTGCAGCCTGGGATCTTGCTGTTCTGCTGTCATTGTTGCTCTTTCCACTGTGTTACACTCAGTGAGCCAGGTGGATGTGACAGAAGCATACATATTTAGGATGGATTGTCCTAAAACTATAATGCGTTGACTGGCCATCAGGACTCCTACTACCTGAAAGGATGAACTCCTGGGGAAAATTGTTGCGCTGGAATAGGCTGCTCAGGGAGGTAGTTGTTGCAGAATGGCCAAAAGACCACAGGCCTCTGGGAGCACTGTACGAGCAAGACAGAGCAGGCAGCAGTGACTGCATGGCCGTGGGATAGTACAGCCTGCTGAAAAATACCAGCTGGCTGAGAAAAACAAGGTCAGCCTGGCCCTGCTCTGGTGGGAAACAACTAAGGAGGAAACTGAGATACGGGTGGAAATGAGGGGGAAGAGCAGACCCCTGAAAACAGTATCCTGATTGTAGCCATGGTGTGTTGCCATGGGAAGTAAACAAAGGCAGTGGGTTTTACAACCAATCAATTAAAGCCAAGAGTAATAAAACCAATCAGCTTGAACCAAGTGTGACTTGTAGACTATAATAGTGTGACCACAAGTAATAAACAGAGTTTGATGCACTCATATTGGGTCCTTGTCATCTCTCCCCCGCGCCGATCCACGAACAGCTCAGATTCCGGGACCCAGCCTCAATCCGTGGCAGGTAGTAGAGTCACAGACCCTAGAGGTGTTCAAGGAACATGTAGGTGTTGTACCTAGGGCCATGGTTTAGTGGGAAATATTGGTGGTATGTCGACAGTTAGACTAGATGATCTTGGAGATCTTTTCAAACCTTAGTGATTCTATGATTCCTGGGTCCCCTTTGGCTGAATACCACATGAATTAATGAAGAATGGGGGCCTGTAAGGGCCAATAGTCCCATTATTAAATCCCCTTCCATGATGACAGAATTTTTAAATAAATTAAAACAAAATTTTTCTAACAACTGAGGAAAGAGTAATAGTACTGTTTGCTGTAACATGGCTGCTACTGCTATTAATTTATATCATTCCTCTGAGGAAGGATTGAAAAACAAAAACAAGCTTCTAAAAGCCCAGATCAGACAAGTGGAAAATAAAATTACGCTTCTGGTGGGGTAAACTGCCTCACCTTGAATGGCATTTCCCCTCTAAAATTAAGAACTTTATCTGTAGAAGGGGAAAAGGACTTAGATCAACAGGATCCCAGTTGAATTTAAAAATAACAGAAAAATCAAGAAGACACAAACCTAACTAGAGGATCTGAGAACCTCAGATCTCTAGAATTAAGACCATTAATTATTAAAAAAAACCTAAGAAAGTCCAGGACAGACCAGTGGGGTTGCCACACAAAAGAATGGCCCCCTGCCCACACTATATCACATGTGACTGTGTGCCCTGTACACAGCTGCTGAACCCTTAAATGAGGTCTGGGAAGGGGTGGATCCTGGCTCCACCCCTTCCGGTCACCCAGTGGCATTGCATGCACCTGAGCTCCCCTGGGTTGGCTCTGCCTTCCCACCAGGTGCTCCATCACTGTTTCAGGCCCTGACTTAGCATTTCCACTACACCATGGAAAGAACAATCCAGAATTGGCAGAAACAAATGAAAATGATCTTGTGTCCTTTTCAGTTCTGTCTTATTTCTGCAACTGCTCATCTCCAAGAACCTGACAAAGGTTGAAAAAAAGAATTCCACTTCTTTTAAGATTTCACTTGGGAAAACCAAACTGAAATAAGTTCCTTCTGGAACTTCTTATTTAGTGGTATATGTTACAGGAAAAAAACAAGGGTTTTTTGTTTGTTTGTTTTGTTTTTTAGCAGACTCTTCTCTCAATTAATCTTAACTTTGGGAAACACCATGATCCCGGGGATAGTTACGGAAAGGTACCAGAGCAGCTCCAAAAGTAATGCCTCCTATTTTATTATGTTGGCCCATGACATCAAAGGTGGATATTGGTGGCATGGCAGTAGAGGTTGAACCTTTCTGCCAATGTTTCATTACATTCTGTTGCCACGTGACAGATGGCAGCAGAGAGACAATCTGACAAAATGGCATCAGATTTGGAGGTACTTACTGAGCATGGGTGTAGAATTGAATTCCTCCATGTGGAAAAAATTGTACCCATTGATATTCATTGATGCTTTCTGAACATTTATGGTGACTAAATGATGGATATGAGCACAGTGAGGTGGTGGGTGGTGCATTTCAGCAGAGATGACAGCGGGCAGTAGTTCACCTCTGGTGGTGCAGATTTTTTTACAAGTGTAAAATGCAGGCTTTTGTTCATCGCTGGTGAAAATGCGTAACTAACGGAGGTGACTATGTTGAAAAATGGTGGTTTGTAGCTGAGAATTTGCTCAATCAAATACTCTTATTGTGCTCTTTGTAGCTTTTGTAGTTTTCAGGGAAATAGGAGGCATTACTTTCAGAGCATAGAATCATAGAATGGCCTGGGTTGAAAAGGACCACAATGATCATCTCGTTTCAACCCCCCTGTGAATTAAGGAAAGTAAGTTAGGTTAAAAGTTATGAGGTGTTGAATCAGCAGCTGCAGATTTGACTTTACTAGCCAGGTTCTTGCTGCTGATAACAGATGCTTTTCTACAGATTTAAGACAATTAGTGCAGACATCGGGTCTCTTGTTGTTTCCAAAGAACATCATTAGCTCCCCTATCTCTGGAATGTGAGACAGTAGACTAAAACGGTAAACCACAAATTAACAAAGAAGCAGTGGATTGGTGAACGGAGTTGTGGCCAATGAGACAACCAACCAGAGCCAGCCAAGCGTCCTCCATCCTAACCCAAGTCCAAGAAAATAACACAATGACCTTCATTGGAAAGACACTGAGATACGCATGTGTAAAAGAGCTGAGACTTGGGGTGAGGGGGGGATGTCAATCATTTTGGGGACTCATTGTAATAACCCAGCCTTTTCTTGGACATCTAATGCATACGTAAGCAGCTTGCTCTTCAAGTATGTGCCTTTCTTGCCTTCTGGTATGCAGGCTAGGTGGGAATATCCCACTGATTAAACATACCTGCTTTATAACTACTCTGTGGTTATTGTTTGATTTCCACATGTCACCTGCTATGTGCAGAGTCACCAACCACCAGACCAGGCTGCCCAGAGCTACATCCAGCCTGGCCTTGAATGCCTGCAGGGATGGGGCCCATCCACAGCCTCCTTGGGCAACCTGTTCCAGTGCATCACCACCCTCTGCGTAAAAAACTTCCTCCTAATATCCAACCTAAATCTCCCCTGTCTCAGTTTAAAACCATTCCCTCTTGTCCTACATACTGTCATCCTCACAGGAAACAGTATTTTCCCTCATGTTCAGGTGGAACTTCTATGTTCCAGACTGCACCATTACCCCTTGTTCTGTAATTGGATACTGCTGAATAGAGCCCAGCCCCATCCAACTGACTCCCACCCACCCTTTAGATATTTTTAAGTGTTGGTAAGATACCCCTCAGTATCCTCCTTTCCAGGCTGAACAGTCTCAGGTCTCTCAGCCTTTCATTGAATAATTTGAGCTGGAAGGGACTTTAAAGGTCATCTAGACCAACTCCCCTGCAATGAGCAGGGACATCTACAGCTCAATCAGGTTGCTCAGAGCTCTATCCAGCCTGACCTCAAGTGTCTCCAAGGACTGGGCATCCACCACTAGGCAACCTGTTCCAGTGCCTCACCGTCCTTACCTTAAAAAAGATTTTTCTGTATATCCAACCTAAATTTCCCCTCTTTAAGCTTGAAGCCATTTCCCCTTGTTCTGTCACCACAGACCCCGCTGAAGTCTGTCCCCTTCTTTCCTGCAGCTCCCCTTTAGATACTGACAGGCCACTCTCAGGTCACCTTGCAGCCTTCCCTTCTCCATGCTGCACAGCCCCAGCTCTCTCAGCCTGTCACCATAGGAGAGGTGTTCCACCCCTGGGATCATTTCTGTGGCCCTCCTCTGGACATGCTCCAACAGTTCCATGTCTCTCCTGTACCGAGGACTCCACATCTGGACGCAGCACTCCAGGTGAGGCCTCACCAGCGCAGAGTAGAGGGGCAGATCCCCCCTCACACTGCCATGCTGCTTTGGATGCAGCCCGGGATACGGTTGGCTTTCTGGGCTGCGAGGGCACATTGCTGGCTCATGTCCAGCTGCCATCCACCAGTACCCCCAAGTCCTTTTTGGTGGGGCTGTGCTCTGTCCTTACATCTGCCAGCTTGTGTTGGTAGTGGGGATTGCCATGACCCAGATACAAAACCTTACACTTGGCTTTGTTGAACCTCATGAGGTTCACCTGGGCCCACTGCTCATACCTGTATAGGCGTCTCCTGTACTGAGGACTCCACATCTGGGTGCAGCACTCCACGTGAGGTGTTGAGTAGAGGGGCAGGATCACCTTCCTCAATCTGCTGACCACGCTTCTTTTGATGTGACCCAGGATACTTGCCTTATAAGAGAGATGCTCCAGTCCCCTAATCATCTTTGTAGCCCTCTGATGCTCTCTCTCCAGAGGTTCCCTGTCCTCCTTGTACTAAGGAGCCCAGAATTGGATACTGTACTTCAGATGTGGCCTCACCTGGGCAGAATAGAGGTGGAGGATCACCTCTCTCAACCTGCTGGCCACGCTCTTTTTAATGCGCCCCAAGATACCACTGGCCTTCCTGCCCACAGGGGCACACTTGATTGATAGTCAACCTGTTGTCCACCAGGATATCCAGGTCCTTCTTTCCATTTCTCCTTTCCAGCAGGTCAGCCCCTAACCTGTAGTGGTGCATGCAGTTATTTCTTACCAGGTGTTGGTCCCTACACTTGCTATTTTTGAACTTCATAAGGTTCCTCTCTGCCCAACTCTCCAGCATGTTCAGGTCTTACTGAATGGGAGTACAGCCTTCTGGTGTGTCAGCCACTCCTCCCAGCTTTGTATCATATTCATAATCTTGCCCAACAAGATCAAACAATAGTACAATAAGTACATAAGAAGTAAAATAAGAATTCAGCTTAGCCTTTCATGAATGCTATATGCACACTGAACTATCATTTACAAACCATCCAATTCCTAGACAGAACATATATAAGACTTGGGCAATTTTATCACTCAGATGATCAAATGTTTGACCTTTTCTCCTCACAGAACTACTGAATTACAGTCTTCAGTTCAGCTAGCATTGAGACAATTATTCCTTACTTAGAAGTGAAGAAATTACTCAGATTTAAAATATACATCTGTATGAGAAACTGTTGATCACAGCCTGAATCTGATTGAGCACCTGAGGCAAGCAATGAGTCAGCCGCAGGAGCACAGGTGAAGGTAATTCAGCTGTGCTCCCGGAAGGGGTAAAGCTTGACTCCACCTCTCCTAGATCCCACTTAAGGGCTGACCAGCACTAAGACAGCATCTCTTTTGGAGATTGCTTCTGTGTGGAGTTCCTTGTGGTGAGTATCCATCATAGCCATGAGCTTTGGAGTGGGTGAGTTATTCCTTTATAATCTCTGATTATCCATCTGTTGTAACCTTGTATAATTACAACTATACAACATCTTACTGCATTTTTGTGGTGTTTTTCTATGTGTGTATCAAAAACCTATTCACCTTTCCATAAAAGTGTCTATTACCACCACTCCTCCTAAATTCTATTTTTAATTCACTGTCTTCCCAGAGGGATGTAAGAGCATATGGCTTTAAGTTTCCCTAAAGGACTAAAAGTTTAAGTAGCTTAACATGGAGAAAGAAGGCAAGGCTCAAGGAGAAGAGGTTCTAGTCATCACATGCAAATACCTGAAGGGAAGGTGTGAAGAGGACAGAGACAGGCTCTTTACAGCGGTACCCAGTGCAAAAACAAGAGATAATGAGCACAAATAAGAACACACAAGGTCTCCTCTGAACACCAGGAAGCATTTCTGTGCTGTGCAGGTGTATGGGAACTGTTGATCATGGCCTGAACCTCTGATTGAGCACCTGAGGGAAGCAATGCATCAGCTGCAGGAGCGCAGATGAAAGTAATTCAGCTGTGCTACCAGAAGGGGTGGAGCCTGGCTGTACCTCTCCTCAACCCCATTTAAGGGCTGATTGCCACTAAGGAAGGATCTCTCTCTGGAGATCACTCCTTCGTGGAGTTCTACTATGAGCCTTCAACATCAGTGAACATTTTCATTTATTATTAATTATCTTTCCATCACAGCAATCTTACTTAACCAAACATCTGTTTAACTTCTGTTTACTTATTGATTGTACATTTGGTGAGCCAGCCAGGCCAAATAGACTAAAATATATATAATGTCTTTTTTGTGGAACATCCGTAAATGGGTTGGGGGGAGAACATCACCCCCTTAGATAAAATGATTCCTGGACAGATCCCAGGGTTTCTGGGTTCTCCCTATTACTAACTAGCAACTATAGTTGAAAAATCGGGTCCCCTGTGGGTTATGGGGAATATTTCCTCATTCTGCATGATGAAATATTTTCGAGGATTAGATGAGGTCATTCTGATTATGGAAGAATGGCAGTTAGCTGTCTCTACAATGGCATGGCTGCCTTAAATCAAGCTGAGATAAGAGCTTACACCTTAGAAAGTGAAAATTAATTATTGAAAGATCGCATTGAAGAACTGGAACAGAAACTTAGCATATTAACAGGGAAAAGACCAATTTTACATTCCACGATAGGCCAGGTCTGCAGTATTTCAATAGATAATAACCACACCTCTGAAACAACAGACCTAGTTGAACAGGAAAATAAAACCTCTAAATCAGACTTAGAAGATCCACTTACGATGGATTCCTTGGAACTCTGTCCTATTATAACCCAAAAGACAAAGAAAGTGCAAGATAGACTGGCAGGGGTACCCCCTGACCAATGGCCCCTTGCCCGAACATATTTACGTATAATGGCTAGACCATGTACGCTGACAGAACTAATGGATATAGTGCAGCGATTTCAGCAGAAGCTGAAAGAAAGTGTACCTACATGGTTATATAAATTATGGGATTCAGGGGCGGAAGGTGTCATGGTTAATGGGCCGGAAGTATCAAAATTGGCCACCATGATGGTACACCCTGCCCTCAGACAGAGATTGTGTGCGACTGTTCAATATACCAATGAGAACCATTTGATAATAGACTGGTTAATGGCAGCATGCCACATGGTTTGTCCAAATAAATCAGATATTCCATTAAACACAGGATTATGGTCCTCCATGGAGGACCTTCAAAATTATATTCACAGGCCACTGAATTAGTAGCTGATTTGGGGGAGACAGAGCGTCTGCACACCAGATGCAATATTCGAGTGGTAGAGGAAGCAGAGGTGCTTCCAGTAGTTAAAACGAAGAGGCCACCTGTACAGAGTCCTCAATCGGGGCCCATAAGGGTCTTGAGGAAACAAATGTTCAATTATCTCATTAGGGCTGGTGTCCAATTTGCAAAAAATGATTGACAGCCCAACCATGTCCTCCTTCAGCTGTGGAGACAGCTGAAGGATAATCAAAAATTCCAGAATTACCCTAAGAAACTGAGGGTAAGAGCTATAGAAAGAATGCCAACGACAACATGGAAGTTAGAGGATTTTGTTATTCCTAACAGAAAGAAGAAGCCACCTCAGGTGTCTCGGGCCACAATGCCTGAGCCACCAGAAGCAAAAGACTCGACTCTAGCTCAATTCATGGCATGACAAGGGATGTTAGTCCCCCTAGGGCCTCCAGAAGGGACTGGAGGCCCTATGTAGAGTTAACAATATTCTGGTCCCGAAAAAATGTTCAAAGAGTTATGGCACTTCTCAATACAGGGGCAGAGACATCAATAATTTATGGACGTCTGACCAGATTTAATGGTGACAGAGTGATGATTGGAGGTTTTGGGGGACAGACCATTCCAGTCACCCAAACCTGGTTGAAATTGGGGGTTGGGCGTCTCCCACCCTGGGAATATAAGGTGTCTATTGCCCCGATCCAAGAATATATTCTGGGCATAGATATCCTATGGGGTCTGGCTCTCCACACAACTGTGGGTGAGTTCAGACTCCAACAGAGGTGCATTAGTGTCCGGGCGGTGCAGGCAATATTGAGAGGCCATGCGAAGCATGAGCCTATTTGCCTGCTGAAACCATGCTGGATTACTAATGAAAGGCAGTATAGACTCCTGGGTGGGCAAGATGAAATATTGAGAAAAGTGCAGGAATTGGAAAAAGTAGGTATTATAAGACCTACGCATAGCTCGTATAATTCCCTCATGTGCTGTCTCTCTGCCCTTCCCCCTCTCCTGGAGCGCGTGGCCGGGGGCCGGCTGGGTTATGCGGCAAACCCCTTCTTTTTTTTTCCTTCGCTCCTTTGTCTCTCCTTTTTTTTTTCTTTTCCTGGGGCCTGTGCCCCCCTGTTGTGGACTTACATCTAGGGATAACCCCGTGACATTAGTCTGGGGAAAAGGAGGCTGAGGGGAGACCTTATTGCTCTTTTCCAATATCTGAAAGGTGCTTACAGCAGAACAGGGTTGGTCTCTTCTCACTGGTGACAGGACGAGGGGAAATGGCCTCAAGTTGCACCAGGGTAAGTTTAGGTTGGATATCAGGAAGAACTTCTTTACAGAAAGGGTTGTTAAGCACTGGAATAGGCTCCCCAGGGGGGTGGTTGAGTCACCATCCCTGGATGTGTTTAAAAACTGTTTGGATGTAGTGCTCAGGGACAGGATTCAGCAGAGGGTTGTTAGAGTTAGGGTAGGATGGTTAGATTGCAGTTGGACTTGATGATCTTTGTGGTCTTTTCCAACCTGAGCAATTCTGTGATTCTATTCTATGACAACTACTTTGTGGATTCTGCTTACTTGGAGAGCCAAAGAGAGATGGACTTTTGTCAACTACCTGCTTACTTGACAAAGAGGGGATGTGCACATGATAGGCGAATTGGAAAGAATGTGAACCTGTGTACGGGAAACTGTTAATCGCAGCCTGAACCTCTGATTAACCATCTGAGGCAAGTGACGGGTCAGCTGTGGGAGCACAGGTGAAGGTAATTCAGCTCTGTTCCCGGAAGGGGTGGAGCTTGACTCCACCTCTCCTAGATCCCATTTAAGGGCTGACTACCACTAAGGCAGCATCTCTTTCTGGAGATTGCTCCTGTGTGGAGTTTGTGCAGTGAGCTTTGACATTGGCAAGCATTTATCTTGACTGTGAGCCTCAGCATTGGTGAGTCTTTCCTATATAACCTCTGGCTATCCATCTACTTTACCTTTGTACAATTACAACTGTACACCTTGTATAATTGCAGCTATACATTTGGTGAGCCAGGCAGGAGACGCGACCATAATGTCCTTCTTATGGAATATGTACAAATGGGTCAAGGGGAAGAACATTACCCCCTTAGAAAAAATGATCCCAGGGCAGATCCCAGGACTTATGGGTTCCCCCTATTATCAAATCACTACTATAATTGAACAGTGGGGTCCATTGCGTGTCATGGGAAATTTTCCCCCATTCTGCCTGGCGGACTATTTTGAAGGTTTAAATAATGACTTCTTGATTACAAAGGAAAGGCGATTAGCTGCTTCTACAGTGGCGTGGCCACTATTAACCGCTTTAAATCAAGCGGAAATTAGATCAAATGCATTAGAAAGTGAAAATCAGTTATTAAAAGATAGTATTGGAAAACTAGAACAAGAGCTCAGTATATTAACGGGGAAAAGACCTTTATTGCATTCCCCGATCCCTCAGATCCATTATGTTTTGATAAACGGTAACCGGGTACCTGAAACAACGGGTCTGGTTAAACGAGATGAAATTACTAAGGTGGACTTAGAAGAACCCCTTAGGGCGGATTCATTACAACTCCATCCTATTATAACACAAAATAAGTCCGAGATAGACTGGCAGGGGTGCCCCCTGATCAATGGCCCCCTGCCAAAACACGCTTTCATGTCACAGCCCGACCATACACGGCCACAGAGTTAATGGATTTGGTACGACGATTCCAACAAAAACCCAGGGAAAGCGTACCTACCTGGTTGCTAGGCCTGTGGGATATGGGCAGAAAGTGTTACGGTCAGTGGACCTGAAGTATCTAAACTGGCCGCTGTGACTGTTCATCCTGCCCTTAGGAAGAGATTGTATGGAGGGACCCAATTTCCAGAAGAAAACCATTCTATTCTGGATTGGTTAATGGCCACCTGTCGTATGGCCTGGCAAATAAAACCAACATGCCACTAAATGCAGGGTTATGGTCCTCCATGGAGGATCTTCAAAATTATATTAGAGAATTAGGAATGAGAGAGGCTATCTATGAGGACGCCTTTGATAGCCCCGATATGGTCAAATTCTCAGCGGGAATGAGGGACCTAATTTTACAACAGGCCCCTTTGCATATGTATGATACTCTAGTTTCAATACTAAATCCCCTGTTGGCATCGGAGGTGGCGGTCCAGCAGGCAGCTCAGTTAGTGGCTGATCTGGGAGAAACGGAGCGCCTGTGGACTAAACGTAATGTCTGAGTACTGGAAGAAGCTGAGGTTCTGCCAGTAATTACGACTAAGAGGCCGGCTCCACGAGCCCCTCAATCATAAGGGTGTCCCGAAAACAAATGTTTAATGATCTTATCAGGGCTGGTGTTCAATTTGCAAAAATTGATTGTCAGCCCAACCACGTTCTCCTTCAGCTATGGAAACAGCTGAAGGATGAGCAAAAATTCCAAAATTACCCTAGAAAACCAAAGGTAAGAATTATAGAAAGAAGGCCAACAGTAACCTGGAGTTTAGAGGACTTTATTGTCCCTAATAGAAAGAAGAAGCCACCTCAGGTGTCTTGGGCCACAATGCCCGAGCCACCTGAGGTAAAAGACTTAACCCTAGCCCAGTTTATGGCATGACAAGGGACGTCAGTCCCTCTAGGGCCTCCAGAAGGGAACGGAGGCCCTATATAGAATTGACAGTATTTTGGTCCCAGAAAAATGTCCAGAG
Source organism: Alectoris magna (assembly GCA_030625065.1). NCBI lineage: Eukaryota > Metazoa > Chordata > Aves > Galliformes > Phasianidae > Alectoris > Alectoris magna. Next base: position 7,370,735 of record CM060574.1, read on the forward strand.
GGTTATGGCCCTAGTTGATACAGGGGCAGAAACAGCAATAATTTACGGTGATCCAACCAAATTTCATGGTGACAGAGTGATGATTGGAGGTTTTGGGGGACAGACCATTCCAGTCACCCAAACCTGGTTGAAATTGGGGGTTGGGCGTCTCCCACCCTGGGAATATAAGGTGTCTATTGCCCCAATCCAGGAATATATTCTGGGCATAGATATCCTATGGGGTCTGGCTCTCCACACGACTGTGGGAGAATTCAGGCTCCAACAAAGGTGTATTAGTATCTGGGCAGTACAGGTGATACTAAGAGGCCATGCGAAACATGAGCCCATTTGTCTGCTGAAACCATGCCGGATTACTAATGTAAGGCAGTACGTAGCCCGTATAATTCCCCTGTATGGCCAGTGCAGAAGTTAGATGGAACATGGAGAATGATGGTAGATTACAGAGAGTTAAACAAGGTCACACGGCCTATTCATGCGGCCGTACCCAATATTGCCTCCCTAATGGACACATTAAGTAGACAGAGAAAAACATACCATTGTGTTTTAGATTTGGCAAATGCGTTCTTCAGTATTCCAATTGCTGAAGAATCACAAGTCCAGTTTGCATTCACATGGGGAGGCAGACAGCGGACCTTTCAGGTCCTGCTGCAAGGGTACGTGCATTCACTGACATACTGTCACAATCTAGTGGCGCGTGACCTGGCTAATTGGAAAAAAACTAATAATGACAACTTGTATCATCATATTGATGATCTCCTGTTGACATCCGACTCATTGGAGGCAGCAGGACAAGCAACAGATTCATTAACTACTTATCTGCAGGAAAGAGGATGGGCTATAAATCCTCAGAAGGTGCAAGGTCCAGGCCTGTCCGTAAAATTTCTGGGGGTAGTTTGGTCTGGGAAAACCAAAGTACTACCCAGTGCTGTAACAGATAAGGTTCAGGCGTTTCCAGTCCCTATGACACCAAAGCAGCTGCAGGAATTTTTAGGTATATTGGGGTACTGGTGCTCCTTTATACCTCATTTAGCGCAGCTGCTGAGGCCACTGTACAGACTTAGGAAGAAGGGGCAGCTATGGGACTGGGGGAGAATGGAACAGGATGTTTTCCAACAGGCGAAACTGGCAGTCAAACAAGCCCAGGCATTGGGTATATTCAATCCTACCCTCCCAGCTGAATTGGATGTTCATGTTACTCAGGATGGCTTTGGCTGGGGCCTGTGGCAACGCCGGAGTTCTGTTCAGACTCTGGATTCTGGTCTCAGGTTTGGCACGGAGCAGAAGAACGATACAGTATGATTAAAACACAGTTATTGGCTGCCTGTTTGGCATTACAGGCGGTAGAGCCGATAACTCAAACAGCTGAAATTTTAGTTAAAACCACTCTGTCGATTCAGGGGTGGGTAAAAGATCTGACCCACCTTCCTAAGATGGGGGTGGCCCAAGCACAGATGGTGGCACAATGGGTCGCCTATCTCAGCTAGAGGAGTAGTCTATCCTCATCACCATTGAAAGAAGAATTACAGAAGATCCTAGGCCCAGTGATGTACCATAGTGATGCACCAAGAGAAACGTTGGTCCCATTCAGGAAGGAAAATATCCTATTCCTGAAGATGCCTGGTACACAGATGGGTCCAGCGAGGGCAACCCAAGCAAGTGGAGAGCAATAGCATACCATCCCTCCACCAAGACACTCTGGTTTGATGAGGGGGACGGTCAGAGCACCAATGGGCAGAACTGTGAGCCATGTGGATGGTTATAACCAAGGAACCCGGTGATGGTATCCTGAACATCTGCACAGATAGTTGGGCTGTGTACCGGGGGCTCACTCTTTGGATTGCACTGTGGGCCACCCAGGAATGGACTATCCACACCCGACCAATCTGGGGTAAAGACATGTGGTTAGACATATGGAATGCAGTTAAACACAGGACTGTACGCGTCTACCATGTCTCTGGTCACCAACCCCTACAGTCACCAGGAAATTATGAAGCCAACACACTGGCCCGAGTTCGATGGATTGAGAATTCACCACCTGAGAACATCGCCCATTGGTTACACCAGAAACTACAGTGTGCTGGACAAAAGACAACGTGGGCAGCTGCTAAAGCATGGGGACTGCCCGTACAACTATCTGACATCACCCAGGCATGCCGAGACTGCAACGCTTGCTCTAAGATGAGACTGAGATCATTGCCTGAAACAACAGCCCACCTTGCTAGAGGACACAATCCTCTCCAGCGATGGCAGGTTGATTACGTTGGTCCCCTCCCTCGGTCTGAGGGGGTGAGATATGCTCTGGCCCACGTCAACACAGCAAGTGGGCTACTGCAGGCCTATCCGGCGCCAAAAGCAAACCAGGCATATACCATCAAGGCACTTACTAAACTGATGTCTGCCTACGGGACACCTCAAGTTATCAAGAGCGATCAAGGGACCCGTTTTACTGGTGCAATGATACAGTGTTGGGCAGAAGAGAACAACATCGAATGGCGATTCCACCTGCCACATAATCCAACAGGGGCAGGCCTCATTGAACGTTATAATTGTATCCCTAAGGCTGCCCCGAAGACAGACTCCCAGTCCCTGCAGGGGTGGACAAAGAGACTCTGAAACCCTGTGGGACCTGAATGAAAGACCTCGAAATGGCAGGCCTAGTGCCCTAAAAATGCTACAAACAATGTGGGCCTCCCCGCTTAGGATCCAAATTACGGGCACTGATAATCAGGTAAGACCCCAGGTTGGTAATGAAAATAATCTTCTGCTCCCTTCCCCTGAGAATTTAGAACCAGGAATCCATAGGATAAAGTGGCCCTGGAAGGTGCAGGTAGAACCCAAGTGGTGTGGTCTACTGGCGCCTTAGGGGAGACTGTTGGAGGTGGGAGTCTCAGTAGCCCCCTCGGTGATAGGTACATGGCCTACGGATATTGTGGTCAATACTCCAATCTTTATTGCTAAAGGGACGCCCATCATGTCCCTGTGGCAGATCAAGACGCCTCCTTTGGTGCCAGATACAGCTATGCAGCTGCAGATACCTGGACAAAGGGTGTGGTATAGGCGACCAGGGCATGCTCTGGTACAAGCTGAAGTATTGACCCAGGATAGAAATATGGCCTGTATCCTACCCTGGAGGGCCTTGTTTGATCAGTCTAGTGCTTACCACAGAAGAGCCACGATTCAGTCAATATTTAAAACCAAAAAGAAAGAGAAAACAAAAAAAGCTTTCAGAAGCCATATGCTCCACTCTGTTATGCTGACCATTCTCAAAATACTTAATACAAAGACAGTGGGGAGTATATGGGAACTGTTGAGTCCCAGCTAGAACCACTGATTGAGCACCTGGGGAAAGGACCCAGTTATCTGTGGGAGCACAGGTGAAGGCAATTCAGCTCTGTGACCGGAGGGGGTGGAGCCTGGCTGCACCTCTCCTTGACCCCATTTAAGGGCTGACTGCCACTGGGGAAGGATCTGTGGTTGGAGATTACTCTCTTGTGGAGTTTTTTCCCCTGTAAGCCTAGATCTTCAGAGATGGGTGAGCATTCCTTTCCTGTTTGTTCCTTTTGCTATTCCACTCTTCTATTGCCTTTCCACCGTGCTAATCTTTCTGACTGTGACAGGGAGAAAAGTGTTTACATTGCTCAAGAATAATTTCAATATGATCTCTAAAGCATTATTTTCTGAATATCTACTTCTATGAATAATATTGTAGTCACATTTATAATCTAAAGAAAGTAAACTGAAGATGCTTCTATGAAGCATCCCAGGGTTCTGAAGGAGCTGGCTGAGGTGGTTGCCGAGCCGCTCTCCATCATATTTGAAAAGTCGTGGCTGTCAGGTGAGGTCCCAGATGACTGGAGGAAGGGTCATGTCACTCCCATATACAAGAAGGGGCGCAGGGAGGACCCGGGGAACTACAGGCCAGTGAGTCTCACCTCTGTGCCTGGGAAGATCATGGAACAGATCCACCTGGACGACATGCTCGATCACATGAGGAATGACTGTGTGATCCAAGACAGCCAGCACGGCTTCACCAGGGGAAGGTCATGCTTAATCAATCTTGTGGCCTTCTATGACGGAGTGATGGCATTGGTTGACAAAGGGAAGGCGACCGATGTCATTTACCTGGACTTGAGCAAGGCCTTTGACATGGTCCCCCACCACATCCTCATCTCCAAATTGGAGGGATGTGGATTTGATGGGTGGACCACTCAATGGATAAGAAATTGGTTGAAAGGCCGCAGACAGAGGGTGGTGATCAATGGCTCTATGTCCAGGTGGAGGCCGGTAACGAGTGGTGTCCCCCAGGGGCCTGTCTTGGGACCGGTGCTCTTTAACATCTTTATCAATGACATCGATGACAGAATCAAGTGCACCCTCAGCAAGTTTGCCGATGACACCAAGCTGAGTGGTGCGGTTGACGTGGAGGAAGGAAGGGATGCCATTCAGAGGGACCTTGACAGACTTGAAAGGTGGGCCCGGGTGAACCTAATGAGGTTTAACATGGCGAAGTGCAAGGTTTGGCACTTGGGCCGGAAGAACCCCAGGCATCTGTACAGACTGGGAGGAGTACTCCTTGAGAGCAGCCCTGCAGAGAAGGACCTGGGGGTCCTGATGGATGAGAAACTGAACATGAGCCAGCAGTGTGCTCTTGCAGCTCAGAAAGCAAATGGTATCCTGGGCTCCATCAGGAGAGGGGTGGCCAGCAGGGACGGGGAGGTGATTGTCCCTCTCTACTCTGCTCTTGTGAGGCCCCATCTGGAGTACTGTGTCCAGGTATGGAGCCCTCAGTACAAGAAAGACAGAGAGCTGTCGGAAAGGGTCCAGAGGAGGGCCACGAAGATGATCAGGGGGCTGGAGCACTTTCCGTATGAAGACAGGCTGAGGGAGCTGGGCTTGTTCAGCATGGAGAAAAGAAGGCTGCAGGGTGACCTCATTGCAGCCTTTCAGTACCTGAAGGGAACCTATAACCAGGAGGGGAGTAAACTCTTTGAGAGAGCCGATAATAGCAGGACAAGGGGAAATGGTTTTAAGTTGAAAGAGGGAAGATTTAGGTTGGATGTTAGGGGGAAGTTCTTTACTAGGAGAGTGGTGAGGTCCTGGAACAGGCTGCCCAGGGAGGTTGTGGATGCCCCGTCCCTCGAGGTGTTCAAGGCCAGGTTGGATGGGGCCCTGGGTAACCCGATCTAGTAAATGTGGAAGTTTGGTGGCCCTGCCAGGCAGGGGGGTTGGAACTTCATGATCCTTGAGGTCCCTTCCAACCCGGGTCATTCTGTAATTCTGTGAAGACAGTTGGACAAAAGAGAATTTCCAGGGAACTGATAGTTAAGAAACAACTCCAAGGGAGCTGCGCAGTTGTTTACATAAACTATCTTGCCAGTTTTATAATCTAGAGGGAGCATCAATGAAACGATATGCTCAGCAAAAGTTATGATGTGGTTGAAGCAAGCTGAGTAAGCCACAAGATCTCAGGCATCAGATTGTATCACCTTTGATCTGTCTTTAGTAACTGTTCACTCTTTGCAGGAAAAGAGCTGTAGGTACCCCATTTGTTAAAGGGATTTCAAGAGCCCCCAGGTGGACTGGGAGTCCTGATAGCTGGTCAAAGTTCAAGACTATGAACTTTCATGTTAGAGCAAATTAGAGAAACCTTTTATACAGTTTTCTGAAAACATGAACCTTTGGTAATCGCAGAGGAGCTACTTCACAATCTTTCATTTAAGTTCTCACTTTAATGAACATAACCTGTTTATGGAAACTGTATGAAAAACAGTATAAGTCCAAACTAGGTCTCTGAGAAGCAAAAAAGATGCAGAGGGTTACAAATGAGCAAACTGTATCAGGAAAAAAAACAAACACATTATGGTAAGTGACAATGTTTTTTTATTGTGATTCTCCTTAGCTTCCCCTAGATTTTAGTGGCAAATCTGTAACTAATCTTGAACCCTAAAATCCTTGCACATTTCTAAGATATCATTAGTGCTGCAAACTGATTTAGCCTAGCTTGCTTTAAAGTTAAATAGCTGTCAATGGTTTATTGGGCCAGATCAGCCTGTTCCATGACTTATTGGGGCAGGGGGACCCATGGATCCATACCCCAGGAGAGGGGGAAGGGGGGGGGGAAGATAGGAAGATGGGCTTAAAAACAAATAGTGGCAATGAGCTAAGGGAAAAAACTAATTTAGTAAATATGCTAGTGGAATGCAAGATAACATGCTATAATACAATATAATTGGAATTGAAGCTAATAAATCAAATATAATGAGAGAATGTCCAAAACTGAAGGCCTTACTCTGAAGGTGAAATGACTGGGAAGCACACGCTACAGAGACAAGCAATAAAAGAAGGGATTGTCTTGTGACTCATGGGCAATTTTATCTTTCCCTCTGAACAGAAAACAGAAATGGAATAGTGAAAAGTCCTCTGGGATATGTAGTTCTCTTCTGAGAACCAGGTACCCAGAAAAATTGACACTCCACAAAATTGGAGCATTAACTCTATAACTCCCAGTGCTCTACATGATGTTATGATGTGGAATACTGATAACAAAAATCACAAAACCATGACACTAGCATAAGGTTAAAAATAAATTCCTTAAACAAGTTAGGCCAAACCACCACAGAGAAATCAGGCTTAGGTATAAATATCAAGTCAGTCAAATGGGAACCCAAACCCATATTCCACTGGACATTGTGATATAACTGCTAAAGGAAAGTCTGGTAAATATTAAAAGAGCAAGTCTCCAATGGTTAAGTTGAAGTCATTAGCTTTGAAGGGCAATTTCAATTTGCTCTGAAGGCTGTTTCAATGCAAAGTCCTCCTCCTTCCTCTAGGCCTGCATATCCTTCTCTTTTCCCTCACATCCAGCTCTTTTCTCTCCTTGAGTCAAAAACAGCTGCTCTCAAGACAGGACAGCTTCTCCATTTCACCAGCTACTGCCACCCCAGAGGCTATTGTTTTGATCTATTGCTTTACTATAAGCATTCAACACTTACCCAATTTAAGACAAGGCTGATCAGTAGCTAGAGAACTGAGCTGGCCCTTGTGAACTTTCCCTTACGTAGTTCAATACAACCCTTAAATTTCTGTTTCACAGGACTGTGTATATCTTTGAACACAACCAAGAAAGCTCTGTAGGACTCATGCTCCTGACTTAATACAACTGTAAGGGGCTTCAAAGCATGTTCACTGGAGTGACTCCCAGGTAGCATTAAACAGCATTGCAGACGTCACATTGTTTTTTCTCTCTTTTTTATTTTTAAAGCATATATTTCACATCACAGAGTTCAGATACTTTCCATCAGACTTGAAGGTGCACCAGATCTCTCTCTACATTTGGTTACTTTTAGAATGGTTTCTACTACCAGTTCACCTCCCTGCTGTAATTTGTTTGCTCTCATTGTTTAAGGAACTTTTTTTCATGCAATGCAAGCAAGCCCAATAACAAAGCCCTGCCCCAACTTCCCATTCTCAGCAGCCACACATAGCCAGGAGGTAAGGAGACTAGGAAGAGAAAGTTAACAGGGAGAAAGGTTGGTTTGTAGTCCTGTCCTCAGGTAATCTGTCACTACTGTGATGCTTACTAATGGCAAGTCCTGTGTAGCTGTGACCATGACACATCTGGCCTACATCTTTTAACAGGAAAGGAGGAATCAGGATCAAGAGGCAATGTGGAAGTAAAGACACAAACAGGACACAAAGCAGGAGTTACCCATACCAATAAATTCCTCTCCTGTGCCCAACTGCACGAGGGCCTGTGAGCACAAACCCCCTGGCCAGACTGCTGAGAGGCCTAGCTGCTTCTCATATCTCCACATCCTCCTCCTTTTGCCCCCTAGATACCAATGCTCCAGGCTTCAGCCACCTCAGCAAGAGTACCACGGCAGCGGATCACCCTGAAGAGGACAGGAAGCAACGCACCTTCAGGGCAGCTGATAGGTCGGGCCAGCTCCCCATCCCATGTAAAAGGATCAAGCATGGATGTGGGCTGGAGCTACTCCTGTTTTCCTTCCCTCTGCCCCAGAGAATATGGTCTGTTTCCTGCGGGTTGGAGGGGCAACATAGGGCAGGCCACAGTCATCTACTAAGCGACTGGTAGTGGAGGCAAACACCAGCAAAAGTAGGGCAGAGCTGCCTGGCCTTTAGCAGACGGGCCGCCGCCACCAGACAAAAGCCACCGCCGGACTGAAGCCGCGATGCTACGTGGATAAGGGAACGATACAGCCGTCAGGTTGGGGATGGGCCGGTGGGCCTACTACCCTCGCGCAAGGTGAGAACGGGGGGGAGGGGAAGAAGGACACAGCGCGCAGTTCGCGCCCCCCCCCTCCCGAACTCGGTATTTGCACAATGTGCTCACAAAGCAGCAACTGCGACCGACGCCATCACGTGACAGCTCCTTACCTCGGTCGGTCGGTAAGTCGCCCCTCCTCGCCTCCACGCTCACGCGAGACTGCTTTCCCCACAACGTGACACAACGCCACGCGCTCACCCACAGGCTTTTCACCCCCCACCAGCCACCAGCAGCAGACGCAAATTCACCATCCTCTCCACCTACCCCAACACCAAATAAGCAGAGCGAAAGAAGCCAGCCTCTTCCCCTCTCACTTGACTGGAGCTCCGCCTCCTTGCGTAGCGGAAGTGAAGGGCTGGCCCCTCCCGCGGGCGGTGTCGTGCTGAGGGGACCGGCATTTCCTGGTCTGTGAGGGATATGCGAGTTCCGGGGTTACCTAAGATTTCTTGTGCTGGGAGAGGCCGCACTACCTGCAGCCCTGAAGGGCCATGGGGCGGTGTAGCCACGGTACCCAGCAGTATGGGCTTAGAGAGAAGGAAAGCGTTTAAAATCATGACTCGGGCCTTCCAGCAGGCTGAGCTGGGAGCTGTTTTTTTTTTTTAAGTTTTGCATCTGATTTCAAATTCACTTTTATTTGTTTCCCTATGGGTTTTTAGCAGAATTTGTGTATATCTGTGTATTTATACAACTATAGAGCCATCTAGACTGCCTATTAGTGGAATAGGTTGTGATAGGTAAGGGTTAAGTTTGTTAAATCAAATCGACACTCAATGGTGCTTTCTCAGGTATCCAGGAATGTAAGCAGTGTTGTAAAATGCAAATGATGTGTAAACGACGGAAACTAGGAAGCTGCAGGCATTGCGAACTACACATTGCCGGGGCACATAAGCTGCTAAAAATTAACCAAAGAATAACACTACTGACTCTCACCCCCACAACCATCGGAGGCAGAAAAATGAATCCCCAGCAACAACCTACGACCCCCAACAGCAACCAGCGCAGCCGCAAGAATGACTGGAATGTATACAGGAGATAAGAATTGTATAAATACAGAGACAATCCTTTGTTAAAATTGCGACCTTGGCGGAGTGTAGGCTCCCCGGGCGCCCAGCGCTGTTTTGCTCACTTTACCGCCTTGCTTAATTAAATAAAGCTATCCCTTTATCAAACTAGATTTTGTCTGGTTTTGTCACGAGAATCTATAACATAGGTATTTTGAGAATGATTTTATAATCACCTGGTAGTGTTCTTAAAACCATATACAAGTGGTATAATACAATTGCTAGGACTTGTTCTTTCAGAAGTTAAAAGCTGTTATAGCTTATATCAGTTCTCCATGGATTTGATGGGTGGACCATTGGATGGACAAGGAACTGGTCACAAGTTTGTACCCAGAGAGTGGTGGTCAATGGCTCCACGTCTGGACGGGGATTGGTGACGAGTGGAGTCCCCCAGGGGTCAGTGCTGGGACCGATAATCTTTAACATCTTCATCAGTGACATTAACAGTGGGATCGAGTGCACCCTCAGCAAGTTTGCTGATGACACCAAGCTGTGGGGTGCGGTTGACACACCAGAGGGATGGGAAGCCATCCAGAAGGACATAGACAGGCTTGAGCAGTGGGCCCAGGTGAACCTCGTGAGGTTCAACAAATCCAAGTGCAAGGTCTGCACCTGGGTCAAGGCAACATCCACTACAAACACAAGCCAGGGGATGTAAGGACGGAGCACAGCCCCACCAAAAAGGACTTGGGGGTACTGATGGATGGCAGCTGGACATGAGCCAGCAATGTGCCCTCGCAGCCCAGAAAGCCAACCGTATCCCGGGCTGCATCCAAAGCAGCATGGCAGTGTGAGGGGGGATCTGCCCCTCTACTCTGCGCTGGTGAGGCCTCACCTGGAGTGCTGCGTCCAGATGTGGAGTCCTCGGTACAGGAGAGACATGGAACTGTTGGAGCATGTCCAGAGGAGGGCCACAGAAATGATCCCAGGGGTGGAACACCTCTCCTATGGTGACAGGCTGAGAGAGCTGGGGCTGTGCAGCATGGAGAAGGGAAGGCTGCAAGGTGACCTGAGAGTGGCCTGTCAGTATCTAAAGGGGAGCTGCAGGAAAGAAGGGGACAGATGACGTGCGGAATCAGACTCTATAACCAAAGCTAGGTTATAAAGCAGGTATGTGTTTATTCAGCTCCAGGCACATGGGGGATCATTCCTCCTATCATGTGCACCGATAGACAGAAGCGTTGGAAAGTTATAGAGCAAGCATATACATACTCAACAGATCTCAAACAAATCATTAGCATATTCATTATTTTTCCGGGGACTCATTTACATGCTGTCCCTCCTACTGACGCGTGCGCAGTTCGTAGCGGGGGTCTCGCTCCGGTGGTCGTTGGGATGAAGTCAGAAGTCTTCCTCAGGTTGACCTTCCTTCTTTGACCCAGCTCCTTCACTCAGACCAGTCAAAACCAGTTTTCTTGGCTACTTTTCCCTGATGTTTGCCCAGCTCCATTGTCTTGACTGCAGAAATGTCGACACGTTCTACTGGTCCTTTTCTTTTTATTTTCATAAAACCTAGGATACTTAATTTTCATGTAAAGGGGCCCCTATTTACCCAATTCCTGATTTCACAGACTTCAGCAGGGTCTGTGGTGACAGAACAAGGGGAAATGGCTTCAAGCTTAAAGAGGGGAAATTTAGGTTGGATATACAGAAAAATCTTTTTTAAGGTAAGGATGGTGAGGCACTGGAACAGGTTGCCCAGAGAGGTCGTGGATGCCCAGTCCTTGGAGACACTTGAGGTCAGGCTGGATAGAGCTCTGAGCAACCTGATTGAGCTGTAGATGTCCCTGCTCATTGCAGGGGAGTTGGTCTAAATGACCTTTAAAGTCCCTTCCAGCTCAAATGATTCTATGGTTCTCTAGCAGAATAGTGTAAATGAATTTATCTGATCCTTTTCTGATTTAAGTTACAGGCAACTCATATTTTATCAACCAAAGACATCAGTTGTTTACATGCAGAGCTAGTTTATTCTGGGATCACTGATTGATTAGCTCAGCTGCAGCATCCCACATATGCAAAACTAGTTTAGTTATTGGGTGTGTGGAAAAATACATATTACAGCCTGAACAGATGACTAGCTTGTGAGAAAGAGCTTATGTTAGCTTTGGAACACAAGTAAATTGCCTTAGCCTGAGCTTTTTCATGTAGCTTAGAAGAAGCTTGTTTGTGAGAAACTGCTCTACAGCTGTAACTAATTATCCTTGACTTCTGTGACTCACCTTGCTTAACCTGATCCATGATGCTTTATTTTCTCCCGCTGTTATATATATGGCCACAGTACTAAGGGATGATATGGACACTCTACTGGCTGGCTGCTCTCCTGGTAACGAGTACCTCTCATAAACTGCTGAATATTAACTTTTCTCTGTGTACTTTTTTCAGGACTGGTAAACCTTACGCAGAAGTGCTGGTGCTTTTGCATAGCAATTGGTGTAGTCTGCAGGTCCTGAGGAGGACTTTGTTGGCAAAGAGGAGGAAATTGATCTGCTGGAGGAAATTCCAGGGTGTAGACGGAGCTCCACATGGTATGTGGTCACCCAAGTAATAGAGAAATGGGGACTGCTGCAAGAGTATGGGGACACCCTGAAATTGGCAAAGGAAGTGTATGCAATTTTAGAAACAGGAGATACCAGCAGAGTCAAGAAAGGAGGACACACAGTCAGATCACATCCAAGTTCTCTTGCAGGTGGTCATGGCTACTCGGGTTCAGCCTGATCTAGCCTGCTCCACTTCCTTAGAGTTGTTGAACAGCTGTAATGCACGCCTGACTGAGAAAGGGCAGACTTGTGCTGAGGAAAATTGGTAATCTCACACAGTGTTTGCTGGATGGATAGAGGATGTGGCAAAAGAAAATAGATTTAATTCTGATAAAGGCAAGGTGCCACGGACTGAGGCTGGGTTCCCGGAATCTGAGCTGTTCGTGGATCGGCGTGGGGGAGAGATGACAAGGACCCAATATGAGCGCATCAAACTCTGTTTATTGCTTGTGGTCAAACTGCTTTTATAGTCTACAAGTCACACCTGGTTCAGGCTGATTGGTTTTATTACTCTTGGCTTTAATTGATTGGTTGTAAAACCCACCGCCTTTGTTTACTTCCCATGGTAACACACCATAGCTACGATCAGGATACCGCTCTCAGGGGTCTGCTCTTCCCCCTCATTCCGCCTGTATCTCAGTTTCCTCCTTAGTTGTTTCCCTCCAGAGCAGGGCCAGGCTGACCTTGTTTTTCTCAGCCAGCTGGTATTTTTCAGCAGGCTGTACTATCCCATGGCCATGCAGTCACTGCTGCCTGCTCTGTCTTGCTCGTACAGTGCTCCCAGAGGCCTGTGGTCTTTTGGCCATTCTGCAACAGCAAGGCTATTGCTTGTGGGGTGTTAGGCCAGATACTAAACAGTGTAGGAAAGGGGTGTATATCAACTCCTCCACAGTCAGATCCAGCAACAGTTCCTCTCCCCCCCGATGAAACTGCAAGGCTCCGTGCTGAAAGGGAGAGTTTCCAGGAGAGAATCTGAGCTGAGAGGGAGAATCTCCAGATCCAGAGAGTCTTTTTGCTGAGAAACAGAATCACCAGACTGAGGGAGAGAGTCTCCAAGCTGAGAAGGACAGTCTCCAAGCTGAAAGGGAAAACCTCCAATCTGAGTGAGACACCCTCTGAACCAAGTGAGACAGTCTCCAAACAGAACAAGACAGCCTTCAATCTGTCATGAAGTTATCTCTAGATCTATCTGTGTCTGTGACGGGGGACAGCAGGCCCACAGGCCCACCAGCCTGAGGGGGTGTTGTAGTAGGCGACAGCGAGGATTCGGGATGTGACGTGGTAGGACTCTCCCCTTGCTCGGTGTCGAAGGGTTAATGTATGCATAAGGGGTGTAGATGAAGTAGGATAGGTATATAAGAACGCCGCGAGACGCAATAAACGCCATTTTTCTGCTCACCATATTGGTATTCACGTGCAGTTCTTTGGCCCGGGTAGGTTTTACCTGATAGTCCAGCACAGGCACAGAGCTAAAAGAACATGGGTTGCCAGGTGCACGGCAACAGAGGGGGGAAGAAAAAAAAAAGGAAGGAGGGGGCGTCAGCAGTTTACAGTGCGGTTCAGCCCAATTTTGTGACTAATGGGGCAGGGGACCCACAGACCCACACCCTGGGAAAGGGGGAAGGGGAAAAAAGGGAAAGGGTAGAATCATAGAATCACCAAGGTTGGAAAAGACCCACAAGATCACCCAGTCCAACCATCCACCCAAAGGGAGGATAGGGAGATGGGAGCTGGGCCTAAAAACAGAAAAGCGGCAGCAATCTGAGAAGGACAGTTAATTTACGTAGTATGAAATGTAATGCAAGATAACACAATATAATACAGAATTGGAATTGAAGCTAGTAAATCAAATAAGAGAGAGTGTGTCCAAAACTGAAGGCCTTACTCTGAATTGAAGGCAAAACAGCTGGGGAGCACACACACTGCCAGGCAGCTAGAGAGAAACCAGTCCCATGACTTGCAAGGTGTTTTATCTTCCCCTCTGAATGCAAAGTCCCCTGGGGTATGTAATTCTTCTTTTCTGAGAACAAGTAACCTGGAAAATTGGCAGTCCACGGAACTGGAGTACTAACTCTTTAACTCCCAGTGCTTTAGATGATACCATGATGTGGAACAGCAATAACAAAAATCATAAAACCATGACACAATCTCAACAAAACCTCCTCCAATTCAAACTAAACAGTCTCCGATCCAAATGAGTCAAACTACAATCTCGATGATCATGTAACATTTCCACCATGGCATATTCTCTCAAATAACAGATGCCTTTTTCCATATCAGTCCATTTCTTTATCTCAGGCATCAGATTGCCTTTGAAGGGGTATCTTTCTTTTACAGCTAGCAGCATCTGCTTCCAGAGGATGAAGGCCTGGTTCTGGCATGTACTAATATGTCTGTCAATGGCTGATTCCCTAGCAATGCCAACCAGTTGGCGAGCTTCTCTACTATCTAGTGACACACTGTTGGCCCCATTGTCCCAACATCAGAGTAACCAGGTGACAATAGGCTCATTTGGGTGGCATGAAGTCTTGTCTCGAACCTCGAATTTCAGTCATTTTCAGAAGTCAAGTAGTAATGGTGACAGTGTCTTCCTCAACAACTTCTCTTTTAGCCCTCCTTGGTGTCAGCAGCCATGATCTTGTTCGGGGCTTCTCCCATACAAATAGGGGCCACTCCCTTGGATCTTTTTCCTCTACTTTCTCCTCCTCCTCTTTTCTTCCATTCTAAATGAGGCAACATTTGTTTCAATTTCTGTCTTCTCAAAGGGGAAACTGTTGTCGATTCCGGTGCCTCCTGGGATTGATCAGCTTGGTCAGTTTTGACACTCTTTCTCTCTAGCTTGGCTCAGAGTCTGTCTTGTTTGGTTAGGAGGAGGTCTCGTTCAGCTTGGAGGATGTCTCGTTGAGACTGTAGTTTGACTCATTTGGATTTGAGACTGTTTGGATTGGAGGGTGACTCGTTCAATTTGGAGGCTGTCAAGCTTGGAGTGAAAAGTGTCCCGCTCATTTCAGAGGGTGTCCCATTCGGATTAGAGTGTGTATTATTCTGTTTGGAGACTGTCTAGTTTGGATTGGAGGGAGTCTCACTCAGATTGGAAGGTGTCTTGTTCGTTTCAGAGGGTGTCTTGTTCAGACTGGAGATTCTCTCTCAGACTAGGGAGTCTCACTCTTGGATTGGAGACTTTCCTTCTCAGCTCAGAGACTCTCTTGCTCAGTCTGGAGACACTGTTTCTCAGCTGGAACACTCTTTCTGGACCCAGAGATTCTCCCTCTCAATTTGGACTCTCTCCTGGAAACTTTCCCTTTTGATTTGGAGACTCTCTCAATTTCAGAAACTCTATCCCTTTCTGGGATAGTATTGAATAAGGCCCCATAAGCATTAGCCAGGCCCCAAATCATTTGTGCCTCCTTGGATCTGCCTGAGCTGCAACATCGCTGTCTCAAAGATCTGCTTAGGCTCTCAGGATCTTTCAGGTGTTCAGGATTGAAGTCCCATAACACCAAGGATACCCATCTCTCTAAAGTCGCTCCCAAGTCCCTCCACACCCTGCCACTCAGTATTTCCAGAGAAGCAGGGAATCCCATCTTATATACACATGGCTGAGAGGCTGGTGCAAATGCAAGAATTTGGGTTGTTTGACCATGGGGTGATTTACTCAGCACCTGGCCTGAGGTTTGCATATGGGTCTCACCTGTCTCAAAAGGGGAAATGGATCCTAGCCCAGGAGCTGGCAGGGCTCGCTGAGTGGGCTTTAAACTAGATATGAAGGGGGAAGGGGATAAAGCTAGGCCTGCTAGAGATGAGTCTAGGGGAATGATGACAGGATTGGGGGTGAGGCAAGGGGTTCAGCTGAAGTGCATCTACACCAACGCATGCAGCATGGGCAACAAACAGCAGGAGCTGGAAGCCATTGTGCGGCAGGCAAACTATGACTTAGTTGCCATTATGGAAACATGGTGGAATTGCTCCCATGACTGGAGTGCTGCAATGGATGGCTACAAGCTCTTCAGAAAGGACAGGCAAGCAAGGGAGGGGTGGTGGGGTGGCTCTTTATATTAAAGAGTGTTTTGATGTTATTGAGCTTGAAGCTGGGAATAAGGTTGAATTTCTATGGGTAAGGATCAGATGAAGGGCCAACAAAGCAGACATCCTGGTGGGGGTCTGTTATAGACTGCCTAACGAGGACGAAGAGACAGATGAGGCTTTCTGTGAGCAGCTGGCAGAAGTTTGCAATCGCCAGCCCTTGTCCTTGTGGGAGACTTCAACCTCTCCGACACATGCTGGGAATACAACACAATGCAGAAGAAGCAGCCTAGGAGGTTTCTGGAGTACATGGAGGATAACTTCCTTCTGCAGCTGCTGAGAGAGCCTACGAGAGGAGCTGCCCCGCTAGACCTGCTGTTCACAAACAGAGAAGGTCTGGTGGGAGATGTGGAAGTTGGGGGCTGTCTTGGACAGAGTGACCATGAGGTAGAGTTCTCGATTCTTGGGGGAGCCAGGACGGGGAGCAGCAAAACTGCTACCTTGGACTTCCAGAGGGCGGACTTTGAATTGTTCAGAAGACTAGTAGGGGCAGTCCCCTGGCATTCAGTCTTAGTGAGTAAAGGGGTCCAAGATGGCTGGTCGCTCTTCAAGAAGGAAGTCTTAAAGGCGCAGGAGCAGGTGGTCCCTCTGAGCTGCAAAATGAGCCGTCAGGGAAGAAGACCGGCATGGATGAATAGGGAGCTATTCTTGAGGCTCCAGGAGAAAAAGAGAATCTACCGCCTGTGGAAGGAGGGATGGGCAACTCAGAAAGAATACAAAGAAGTCGTTAAGATGTGCAGAGAGAAAATCAGAAAGGCAAAAGCCCAGCTTGAATTTAACCTGGCCTCTGGAGTAAAAAGGAACAAGAAGCTCTTTTATAAATACATCAACAGTAAGAGGAGGACAAAGGAGAATCTCCACTCTTTACTGGATGAGGCTGGGAATGTGACCAGTGAGGATAAGGAAAAGGCGGAGGTTCTGAATGCCTTCTTTACGTCTGTCTTTAAAAGTCAGACCAGTTATCCTCAGGGTACTCTATCCCCTGACCTGGAAATCTCAGATGGGGAGCATGTAATGGAGTTATCTAGATCAATCTGTGCCCATGACAGGGGGCAGCAGGCCCATGGACCCCCTGGCCCCAAAAATGGGAAGGGAAAAAGGGAAGGGTAGGGAGATGGGAGCTGGGCCCAAAAAACAGAACAGCAGCAATGATCTAAGGAGGAAAACTTAATTTTACTATGATATCGGAATGCAAGATAACACAATATAATACGATCTAATTGAAAATTGAGGCTAATAAATCAAGTAAAAGAAGAGAGAGTGTGTCTGAAATCGAAAGGCCTACTTTGAACTGAAGGCACATGACTGGGGAGCACACCCACACACTGCCAGGCAGCGAGCGAGAGGGACCCAGAGAGTGAGATCCTGTGACTTCCTCCTGTGGCTTATCTTGCTCTCTGACCATGAGGTCCCCTGGGATATGTAGTTCTTCTCTTCTGAGAACCAGGTGTCTGGAAAGTTGTCAGTCCACAGAACTGAAGTATTAACTCTTTAATTACCCATGCTTTACATGATGTTATGATGTGGAATACCGATAGCAAAATTATAAAACCATGACAGAGCAGAATAAACCCCCCATGACTCAGGAGGAAACAGACAGACCTACTGTATGGGAACTGTTGATCACGGCCTGAACCTCTGATTGACCACCTGAGGCAAGCAATGAGTCAGCTGCAGGAGCACAGGTGAAGGTAATTCAGCTGTGTGACTGGAAGGGGTGGAGCCTGGCTCTACCACTCCTAGACCCCATTTCACAGAATCCCAGAACCGTAGGGGTTGGAAGGGACCTCCAGAGATCATCGAGTCCAACCCCCCTGCCAAAGCAGGTTCCCTACAGCAGGTCACACAGGTAGGCGTCCAGGCGGGTCTTGAAGAGCTCCAGACAAGGAGACTCCACAACCCCCCTGGGCAGCCTGTTCCAGTGCTCCGTCACCCTCACCCTAAAGAAGTTCCTTCTCATATTAAAGCAGAACTTCCTATGCTCCAGTTTCTGGCCGTTTCCCCTTGTCCTGTCTCCACACACTGCTGAAAAGAGTCTGGCCTCGCCACTTTGCCCCCCACACCTTAGATATTGATAGACCTGGATCAGGTCCCCTCTCAGTCTTCTTTTCTCAAGGCTAAACAGACCCAGTTCACCTAGCCTCTCTTCATAGGGGAGATGCCCTTCACCATCTTTGTGGCCCTCCGCTGGACTCTTTCCAAGAGATCCCTGTCTTTTTTTGTACTGGGGAGCCCAGAACTGGACACAGTACTCCAGATGAGGCCTTACCAGGGCAGAGTAGAGGGGCAGGATCACCTCCCTCGACCTGCTGGCAACGTTCTTTTTAATGCACCCCAGGATCCCATTGGCCTTTTTGGCCACGAGGGCACACTGCTGGCTCATGGCCAACCTGTCATCCACCAGGATGCCCAGGTCCCTCTCTGTGGAGCTTCTCTCCAGCAGGTCATCCCCCAGCCTGTACTGGTGCATGCAATTATTCCTCCCTAGGTGCAAGACTCTACCCTTGCTTTTGTTAAACCTCATCTGGTTTCTTACTGCCCAGCTCTCCAGCCTGTCCAGGTCTCACTGAATGGCAGCACAGCCTTCAGGCGTGTCAGCCAATCCTCCCAACTTCATATCATCAGCAAACTTGCTGAGGGTGGCCACTATCCCCTCGTCAAGGTCATTGATGAAGATGTTGAACAAGACCGGACCCAGCACCGACCCCTGGGGAACACCGCTAGTTACAGGTCTCCAACCGGACTCTGCACCGCCAACGACGACTCTCTGTGCTCTGCCAGTCAGCCAGTTCTCAACCCACCTCACTGTCCACTCATCTATCCCACACTTCTTCAGCTTTTTTATAAGGGTGTCGTGGGAGACAGTATTAAATGCCTTGCTGAAATCAAGGTGGACTACATCCACTGCTCTCCCACCATCCACCCAGCCAGTGACAACATCATAGAAGGCCACCAGGTTGGTCGAGCACGACCTCCCCTTGGTGAACCCATGCTGACTACTCCCGATAACCTCCTTTCCTTCCAATTGTCTGGAGATGGCATCCAGCACAAGCTGTTCCATCACCTTTCCAGGGACAGAGGTGAGGCTGACTGGCCTGTAATTACCCGGATCTTCCTTCTTGCCCTTTTAGAAGACTGGAGTGACACTGGCTATCCTCCAGTCGTCAGGCACCTCCCCCATTCTCCAAGACCTCTCAAAAGATGAAAGAGAGTGGTTCAGCAATCACCTCTGCCAGCTCCCTCAGCACCTGTGGACGCACCCCATTGGGTCTTGCTCACAGGGACGCACTGATCCTGAGCTTGGAAGAAGAGCTGTTTAAATGCTGACCAGCTCTCACAGGCTTCCTTACCTTCTAACACCCTGGCCCACGGGACAGCTCCAAGTAGGTCCCGGAAGAGATCAAAGTTGGCTCTCCTAAAGTCCAGGGTAGCGATCCTACTTTTTGCTTTGCTTCTTCCACTCAGGATCTTGAACTCCACCATCTCGTGGTCACTACAACCCAAGCTGCCCCCGACCTTTACTTCCTCAACAAGCCCTTCCTTGTTAGTGAGAATAAGGTCCAGTAACACCCCTCCCCTCGTCGGTTCCTCCACCACCTGCATAAGAAAGTTGTCTTCAACACATTGCAAGAACCGTCTGGACCGTGTGTGCCTGGCCTTGATTCTCACCCACAAGCTCTCCACAGCTACATCATTCTCCCCCAGGTGGAGTTCAGTACATTCTAGCTGCTCTCTCACATAAAGAGCAACTCCACCACCCCGCCTTGCCAGCCCATCTTTCCCAAACAGCACACAGCCCTCCATGACAACATTCCAGTCACGCGAGCTGTCCCACCACGTCTCTGTGATCGCAGTGAGATCATGGCCTTGTGACCGCACGCAGATTTCCAACTCTTCCTGTTTATTTCCCATGCTGCGCGCATTAGCGTACAGACACTTTAGGGGAGCAGCATTCCCCTGGCCCTCTCCATCCCTTTGAACTCCACCCTCTTCACCCATCAAGCTCTGTTTTAAGCCTTGAACTACCCACTCAACCCCACTGGCCCTCATTTTGTCCCCTTCCCCCTTCATACCTACTTTAAAGACCTTTCAATAAGTCCCGCCAGTTCCTTGGCTGGGATCCTCTTACCCCTTGGAGACAGGCTACTTCCATCCGCAGCCATCATGCCAGGTGCTGAGTAAATTGCCCCATGGTCAAAAAAACCCACCAAAATTCCTGTGTTTGCACCAGCCTTTAAGCCATTTATTTATGAGGTGGGGTTTTTGGATCCTCTCAGTATCCTTCCCTGCCACTGAAGGTATAGAAGAAAAAACCACCTGCACACCCATTCCTTCAGCTACCCGCCCCAGTCCCCTGAAGTCTTTCTTGATAGTGCTCAGGCTTTTCTCAGCGACTTCGTCACTGCCAGCCTGGACTATCAATAAGGGGTAATAATCAGAGGAGTGGATCAGACTAGGAAGTTTTCTAGAAATATTCCTGACCCGGGCCCCAGGGAGGCAGCACACCTCCCTGCGGGTAGGGGCAGGCCGACATATTGGGCCCTCGGTTCCTCTCAGCAGGGAGTCACCTATGACTATCACCCTCCTTTCTTTACCGGAGGAGGCAGTCTTTAAGTGTGGAGCTGACTGCCTCTGCTTAGAAAAGCTTGGAGGAGGCAGCCCTCCCACCTCATCCTCAGCCACCTCACCCTCCAGTTTCAGGGCTTTAAACCTATTACATAGAGGCACCTGGGGAAGGTCAGGATGGTGGTTGCCCGCGTCACCGAGCTGGGACCTGCTGCCATTCATCCTCTCCTCTCAAGTTGGCTCTCTCGGTTTGACTATGGCAAGGGAGAGGGTCCACCACAGTCTGGAGACATCACAGAAGCAACACTTGCTCTCTCTCACTGCCTGGCAGTGGCTGTGGGTGTATCCTAGTTTGCCAAATAGGAGGCATTGCCAGAGACCCAACTATTGACAGAGGGATTAGTAGATGTTTGGATGGGGCTGCCACCCTCTGGGAGCGAATGTTAGTAGCTGTGAAGGAAAAGCTTCCCTTCAAGGACAGTCTGAAGCCTGTGATGAAAAAGTGGGATACAGCTGAAAAAGGTATCCAGTATTGGAGGGAAATAGCTGTGGTGGAAATGTTGTATAACCCTAATTTTGATCCTGTCGATCCTCGCCAAGACCATGATCCCGAGAGAGTGAGGACAACGCCTGATATATGGCAGAAACTCACCAAGACAGCACCAGAGAGGTACGCCGTTACACTAGCAGCAACATTTCAAAGGTACGAGGAACAACAGAGAAGAGCCCTAGTTTTTGAATTGGTTCTTACTCTTCAAAACTACAAATAACAGTTACCCCCAACTCATGTCTCAATTTCAGCCATCTCAGAAGTAACGGACAGACGGAATGAAATGCAAGAGCAAATGTCTCTATTGATTAATCGTGATGATCCCGTAGTAGTATCAGAAACGATTGATGAAGATCAGGATCATCATGGAGTCTAATGAAGGAGCTGACCAAACTAATGAAAATCCAGTTAATTAAAGGTGATGAACCCTCCTCCTCACCTGTATCATCAAAAATCTCAGCTATTAAACGCAAACGCTTTCCAGCTCAAGCAAGGAACAACAGTAAGACTACATCGCGTATTGCCTTGTGGCGTTACCTACGTGACCATGGAGAAGATATGAGGAAGTGGCACGACCAAGCCACTCCTGTACTACGAGCACGGGTGAGAGAATTACAAAACAGATCCATTGCCAGTACAGCTGCTCCAGTTACCACAGGTAATGAACAGGGGGGCCCTGCCCTCAGTCAGGGGGTAGAAAGGGATAACAGAGTTTATTGGACTGTGTGGATTCGGTGGCCTGGCACATCAGAACCACAGAAATATAAGGCACTGGTGGATACCGGTGCACAGTGCACCCTAATGCCCTCGAGTCATGAAGGGACAGAATCAATCCATATTTCTGGAGTGACTGGGGGCTCTCAAGAATTGACTGTGTCGGAGGCTGAAATAAGCCTCACTGGTAAAGACTGGCAAAAACATCCTATTGTGACTGGCCCAGGGGCTCCATGCATACTTGGTATCGATTACTTAAGAAGGGGGCATTTCAAGGATCCTAAGGGATATCGATGGGCCTTTGGAATAGCTGCTGTAGATACAGACAACATTAAGCAGTTGTCTGTTTTGCCTGGCCTATCGGAAGACCCATCTGTTGTGGGGCTGCTACGAGTGAAAGAGCAGCAGGTACCGATTGCTACAAAGACTGTGCACAGACGGCAGTACCGCACCAACAGGGATTCCTTGCTCCCCATTCATGAGTTGATTCGCCAGCTGGAGAATCGGGGGGTGATAAGCAAAACTCGCTCACCTTTTAACAGCCCCATATGGCCAGTGCGCAAAGCCAGTGGAGAATGGAGGCGGACAGTAGACTACCGTGGCCTGAATGAGGTCACACCCTCACTGAGTGCTGCTGTGCCGGACATGTTAGAACTCCAGTACGAGCTGGAGTCAAAAGCAGCCAAATGGTATGCTGTCTCGCTCCAATTAATAGGAGTGAGAGGAGATTCTTTTAATATACCCGGCGTGAGATTAAGAAACAACGGTTCAAATGTTGGTCCAACCAGTTTATTACAAATCCTAGCCTTTTAGGGAGACGGGGAAGGGGAAACGGGCGATAGAAAAGGTAAGAAGAAAAGCAAGAGTTGCGGTAAGCGGGGATAGTCACCAACTCGATGCAGCAGTGTCCCGTTATCTGTTGGTCCGGGGTCCAAGCAGGCAACGAAGAGCAGCGGGCTGGTGCCAAGCAGTACGGGTGGTGGTGGTGGAAGCAGCAGCGTCTCGTGCAGCAAGGCCGGGAGAGTCCGTAGACAGTAGGGCAGCTCCGTAGACAGTAGGGCAGCAAAGCAGCAAAGCAGCAACGAGGGATCAGAAGGCAGTAAACCCTCTCTCTGTCTCTCTCTCGCCTTCTCCCTCAAGAAGACGACGATGATGATGATGATTTTTCCTGCGCCCTTTTATCCTGTTTTTTTCCTGCCTACGTGACATTCCTGGGGGCTTGGGTAAGGGTCATATGAGTATCCCCCCCCTCCACCTCTCGAGATGGCTCTCTTCCTCGAGATGATGAGTCCGGACAAAAGGTTCCCTCCTGGACATCAAGGTGCTTATCCTCCTCTTGATAAGCCCTGACCATCAAGGTGTGGTTCATCTTTCTTGGTGATAAGTCCAGACAAAAGGTTTCCTCCTGGCCATCAAGGTGCTTATCCTTCTCTCGCTGCCTCCAGTTAGCATATCTTTAGAGCAAGGGATTGCTCAATCCCTGGACAGGACTGGCATGGAATAGTCCATCTTCAGCAATTTTTTGAGACAGAAGTACAACAACATGGCCTCTTACATATGCCACCATTGACATTGCTAACACCTTCTTCTCCATTCCTTTGGCCACAGACTGTAGGCCACAGTCTGCCTTCACCTGGAGGGGCGTTCAGTATACTTGGAACCGTTTGCCCCAGGGGTGGAAACACAGCCCAACCATTTGCCATGCGTTGGTCCAAACTGTACTGGAACAGGGTGGTGCGCCTGAGCACCTGCAGTACACTGATGATATCATTGTGTGGGGCGATACAGCAGAAGAAGTTTTCACGAAAGGAGAGCAAATAATCCAAATTCTTCTGCAAGCTGGTTTTGCTATAAAGCGGAGCAAAGGAAAAGGACCTGCCCAAGAGATTCAGTTCCTAGGTATACAGTGGCAAGATGGGTGTCGTCACATCCCAGCAGATGTGAATGACAAAACCACTGCTATGTCTCCGCCCACTAGCAAGAAAGAGACACAGTCTTTTCTGGGCGTAGTGGGCTTTTGGAGAATGCATGTTCCAAACTACAGCCTCATTGTAAGCCCCCTTTATCAGGTGACGCGGAAGAAGAATGATTTTACATGGGGCCCTGAGCAGCAGCAGGCTTTTGAACAGATTAAACAGGAGATAGCCTGTGCCGTGGCCCTGGGGCCAGTACGGACGGGTCGGGATGTAAAGAACATCCTCTACACTGCTGCTGGAGAGAAAGGTCCGACCTGGAGTTTGTGGCAAAGAGCCTCAGGAGAGACTCGAGGCCGACCCCTGGGATTTTGGAGTCGAGCATACAAGGGGTCTGAAGAGTGCTACACTCCCACTGAGAAGGAGATCTTAGCCGCATATGAGGGGGTTCGGGCTGCTTCCGAAGTAGTCGGTACTGAAACGCAGCTCCTTCTGGCACCTCGACTGCCAGTGCTGAACTGGATGTTTAAAGGAAAGGTTCCCTCCACCCATCATGCTACTGATGCCACTTGGAGCAAGTGGATTGCGCTGATTACACAACGAGCGCGGATGGGGAACCTCAGTCGTCCGGGAATTTTAGAGGTGATCATGGACTGGCCTGAAGGTAAAAAGTTTGGAACATCACCAGCAGAAGAAGTGTCACGTGCTAAAGAGGCCCCACCATACAATGAGCTACCAGAAAATGAGAAGCAATATGCCCTGTTCACTGATGGATCGTGTCGTATCGTGGGGAAGCATCGCAGATGGAAAGCTGCTGTGTGGAGCCCCACACGACAGGTTGCAGAGGCCACTGAAGGAAAAGGAGAATTGAGTCAGTTCGCAGAGGTAAAGGCTGTCCAGCTGGCCTTAGATGTTGCTGAACGGGAGAGGTGGCCAATGCTTTATCTTTATACTGACTCATGGATGGTGGCGAATGCCTTATGGGGGTGGTTGCAGCAGTGGGAGCACAATAACTGGCAGCGGAGGGGTAAACCTATTTGGGTAAACCAAATCCAAGGTCCCCATGTCCTCCAACAACCCCGAGTCCTCCAACAACCCCGAGTCCTCCAAGGTCCTTAAGTCCTCCTAGGTCCCCCAAGTCCTCCAGCAACTCTGAGGAGTCCTCCAAGGTCCTTAAGTCCTCCAAGGTCCCCAAGTCCACCAACAACCCTGAGGTAGTCCTCCAAGGTCCCCATGTCCTCCAACAACCCCAAGTCCTCCAACAACCCTGAGACCTCCAAGGTCCTTAAGTCATCCAAGGTGCCCGAGTCCTCCAACAACCCTGAGTGCTCCTAGGTCCCCGAGTCCTCCAACAACCCTGAGACCTCCAAGGTCCCCAAGACCTCCAACAACCCCGAGACCTCCAAGGTCCTTAAGTCCTCCAAGGTCCCCGAGTCCACCAACAACCCTGAGTCCTCCAAGGTCCCCAAAGCCCTCCAACAACCCCAAGTCCTCCAACAACCCTGAGTCCTCCATGGTCCTTAAGTCCTCCAAGGTCCCCGAATCCTCCAACAACCCTGAGACCTCCAAGGTCACCAAAGGCCTCCAACAACCCCATGTCCTCTAAGGGCCATAAGTCCTCCAAGGTTCCCGAGTCCTCCAACAACCCTGAGGTAGTCCTCCAAGGTCCCCAAGTCTTCCAACAACCCTGAGTCCTCCAATGTCCCCATGTCCTCCAACAACCCCAAGTCCACCAACAACCCTGAGTCCTCCAACAACCCCGAGTCTTCCAAGGTCCTTAAGTCCTCCAACAACCCTGAGTCCTCCAAGGTCCTTAAGTCCTCTAAGGTCCCCGAGTCCTCCAACAACCCTGAGTCCTCCAAGGTCCCCAAGTCCTCCAGCAACCCTGAGTCCTCCAGCAACCCCGAGTCCTCCAAGGTCCCTGAGTCCTCCAAGGTCCCCAAGTCCTCCAACAACCCCGAGACCTCCAAGGTCCTTAAGTCCTCCAAGGTCCCCAAGTCCACCAACAACCCTGAGGTAGTCCTCCAAGGTCCCCATGTCCTCCAACAACCCCAAGTCCTCCAACAACCCTGAGACCTCCAAGGTCCTTAAGTCCTCCAAGGTACCCAAACCCCTCCAACAACCTCAAGTTCTCCAACAACCCTGAGTCCTCCAAGGTCCCCATGTCCTCCAACAACCCCAAATCCACCAACAACCCCGAGTCCTCCAACAACCCCGAGTCCACCAACAACCCTGAGTCCTCCAACAACCCTGAGTCCTCCAAGGTCCCCAAGTCCTCCAAGGTCCCCGAGTCCTCCAACAACCCCAAGACCTCCAACAACCCCGAGTCCTCCAAGGTTTCCAAAGTCCTCCAACAACCCCAAGTCCTCCAGCAACTCTGAGGCGTCCTCCAAGGTCCTTAAGTCCACCAACAACTTTGAGTCCTCCAACAACCCTGAGTCCTCCAAGGTCCACAAGTCCTCCAACAACCCGGAGGTAGTCCTCCAAGGTCCCCAAGTCCTCCAACAAGCCCAAGTCCGCCAAGGTCCCCAAGTCCTCCAACCACCCCAGGTCCTCCATCAACCCCAAGTCAGCCACGAACCCCAAGTCCTCCAATCACTCCGAGTCTTCCAAGATCCTTAAGTCCTCCAACAACCCCAAGTCCTCCACGGTCCCCAAGTCCTCCAACAACCCCAAGGCCTCCGTCAACCCTGCGGAGTCCTCCAGCAACCCCAAGTCACCCATGAACCCCAAGTCCTCCAACAACCCCAAGGCCTCCGTCAACCCTACGGAGTCCTCCAACAACCCCAAGTCACCCATGAACCCCAAGTCCTCCAACAACCCCAAGTCTTCCAACAACTCCAAGGCTTCCAAGTTCCTTAAGTCCTCCAACAATCCCAAGTCCTCCAACAACCTCAAGGCTTCCAAGATCCCCAGGTCCTCCAAGGTCCCCAAGTCCTCCAAGACCCCGAGGCCTCCAACAACTCCCAATTCCTCCAAGTCCTCCAAGATCTCCAAGACCCCAAATCCTCCAAGACCCCCGAGTCCTCCAAGACTCCAAGTCCTCCAAGACCCCCAAGACTTCCAAGACCCCAAGACCTCCAGGTTCTCCAACAACCCCAAGTCCTCCAAGACTGCAAGTCCTCCAAGACCCCAAGTCCTCCAAGACCTCCATAGTCTTCCAAGACCCCCAAGTCCTCCAAGGCCCCAAAGTCCTCCAAGACCCCAAGTCTTCCAAGACCCCCAAGTCCTCCAAGACCCCAAGATCTTCAAGACCCCCAAGTCCTCCAAGACCTCCAAGACCCCCAAGTCCTCCAAGATCCTGGGACCCCCAAGTCCTCCGAGACCCCCCCAGTTCCTCCCAGATCCCGGGACCCCCAAGTCCCCCAAGTCCTCCAAGGCCCCCAAGTCCTCCAAGACCCCAAGACCCAGACCCCCAAATCCTCCAAGACCTCCAAGGCCCCCAAGTCCTCCAAGACCCCCAAGTCCTCCAAGACCCTCAACTCCTCCAAGACCCCAAAGCCCCCAAGTCCTCCAAGACCGCCAACTCCTTCAAGGCCCCCAAGTCCCCCAAGACCCCCAACTCCTCCAAGATCCCCAAATCCTCCAACACCCCCAAGTCCTCCAAGACCCCCAAGATTTCCAAGACCCCGGGACCCCCAATTCCTTCAAGACCCCCAATTCCTCTAAGACCTCCAAGGCCCCCAAGTCCTCCAAGACCCCCAACACCTCCAAGACCTCCAAGTCCTCCAAGACCCCCAAGTCCTCCAAGACCCCCAACTCCTCCAAGACCCCCAAGATTTCCAAGACCCCAAGACCCCGGGACCCCCAAGTCCTCCAAGGCCCCCAACTCCTCCAAGACCCCCAAGTTCTCCAAGACCCCAAGTCCCCCAAGACCTCCAAGTCCTCCAACTCCTCCAAGGCCCCCAAGTCCCCCAACTCCTCCAAGAGCCCCAACTCCTTCAAGACCCCCAAGTCCCCCAAGAACCCCAAGATTTCCAAGACCCCATGACCCCGGCACCCCCAAGTCCTCCAAGACCCCCAACTCCTCCAAGACCCCCAACTCCTCCAAGACCCCCAAGATTTCCAAGACCCCAAGACCCCGGGACCCCCAACTCCTCCAAGGCCCCCAACTCCTCCAAGACCCCCAACTCCCCCAAGACCCCCAACTCCTCCAAGGCCCCCAACTCCTCCAAGACCCCCAAGTCCTCCAAGGCTCCCAAGTCCCCCAAGTCCTCCAAGTCCCCCAACTCCTCCAAGACCCCCAAGTCCTCCAAGACCCCCAAGATTTCCAAGACCCCAAGACCCTAGGACCCCCAAATCCTCCAAGACCCCCAAGATTTTCAAGACCCCAAGACCCCGGGACCCCCAGGTCCTCCAACTCCTCCAAGGCCCCCAAGTCCCCCAAGTCCTCCAAGTCCCCCAACTCCTCCAAGTCCCCCAACTCCTCCAAAGCCCCCAAGACCCCCAACTCCCCCAAGACCCCCAAGTCCTCCGAGACCCCCAACTCCTCCAAGACCCCCAAGATTTTCAAGACCCCGGGACCCCCAGGTCCTCCAAGACCCCCAAGATTTTCAAGACCCCGGGACCCCCAAATCCTCCAAGACCCCCAAGATTTCCAAGACCCCGGGACCCCCAACTCCTCCAAGACCCCCAACTCCTCCAAGACCCCCAACTCCCCCAAAGCCCCCAAGACCCCCAACTCCTCCAAGACCCCCAAATCCTCCATGACCCCCAACTCCTCCAAGTCCCCCAACTCCTCCAAAGCCCCCAAGACCCCCAATTCCCCCAAGACCCCGAAGTCCTCCGAGACCCCCAACTCCCCCAAGACCCCCAAGACCCCCAACTCCTCCAAGAGCCCCAACTCCTCCGAGAACCCCAACTCCTCCAAGACCCCCAAGTCCTCCAAGACCCCGGGACCCCCAACTCCTCCATGACCCCCAGGTCCTCCAAGACCCCCAAGATTTCCAAGACCCCGGGACCCCCAACTCCTCCATGACCCCCAACTCCTCCAAGTCCCCCAAGTCCTCCAAGACCCCCAACTCCCCCAAGACCCCCAAGTCCTCCAAGACCCCCAACTCCTCCAAGACCCCCAAGTCCTCCAAGACCCCGGGACCCCCAAATCCTCCAAGACCCCCAACTCCTTCAAAACCCCCAAGAGCCCCAACTCCTCCAAGACCCCCAACTCCCCCAAAGCCCCCAAGACCCCCAACTCCTCCAAGACCCCCAAGTCCTCCAAGACCCCCAAGATTTCCAAGACCCCGGGACCCCCAACTCCTCCATGACCCCCAACTCCTCCAAGACCCCCAAGATTTTCAAGACCCCGGGACCCCCAACTCCTCCAAGACCCCCAAGTCCTCCAAGACCCCCAAGATTTTCAAGACCCCGGGACCCCCAACTCCTCCATGACCCCCAACTCCCCCAAGACCCCCAACTCCCCCAAAGCCCCCAAGACCCCCAACTCCCCCAAGACCCCCAACTCCCCCGAGACCCCAACCCCCCCCCCCCCACCCCCCAAAAAAAACAACATTCCCCCCCCTTAAAACCCCACCCCACATCTCTGTTTCTTTCTCTCCCCCCCCTCCCCACCCCCGACCCCCCCCCCCCCGTCCGCCCCACATCCCCACCCCACCCCCCCCCCCCAACATCCAGGTTTACGCCCCGTCAGCCAGCACCGCCGACTACAACCGCGACTCCCCCGGTTACCCGTCCTCCAAACCAACAGCCAGCACTTTTCCCAGCTCCTTCTTCATGCAAGGTAAAACCCCCCCCCCATCCCCCCCCCCCCATCCCCATCCCCCTCCCATCCAAGAACGGCTTAACGAACCTTCTTAATTAACGAAGGAGGCGGCTTCATTAAAGGCCTCCCCCCCTCCCCCCCCCCCCCCATCTTCTTTCCATTCCCGTCCTTTCTTTAGATGGGCATCACGGCGGAGATCCATGGAGCTCATCCAGCGGGATGAACCAAAGCGGTTACGGAGGGGGGGGGATGCTGGGCAATTCGACTCACCTCCCTCAGACGGGAGCTTATTGCAGCCTGCATCCCCACGAGAGGCTGGTAAAGGGGGTTGGGAAGGTCCTGGAAGGGTAAAAATGGAATGGGGTCGGTTGGGTTTGGGTGGGTGACGGAAGGTGGGAGAGGGGTTGGGGTGGTCGGGTTGGGTTGGGAGGGTCTTGAAGGATCATAGAGGCCATGAGATGGTTGGGTTGGAAGGGTCCTGGAAGGTTAAAGAGGTATTGGAGGAGGAAATGGGTTGGGAAGGTCCTGGAAGGGTAAAAGGGAATGGGGTCGGTTGGGTTTGGGTGGGTAATGGAAGGTGGGAGAGGGGTTGGGGTGGTGGGGTTGGGTTGGGAGGGTCCTTTAAGGTCATAGAGGCCATGAAGTGATTGGATTGGGTGAGGGTTAAAGAGGTATTGGAGGAGGAAATGGGTTGGGAAGGTCCTGGAAGGGTAAAAATGGAATGGGGTCGGTTGGGTTTGGGTGGGTGACGGAAGGTGGGAGAGGGGTTGGGGTGGTCGGGTTGGGAGGGTCCTTTAAGATCATAGAGCTCATGGGATGGTTGGATTGGGTGAGGGATAAAGAGGTATTGGAGGAGGAAATGGGTTGGGAAGGTCCTGGAAGGGTAAAAAAGGGAAAGGGGGTTCGCTTGGGTTCGGGGTGGGTGACGGAAGGTGGGAGAGGGGTTGGGGTGGTCGGGTTGGGTTGGGAGGGTCCTTTAAGATCATAGAGCTCATGGGATGGTTGGATTGGGTGAGGGATAAAGAGGTATTGGAGGAGGAAATGGGTTGGGAAGGTCCTGGAAGGGTAAAAGGGAAAGGGGTCGGTTGGGTTCGGGGTGGGTGACGGAAGGTGGGAGAGGGTTTGGGGTGGTCGGGTTGGGTTGGGAGGGTCTTGAAGGATCATAGAGGCCATGGAATGGTTGGGTTGGAAGGGTCCTGGAAGGTTAAAGAGGTATTGGAGGAGGAAATGGGTTGGGAAGGTCCTGGAAGGGTAAAAATGGAATGGGGTCAGTTGGGTTTGGGTGGGTGACGGAAGGTGGGAGAGGGGTTGGGGTGGTCTGGTTGGGAGGCTCCTTTAAGGTCATAGAGGCCATGAAGGGACTGGATTGGGTGAGGGATAAAGAGGTATTGGAGGAGGAAATGGGTTGGGAAGGTCCTGGAAGGGTAAAAGGGAATGGGGTCGGTTGGGTTCGGGGTGGGTGACGGAAGGTGGGAGAGGGGTTGGGGTGGTCGGGTTGGGTTGGGAGGGTCTTGAAGGATCATAGAGGCCATGGGATGGTTGGGTTGGAAGGGTCCTGGAAGGTTAAAGAGGTATTGGAGGAGGAAATGGGTTGGGAAGGTCCTGGAAGGGTAAAAATGGAATGGGGTCAGTTGGGTTTGGGTGGGTGACGGAAGGTGGGAGAGGGGTTGGGGTGGTCTGGTTGGGAGGCTCCTTTAAGGTCATAGAGGCCATGAAGGGACTGGATTGGGTGAGGGATAAAGAGGTATTGGAGGAGGAAATGGGTTGGGAAGGTCCTGGAAGGGTAAAAGGGAATGGGGTCGGTTGGGTTCGGGGTGGGTGACGGAAGGTGGGAGAGGGGTTGGGGTGGTCGGGTTGGGTTGGGAGGGTCTTGAAGGATCATAGAGGCCATGGGATGGTTGGGTTGGAAGGGTCCTGGAAGGTTAAAGAGGTATTGGAGGAGGAAATGGGTTGGGAAGGTCCTGGAAGGGTAAAAATGGAATGGGGTCGGTTGGGTTTGGGTGGGTGACGGAAGGTGGGAGAGGGGTTGGGGTGGTCGGGTTGGGTTGGGAGGGTCTTGAAGGATCATAGAGGCCATGGGATGGTTGGGTTGGAAGGGTCCTGGAAGGTTAAAGAGGTATTGGAGGAGGAAATGAGTTGGGAAGGTCCTGGAAGGGTAAAAGGGAAAGGGGTCAGTTGGGTTCGGGGTGGGTGACGGAAGGTGGGAGAGGGGTTGGGGTGGTCTGGTTGGGAGGCTCCTTTAAGGTCATAGAGGCCATGAAGGGACTGGATTGGGTGAGGGATAAAGAGGTATTGGAGGAGGAAATGGGTTGGGAAGGTCCTGGAAGGGTAAAAGGGAAAGGGGTCGGTTGGGTTTGGGTGGGTGACGGAAGGTGGGAGAGGGGTTGGGGTGGTCTGGTTGGGTTGGGAGGGTCCTTTAAGGTCCTAGAGGCCATGAAGGGATTGAATTGGATGAGAGCGTAAGGGTTAAAGAGGTATTGGAGGAGGAAATGGGTTGGGAAGGTCCTGGAAGGGTAAAAGGGAATGGGGTCGGTTGGGTTCGGGGTGGGTGACGGAAGGTGGGAGAGGGGTTGGGGTGGTCTGGTTGGGAGGGTCCTTTAAGATCATAGAGCTCATGGGATGGTTGGGTTGGAAGGGTCCTGGAAGGTTAAAGAGGTATTGGAGGAGGAAATGGGTTGGGAAGGTCCTGGAAGGGTAAAAGGGAATGGGGTCGGTTGGGTTTGGGGTGGGTGATGGAAGGTGGGAGAGGTGTAGGGTGGTTGGGTTGGAAGGGTCCTGAAAGGTGATTCAATGATGGGATCGTTGGGTTGATGAGGTCCTGGAAGGTGAAAAAGGTGTTGGATGAAGGAATGGGTTGGAAAGGTCCTTAAAGGGGGGTGTGTCATATGGTGGTTGGGTTGGTGAGGTCCTGGAAGATTAAAGAGACATTGGATGATTGGGTTGGGTTGGAAAGGTCCTTAAAGGTGATCAAAACATGGGATGGATGGGTTGGCAAGGTCCTGGAAGGTTAAAGAGGCATAAAGTGAAGAAATGGGTTGGAAAGGTCCTTAAAGATGAGCAAAACAGGGAGTAGTTGTCTTGGCAAGGTCCTGGCAGATTAAAGAGCCTTTGGATGGTTGGATTGGGTTGGAAAAGTCCTTAAAGGTGACTGAGTCATAGGGTGGATGAGTTGGGAGGGTCCTGGAAGATTAAAGAGGCATAAATTGAAGAAATGGGTTGAAAAGTTCCTTAAAGATGAGCAAAACAGGGAGTAGTTGTCTTGGTCAGGTCCTGGCAGATTAAAGAGCCATTGGACGTTTGGGTTGGGTTTGAAAGGTCCTTAAAGGTCACTGAGTCATAGGGTGGATGGGTCAGCAAGGTCCTGGAAGATTAAAGTGGCGTAAAGTGAAGAAATGGGTCAAAAAGGTCCTTAAGGATGAGCAAAACAGGGAGTGGTTGGCTTGGTCAGGTCCTGGAAGATTAAAAAGATATTGGATGGTTGGGTTGGGTTGGAAAGGTCCTTAAAGGTGACTGTGTCATAGGGTGGATGGGTTGACGAGGTCCTGGAAGATTAAAGTGGCGTAAAGTGAAGAAATGGGTCGAAAAGGTCCTTAAGGATGAGCAAAACAGGGAGTAGTTGTCTTGGCAAGGCCCTGGAAGATTAAAGAGGCTTTGGATGATCAGGTTGGGTTTGAAAGGTCCTTGAAGATAATTAAATTGTGGGATGAATGGCTTGGCAAGGTCCTGGAAGATTCAAAAGACATAAAGTGAAGAAATGGGTCGGAAAGGTCCTTAAAGATGAGCAAAACAGGGAGTAGTTGTCTTGGCAAGGTCCTGGCAGATTAAAGAGCCTTTGGATGGTTGGGTTGGGTTGGAAAAGTCCTGAAAGGTCACTGAGTCATAGGGTGGATGGGTCAGCAAGGTCCTGGAAGATTGAAGAGGTGTAAAGGTGAAGAAATGCGTCGAAAAGGTCCTTAAAGATGAGCAAAACAGGGAGTGGTTGTCTTGGCAAGGCCCTGGAAGATTAAAGAGGCTTTGGATGATCAGGTTGGGTTTGAAAGGTCCTTGAAGATAATTAAATTGTGGGATGAATGGCTTGGCAAGGTCCTGGAAGATTCAAAAGACATAAAGTGAAGAAATGGGTCGAAAAGGTCCTTAAGGATGAGCAAAACAGGGAGTAGTTGTCTTGGCAAGGTCCTGGCAGGTTAAAGAGCCGTTGGGTTGGCTCGGCAAGGTCCCGGAAGGTACGTAGTTGACTGAAATCCCTCTGGTTGCAGAGCTACCCATCCCACTCGTCGGCCGACATCAATTCCAGTCTTCCTCCGATGTCCACCTTCCACCGCAGCGGCACCAATCACTACAGCGCCTCGTCCTGCACCCCGCCAGCCAATGGGACGGAAGGAATCATGGGTGAGCATTTGCATAATGTATGTAAATGAGGAAGGGAATATGCAACGAGGTTCCGGCCTATGAAAAGATTGGGATGGGAAAGGTCCCGATCGGTTAATAGGGTATAAGGGGAAGGGATGGTAACGGGGGTGGAAAGGAGCTGGATGGGGTGGGAAAGGTCCTGGAAGGTTAAAGGGTTGAAGGGTAATGAAGGGTTTTGAGTTGGAAAGGTCCTGGAAGATAAAGGCGTTGAAAGATACGGGAAGGTTTTGGTTGGAAAGGTCCTGGAAGATAAAAGGGTTGAAGGGTAATGAAGGGTTTTGGGTTGGAAAGGTCCTGGAAGATAAAGGGGTTGAAGGATAGGGGAAGGTTTTGGTTGGAAAGGTCCTGGAAGATAAAAGGGTTGAAGGGTAATGAAGGGTTTTGGGTTGGAAAGGTCCTGGAAGATAAAAGGGTTGAAGGGTAATGAAGGGTTTTGAGTTGGAAAGGTCCTGGAAGATAAAAGGGTTGAAGGATATTGGAAGGTTTTGGTTGGAAAGGTCCTGGAAGGTAAAAGGGTTGAAAGATAGTGGAAGGTTTTGGGTTAGAAAGGTCCTGGAAGGTAAAAGGGTTGAAAGATAGTGGAAGGCCGTAGGAAAGGTCCTGGAAGATAAAAGGGTTGAAGGGCAATGAAAGGTTTTGAGTTGGAAAAGTCCTGGAAGGTAAAAGGGTTGAAAGATAGTGGAAGGTTTTGGGGTAGGAAAGGTCCTGGAAGATAAAAGGGTTGAAGGGCAATGAAGGGTTTTGAGTTGGAAAGGTCCTGGAAGGTAAAAGGGTTGAAAGATAGTGGAAGGTTTTGGGGTAGGAAAGGTCCTGGAAGATAAAAGGGTTGAAGGGTAATGAAGGGTTTTGGGTTGGAAAGGTCCTGGAAGATAAAGGGGTTGAAGGATAGGGGAAGGTTTTGGGGTAGGAAAGGTCCTGGAAGATAAAGGGGTTGAAGGATAGGGGAAGGTTTTGGTTGGAAAGGTCCTGGAAGGTTAAAGGGTTGAAGGGTAATGAAGGGTTTTGGGTTGGAAAGGTCCTGGAAGGTTAAAGGGTTGAAGGGTAATGAAGGGTTTTGGGTTGGAAAGGTCCTGGAAGATAAAGGGGTTGAAAGATAGTGGAAGGTTTTGGGTTAGAAAGGTCCTGGAAGGTAAAAGGGTTGAAAGATAGTGGAAGGTTTTGGGTTAGAAAGGTCCTGGAAGGTAAAAGGGTTGAAAGATAGTGGAAGGTTTTGGGGTAGGAAAGGTCCTGGAAGATAAAAGGGTTGAAGGGCAATGAAAGGTTTTGAGTTGGAAAAGTCCTGGAAGGTAAAAGGGTTGAAAGATAGTGGAAGGTTTTGGGGTAGGAAAGGTCCTGGAAGATAAAAGGGTTGAAGGGCAATGAAGGGTTTTGAGTTGGAAAGGTCCTGGAAGGTAAAAGGGTTGAAAGATAGTGGAAGGTTTTGGGGTAGGAAAGGTCCTGGAAGATAAAGGGGTTGAAGGGCAATGAAGGGTTTTGAGTTGGAAAGGTCCTGGAAGATAAAGGGGTTGAAGGATAGTGGAAGGTTTTGGTTGGAAAGGTCCTGGAAGATAAAAGGGTTGAAGGGCAATGAAGGGTTTTGAGTTGGAAAGGTCCTGGAAGATAAAGGGGTTGAAGGATAGGGGAAGGTTTTGGTTGGAAAGGTCCTGGAAGATAAAAGGGTTGAATGGTAATGAAGCGTTTTGAGTTGGAAAGGTCCTGGCAGGTAAAAGGGGTGAAGGGTTACGAATGGTTTTGGGTAGGAAAGGTCCTGGCAGATAAAAGGGGTGAAGGGTTACGAAGGGATTTGGGTGGGGAAGGTCCTGGAAGATAAAGGGGTTGAAGGATAGTGGAAGGTTTTGGGTTGGAAAGGTCCTGGAAGATAATAGGGCTTAAAGATAGCAAAGGGTTTTAGGGTGGGAAGGTCCTGGAAGGTAAAAGGTTTGAAGGATAAAGAAAGGTCTGGTTAGGATAGGTCCTGGAAGGGGAAAGTCAGAAATGGTGACGAAATGGGTTGGGTTGGAAAGGTCTTGGAAGGGGAAAGAGTGAAGGAGTGGTAAAAAGGGATGGATTGAAAGGTCCTGGAAGGGGAAAGAGTGAAAGCATTTTCAAATGGGATGGGTTGGGAAGGTCTTGGAAGGGGAAAGAGTGAAAGGATGATCAAGTAGGATGGGTTGGAAAGGTCATGGAAGGTGAAAGAGTGAAAAGGCGATCAAATAGGATGGGTTGCGAAGGTCCTTGAAGGGCAAAGATTCTTAGCATGATGAAATGGGTTGGGTTGGAAAGGTCCTGGAAGGGGAATGAGCGAAAGAATGATCAAATAGTATGTGTTGGCAAGGTCCTGGAAGGGGGAAGGCTGAAAAGGT
This sequence comes from Alectoris magna, assembly GCA_030625065.1. Taxonomy (NCBI): domain Eukaryota; kingdom Metazoa; phylum Chordata; class Aves; order Galliformes; family Phasianidae; genus Alectoris; species Alectoris magna. Next base: position 7,406,917 of record CM060574.1, read on the forward strand.
GATCAAGTAGGATGGGTTGGACAGGTCTTGGAAGGTAAAAGATGCGTAGGGTGATTAAATGGGTTGTCTTGGAAGGATCCTGGAAGGTGAAAGTGTGAAAGGGTGATGAATTGGGATGTATTGGAAAGGTCTTGTAAGGGGAAAGAATGAAGAAGGGATGAAATGAGTTGGTTTGGAAAGGTCCTGCAAGGGGAAAGAGTAGAAGAAAAATGGGAAGGGTTTAATTTGAAAGGTCCTGGAAGGTAAAGCAGTGAAAGGATGATGAAATGGGTTTTGTTGGAAAGGTCCTGGAAGGTGAAAGAATGAAAGGGTGATGAAATGGATTGGGTTGGAAAGGTCCTGGAAGGGAAAAGAGATAAAGAGAGACAAAATGGGGTGGGTTGGAAAGGTCCTGGAAGGGAAAATAGTGAAAGGGTGATGAAATGGATTGGAAAGGTCCTGGATGGGGAAAGAAGCAAAGGATGATGAAATACATTGTGTTGGAAAGGTCCTGGAAGGGGAAAGAGTGAAAGGGTGGTGAAATGGGTTTGGTAGGAACGGTCCTGGAAGGGGAAAGTAAGGAAGGGTGACAAAATGGGTTGACATGGAAAGGTCCTGGAAGGTGAAAAAGTGTGAGGGTGTTAAATGGGTTGTGTTGAAAAGGTCCTGGAAGGGGAAAGAGTGAAAGAGTTTTCAGGTGGAATGGTTTGGGAAGGTCTTGGAAGGGGAAACAGTGAAAGGTTTCCCTGGAAGGGAAAAGTGTGAAAGTGTGACTGAATAGGGTACATTGGGAAGGTCCTGGAAGGTTAGGGAGACTAAGGACGATGAAATGGGTTGTGTAGGAAAGGTCCTGGAAGGGGAGAGAGTGAAAGAGTGATCAAGTAGGATGGATTGGGAAGGTCCTTGAAGGGAAAAGAGTGAAAAAATGATGAGGTGGGTTGGATTGGAAAGGTCCTGGAAGGAAAAAAATTGAAAGCGTTTTTAAATGAGATAGGTTGGGGAGGTCTTGGAAGGGGAAAAAGTAACAGGGTGAGGAAATGGGTTGTGTTGGGAAGGTCCTGTAAGGTGAAAGAGTGAAAGGGTGATGAAATGGGTTCTGTTGGAAAGGTCCTGGAAGGGAAAAGAGGCATAGAGTGATCAAATACGATGGGTTGCAAAGGTCCTGGAAGGTGATAGAGGCAAAGAGTGATGAAATGGTTTGTGTTGGGAAGGTCCTGGAACGTGAAAGAGTGAAAGGGTGATTAAATGGGTTGGGTTGGAAGGACCTGGAAGGGAAAAGAGTGAAAGGGTGATGAAATGGGTTGGGTTGGAAAGGACCTGGAAGGTGATAGAGGCAAAAGGGTGCTGAAATGGTTCGGACAGGTCCTGGAAGGGGAAAGAGTGACAAGGTCATGAAATGAGTTGTGTTGGGAAGGTCCTGGCAGGAGAAAGAGTGATAGGGTGATGAAATGGGTTGCGTTGCAAAGGTCCTGGAAGGGGAAAGAGGTAAGGAGTGACAAAATGGGGTGGGTTGGAAAGGTCCTGGAAGGGGAAAGAGTGAAAGCATTTTCAAATGGGATGGGTTGGGAAGGTCTTGGAAGGGGAAAGAGTGAAAGGGTGATCAAGTAGGATTTGTTGGAAAGGTCATGGAAGGTGAAAGAGTGAGAAAGCGATGAAATAGGATGGGTTGCGAAGGTCCTTGAAGGGCAACGATGCGTAGCATGGTGAAATGGTTTGGGTTGGAAAGGTCCTGGAAGATGAAAGGTGGAAGGAGTGATGAAATGTGTTGGGTTGGAAAGGTCCTGGAAGGTGAAAGAATGGAAGGCTGATAAAAAGTGTTGGGTTGGAAAGGTCCTGGAGGGGGAAAGAAGCATAGAGTGATCAAACAGGATGGGTTGCAAAGGTCCTGGAAGGTGATAGAAGCAAAAAGGGTGCTGAAATGGGTCAGAGAGGTCCTGGAAGGGGAAAGAGTGACAAGGTGATGAAATGAGTTGTGTTGTGAAGGTCCTGGCAGGAGAAAGAGTGAAAGAGTGATGAAATGGGTTGCGTTGCAAAGGTCCTGGAAGGGGAAAGAAACATAGAGTGATCAAATAGGATGGGTTGCAAAGGTCCTGGAAGGTGATAGAGGCAAAAAGGATGCTGAAATGGGTTGGAAATGTCCTGGCAGGTGAAAGGGTGATGAAATGGTTTGTTTTGGAAAGGTCCTGGCAGGTGAAAGAGCGAAAGGGTGATGAAATGGGTTGTGTTGGAAAGGTTCTGGAAGGAGAAAGAGTGAATGGATGATGCAGTGGGTTGTGTTGGAAAGGTCCTGGAAGGGAAAAGAGGCAGAGAGTGAACAAATAGGATGGGTTGCAAAGGTCCTGGAAGGTGATAGAGGCAAAAAGGATGCTGAAATGGGTTGGAAAGGTCCTGGCAGGTGAAAGGGTGATGAAATAGGTTGCATTGGAAAGGTCCTGGAGGGGGAAAGAAGCATAGAGTAATCAAATATGATGGGTTGGAAAGGTCCTGGCAGGTGAAAGAGTAAAAGGTTGATGAAATGGGTTGTGTTGGAAAGGTCCTGGAAGGGGAAAGAGTGAAAGGCTGATTAAATGAGTTGCGTTGGAAAGGTCCCGGTAGGTGAAAGAGTGACAGAGTGATGAAATGGGTTGTGTTGGAAAGGTCCTGGAAGGGGAAAGAAGCATAGAATGATCAAATACGATGGGTTGCAAAGGTCCTGGAAGGTGATAGAAGCAAAAAGGGTGCTGAAATGGATCGGAAAGGTCCTGGTAGGTGAATGAGTGACAGGGTGATGAAATGGGTTGTGTTGGAAAGGCCCTGGATGGGGAAAGAAGCATTGAGTGATTAAATAGGATGGGTTGCAAAGGTGCTGGAAGGTGATAGAGGCAAAAAAACGCTGAAATGGGTTGGAAAGGTCCTGGCAGGTGAAAGGGTGATGAAATGGGTTGCGTTGCAAAGGTCCTGGAAGGGGAAAGAAGCATAGAGTGATCAAATAGGAAGGGTTGCAAAGGTCCTGGAAAGTGATAGAGGCAAAAAGAGAGCTAAAATGGGTTGGAAAGGTGCTGGCAGGTGAAATGGTGAAAGGGTGATGAAATGGGTTGCATTGGAAAGGTCCTGGAAGGGGAAGAAGCATAGAGTGATCAAATACGATGGTTGGAAAGGTCCTGGCAGGTGAAAAAGTAAAAGGGTGATGTAATGGGTAGTGTTGGAAAGGTCCTGGCAGGTGAAAGAGCGAAAGGGTGATGAAAAGGGTTGGGTTGGAAAGGTTCTGGAAGGGGAATGAGACATTGAGTGATCAAATAGGATGAGTTACAAAGGTCTTGAAAGGTGATAGAAGCAAAAAGGGTGCTGAAATGGGTTGGAAAGGTCCCGGCAGG